>BLSH010317492.1:93348-107302 GCA_018402905.1 Glandirana rugosa
ACGGCATAGTGTTTTTTACCGGACTAGAAATTCCCCGATTTAGGAAGGCCCCGAATTTTTCGCCAATTATGGGGGTTTAACAATATAAACATAATATTGAAAAAATTAATATTTTTTTTTCTTTTCGGTAAAAGTAACTTTTATGATCGGATCGTTTTAAATCGATGACGGCAGTGTCTAAGAAATTAGTGAAGTTATGTCTTGTGAATGTGGGGGAAGGAAGGGTCTGGTTAAAAGTCGAAAGTCACGAGAGTGTGAAATTGGTGAACTGTTGACCCGTGAATTTGGGGGAATTGTTGGTCTGGTTAAAAGTCGAAAGTCACGAGAGTGTGAAACTTACTGTTAATGAGTCAGTACGTTGTGACGTGGGTAGTGTTGCATGACTGAGTAATTGTCATTCAAAGTGTGAGAGCACTGAAAGCTGAAAATTGGTCTGGTTGTTAAGGGGGTTTAAGTGCCCAGTTGTCAAGTGGTTAAAGTGTGAGAGCACTGAAAGCTGAAAATTGGTCTGGGAAGGAAGGGGGTGTAAGTGTTCTGTATTGAAGTGATTAAAGAATCTGTGACGGCAGTAGCTAAATTTTGCTAGGCTAGTATTTTCAATGAAAATGGCTTTTCTTTTTTTTTATAATTAAAAAAGTTATAATACAAATATAACAATTTGGGGGTATTAACCGCTTTTTAAGCCCCGGAAGGATTTAGCCCCTTAAAGATCAGGCCATTTTTTGTGATACGGCATTGTGTTATTTCAACTGACAATTGCACGGGCGTGCGACGCTGTACCCAAACAAAATTGACATCCTTTTTTTGCCACAAATAGAGCTTTCTTTTGGTGGTATTTGATCACCTTTGTGGTTTTTATTTTTTGTGCTATAAACAAAAAAAGAGGGACAATTTTGAAAAATTTTTTGAAAAAAAAAACAATATTTTTTATATTTTTTTACTTTCTGCTATAATACATATCCAAAAAAAATATAAAAAAACAAATTTATTCATCAGTTTAGGCCAATTTGTATTCTTCTACATATATTTTTGGTAAAAAAAATCCCAATAAGCGTAAATTGATTGGTTTGTGCAAAAGTTATAATTTATACAAAATAGGGGATAGATTTATGGGATTTTTATGTATTTATGTATTTATTTTTTACTAGTAATGGCAGTGATCAGTGATTTTTTTTTGATCAGTGATTTTTAGTGGGACTGCGACATTGCAGCGGACAGAACGGACACCTAACTGACATTTTTGACACTTTTTTTGGAACCAGTGACACTAATACAGTGATCAGTGCTAAAAATATGCACTGACATTGTACTAATAACCAGGGCCACTGATAGGCCAGTACAACTGGCCTTGTCATACCGGCCTGGCGTCCTCAGGGGCCCAGGCAGCCTCGCAAAAAAAAAAACCCCAATAAAAACAATGGCTTTCTGACTTACACCCCCACTCAGCTGCTGCTACTAGCTTAGGGGGTGTATTATTGCTATGATCTTCTGGGCCCCTTCTCTGTGATGGTGTGGGAGTTGAGGGACTTTTTTCTCAGTTTCAGGTGCATGCGCACTGCACCTGTGCCCGCTCAGCTGTTTAAAGGACCAGCCACCAGTCTGCCGATGCGGTGGCTTGTTTCGTTCCCTGGCGGAGTGATCTTCTGTCGCTCAGCTCCTCACTAAGCCAGTAGTCGGTCGTGAGAGATGGAGAGCGGGAGGCTGTGAGGCGGATGACGGTGGCGCCAGGCAGCAGATTGGTCCAAAGGCCCAGGAGGAAGCTGGAATTTGTGGCTACTAATGGGGGTGGGTGAATATAATTGCAGTGTACTTTTTTATAATGTTACCATCCATATCTGCATTATAAAACACAGGCAGCAGCCAGCAGGTGCTCTATCATGGCTGGCTCTGTCACAGTGTGTCACATGATATGGCTGCTGGTTGCTGATTTTGTTAACTTATTGGTCATAGGTTAGCACCCAGCAGCCATGCCCTGTGACACACTGTGACAGAGCCACCTATGATAGAGCACCTGCTGGCTGCTGCCTGTGTTTTATAATACAGATGATCTTAAGCTCCCTGTGTTGCTGTCTTGTTCAGCGGGGGATCTGTCCTCTGATCCCCCACTGAGTGGCGTGGGCGGATGACAGGTCCGTGTCCGCTCAGCTTATTCAGAGCAGACATGGACACAGCACACTGTGCTCAAAGGGTGGCTGATATAAACTAACCAGCTGTCCATTTATACCTGACTGTCCTCCATTCGGATCCGCTAAACGGACAGGAACGGATTCCTTTCTGGTTTGTTTAGTGGATCAGATTGGAGGTAGGCAGGTGTAAATGGACACAAGTACATACATGTACTTCATCCAGCCTGTTCCTGCACTTTGTTTCAAGGCAGGGCTGGGGGAGGGGCAGGGTTGGGGGTGGGGCTGAAGGGTTCCCTGCCAGGTAAGCTGCACGGGGCCCCATGATTTCTATCAACGGCCCTGCTAATGACACTGGCAGGGAAGTGGTTAACATCAGGGGCGATTAAGGGGTTAAATGTGTTCCCTGTTTGTGTTATCTAACTGTATGGGGACTGTGTGACTGGGGAAACACACAGATCCGTCTTCCTTTCCTGACAGCATGGGGATCTGCCTTGTTTACTTCGGCAGATACCCATTCTGTCTCTGTGAGGAATGATTGTGGTCCCACTGATTGGCCAATCGGAGCGCACGCCCACAAAAGCTAGTGCACAAATCGCTGTACTGGAATTTAGATAACAGATAAAAGGAGCAAGCAGTAAATGATACATTTTACCTACTTGCTTATCTCTAATATTGAGTCTGGAGCAATAATAGCAGAAATTTTGGATGAACCCTCTTCACACTACTATATAGCCTTTCCAGCAAACTATGCAATTAATATTATAAATATGGGTAAATAGCAGTGTGAAGAGGATTCATCCAGAATTGCTAGTGTTAACATGTGGTCATGAAAGAGACCATAGGATAGGCGATGATTACAGAGATTATTATTTGGCAACCGGAAGGAAAAAAGTTAACTGTCCTGCTGGGTATGCTGCCTGGATGTGCTCTGGGGATGGAGCATGGATGTGTATACAGAATAAAGGAGGGGGAATCCTTAAGGCGCTTCCAAGCAGGTATGATGGTTGTTATGAACAAAGTTAATATTTCACAATACTGTGAATTGTGGGTCGTTATCCAGAGGGTTACCTGATTAACTGATGCTTAGGACAAATGTTTCTGGGACAATCCAAGTTCGTTGTGAAAAAGTCTAAAATTTATTGACAATTCATAAAATTGATAAAAAGGTTAAAAGCAGCGCTTACATCAGAAAGTAGCCTGTAACCACATGAGAGCCACATGGGAGCCAGGGTATACCAACATGGAGGGGTCCCTTCCAGTCTGACACTGGATGCGTGGTATGGCTGAAATGGTGAGGATGGAAGGAGCCAATGGAGGTGTGCTGCCAGGCAGGGATATGGAGGCTCTCTTAAGGTGAGCTGCGTGGCTGCAGCTATCCGGGTGTGAGTGTCGATGGACAGCCCTGGTGTGGAGGAGGATCGGTGGTGCGGTCCGCGATGATGTCACTCGTCGGGCCGCGTGTGCCGGTTTTTGTGATGAACAAAGTCAGGGGTACTTTCTGACAGTGCGGCTGTGGAGCAAGACTGGTCCCGTCATGCTGACTACATGTTTCGTGATAGCCGCTTTGTCAAGGCACGTGACGGGATGGGACCAATGGATATTTAAAGGAAAGGGGAGGGGCCCACAGCTAATTGGAGAGCCAGAAGTGACTATGGGCTATGTTCTTGCTGTGGGAAATCTGATAACCCCTCCATGTTAGAGCCCTTTACAATAAAGGTGTAAAATGAAAACATGGTTAAATTACAATGTAACACATAAATCACAGTATATAGCTCTTTGTTATGAAGGTGCAAAATGGGTTGTTATTGTATTGACTCTAAATTAAAGTACAATTAATGAAAAATCCTCAAAGAAAAAAAAAAGTTTTCCAAAAAATTAAATTAAAAAAAAAATTACAGTAAACTTCTTTTTTACATAGTTGAATTAACTTTTCTTGGTCCGAGAGGCTTTTGTCTACTATTTGTTCTATTGCGAGTACTTCTAGGCACCTAAAGTCTTTTTTGTGATGTGTTAGGAAGTGCCTTGGTACACTGTGCTTATCGTCGCCTGCTTTGATGAATTTCACCTATTCATTTACGCAATGGACGTATGGTTCGACCTACATATAACAAATTGCAGGGGCAACGAAGCACATATATGACAAAGCTGGATGAACATGTAATGAATTGTTTAATATGGAATACTTCGCCTTTTTTATCAGTAAATGAATGATAGACTGGCATGTTAAACAGGCCCTTTTGCGGCATTGAAAGATTCCGGTGCGGTCATCGAAATAGGACCGAATGTCTGGTCTCCGAAGCTTCTCTTGGGGATTGAGCCTACTTGGGGCAATGAGATTTTTTAGGGTCCTGGCCTTTCTAAAGGTGATTTGTGGAGCGTCTGGTAATGAGTCGGATAGGACTGGGTCCAACTTGAGCAGGTTCCAATGTTTACAGATGATACTTTTGATTCTTTTATGCTGGTCATTGTAACCTGTAATGAATCTAACTTGGTTGTGTTCCTGAGTGAATATAGACTGTTTGGAAGGGGGAGAGGACAAATGTTTTTTGAATGATTCTTCAAGTAGTGCTTTGGGAAATTCTTTTTCCAGAAATTTGGTCATTAGTAGGTTACCATGTTTGATATAATCTTCGTCTTTAGTGCAATTCCTACGTAATCTTCGGAATTGGCCTCCCGGGATGTTCTTACGCCATGACGGGTGGTGGCAGCTCGAATTATGCAAGTACGAGTTGCCACTCGTTGGTTTACAGTGGTTTTGTGAGACAATTTTTCTAGCTTCATGTGAGAGCTCAAGGTCAAGAAAGATAAGCTTGTGGGGATCAATCACATGTGTGAAACCTAGGCCTAATTGGTTGTTGTTACAGTACGCCACAAATGACGAAAACTGTTCGGTGGATCCGCTCCAGATGATTATAATGTTGTTAATATAAACAGATGATATAAGTCAAAACCATGATGATTCTACAATAATCAACATATTGGGGGAACTGTGGGAAGAGGGCTATACTGACACTCAGCCAGTCTATTGGTATTCTGATCCTCCTGTACAATATACAAATTTAAAACCAAAATCTTCCTTTTTTCCACAAAAATCAAAGGGTCCCTATATAGAGACCTTTATCCAAGCGGTCTATCATGACTTTAAGTGCATATGCCAAGCTAAGAATCACAGACGTCACAATTTAACTTCAAATGAAACCAAAGCCCTGAAGAGCATACAAGAAAACAAAAATATAGTGATAAAACTAGCGGATAAAGGCGGAAGTATAGTAGTGCAAGATCATAAGGATTATAAAGCTGAAGCACTCCGCCTCCTTTCAGACAAGGATACCTATACAGTCTTGAAAAAAGATCCCCTTCCAGAATACCACGATGCCCTAAAAACGCTAGTTACAAACGCCAAGATGGAGTGCTAGACAAAAAAGAAAAACAATCTATCCTACCTAAAAATGTCAGCACCCCATACTTCTACCATCTTCCAAAGGTTCACAAATCATTAGAAAACACGCCTGGAAGACCGATTGTGGCCAGTACCAATAGCTTTATCAGTGGCCTATCCCACTATATTGACCGATTTCTTCAACCCATAGCTACCAATCTTCCTGCATATATTAGGGATTCCAGTCAACTCATCGACATCCTCCAACAATACACCTGGGAAGATAGTTACTTGTGGGCTTCTCTAGATGTGTGTTCTCTATACACATCCATACCTCATGAAGTTGGACTAAGAGCCTTGCAATATTTTCTAAGTAAAGATTTCTCCATCAATCCACAGCAAGCTCGATTCGTAATCGAAGGAACCAAGTTTTGCCTTAAACACAATTATTTCACTTTCCTAAATAAATTTTATCTCCAGCTACAAGGAACTGCTATGGGGGCAAATTTTGCCCCATGTTATGCCACTATAATGATGGGATACTGGGAAGAGTTGGCACCAAAACCCCTACACCCAGCATATAATTTATTATGGTCGTTATATTGACGACATTATAATCATGTGGAGCGAATCCACCGAACAGTTTTCGTCATTTGTGGCCTACTGTAACGACAACCAATTAGGCCTAGGTTACACACATGTGATTGATCCCCACAAGCTTATCTTTTTTTTTAAAAACATTGGCGTCAAAAACGACGGTTAACATAGGCACATCGCTAGTGGGTGTTAGTGAGCGTTTTGCGGCGTCGGCGTCAAAAACGCCAAAACATTACAGCCTTGGAACGCGCTGGCAGTGGGTTCTACTTTCAGCTCACTAACGCTGACGCCTTCTACAGCTCAAAAACATCTGCATTTTTATGGGGCCATTGACTAACATGGAGAGCTGCAAAAAATGCCAAAAAATGTTGGCGTCAAAAAATGTCCATGTGTATGAGGCCTTAAAAGAAAATTTCAAATAAAACAGAAATCACAGGGTTTCCTATACAGGGGGTTCCACCATCACTGTACAAAAGTAAACCTTCAGCCTCCTGGCTATAATGACATCCTAGCCCTCCTTGCTTATTAGCAATCAATAGCTCTCCTGGCTATATGGTTCAGCAGCTCTCCTGGCTACAAGTGATCGGCCACTGCGCGATCGTGGGTCACCTCTGCCTCCTTGCAGACGAGGACGCTCAGACTGCCTGTCTCCTAGTGTGTGTGTGACACAGAAGCCTGGACCTGACTGCTCTTAACAGGCCCCCAATCATGGTCCTGGTAGGCCACACAACCCATACCCATCTCATCCCACCGGGATCTCTAAGAGATCCCTGGGCTCCAGATCCCAAAACTGACTTTTTTTACGAAATGAGGAAACTGAAAAGTCAGTTTCCACTTACATGCGCAATGCCTCTGGAGCCGCTCAACCTGCCAGGTTGAGAATCCTGGGCTCTTCCTACCTACTAGACCCTGGCATTGCAATGCTCTGCAACAATATATATGTGCATATATATATATATATATATATATATATATATATATATATAATCGACCTTGAGCTCTCACATGAAGCTAGAAAAATTGTCTCACAAAACCACTGTAAACCAATGAGTGGCAACTCGTACTTGCATTATTCAAATTGCCCCCACCCATCATGGCGTAAGAACATCCCGGAAGGCCAATTCCGAAGATTATGTAGGAATTGCACTAAAGACGAAGATTATATCAAACATGGTAACCTACTAATGACCAAATTTCTGGAAAACGGATTTCCTAAAGCACTACTTGAAGAATCATTCAACAAACATTTGGCCCCTCCCCCTTCCAAACAGTCTATATTCACTCAGGAACACAACCAAGTTAGGTTCATTACAGGTTACAATGACCAGCATAAAAGAATCAAAAGTATCAACTGTAAACATTGGAACCTGCTCAAGTTGGACCCAGTCCTATTCGACTCATTACCAGACACTCCACAAATCACCTTTAGAAAGGCCAGGACCCCAAAAAATCTCATTGCCCCAGGTAGGCTCAATCCCCAACAGAAACTTCGGAGACCAGACATTCGGTCCTATTTCGATGACCGCACCGGAATCTTTCAATGCCGCAAAAGGGCCTGTTTAACATGCCAGTCTATCATTCATGGTACGTCTAAATGTACTGATAAAAAAGGCGAAGTATTCCATATTAAACAATTTATTACATGTTTATCCAGCTTTTTCACATATGTGCTTCGTTGCCCCTGCAATTTGTTATTTGTAGGTCGGACCATACGTCCATTGTGTAAACGAATAGGTGAACATAGGAAATTCATCAAAGCAGGCGACGATAAGTACAGTGTACCAAGGCACTTCCTAACACGTCACAAAAAAGACTTTAGGTGTCTAGAAGTACTCGCAATAGAACAAATAGTAGACAAAAGCCTCTCGGACCAAGAAAAGTTCATTCAACTATGTAAAAAAGAAGTTTACTGGATTTTCCGTTTAGACACTTTTGCCACAAAAGGGCTGAATGAGGAAATGGAAACAAATCATCTCATCTAACCATTGTCCCTAATCTTAATTTCCTCTGGTAATATTCAGGTTTTGGTTTACAAATAATTTTTTATTTTTTTTTAATGAAATGTTTTGGAAAAGTTTTTTTTTAATTTTTTGGAAGTTTTTTTTTAATTTAATTTTTTGAAATTTTTTTTTAATTACATTTTTTGGAAAACCTTTTTTTTTTTGGGGGGGGATTTTTCATTAATTGTCCTTTAATTTAGAGTCAATACAATAACAACCCATTTTGCACCTTCATAACAAAGAGTTATATACTGTGATTTATGTGTTACATTGTAATTTAACCATGTTTTAATTTTACAGCTTTATTGTAAAGGGCTCCAACATGGAGGGGTTAACAGATTCCCTACAGCAAGAACATAGCCCATAGTCACTTCTGGCTCTCCAATTAGCTGTAAGCCTCTCCCCTTTCCTTGAAATATCCATTGGTCCCATCACGTGACTTGACAAAGCGGCTATCGTGAAACATGTAGTCAGCGTGACGGGACCAGTCTTCCTCCACAGCCGCACTGTCAGAAAGTACCCCTGACTTTGTTCATCACAAAGACCGGCACACGCGGCCAGATGAGTGATGTCATTGCGGACCGCACCGCCGATCCTCCTCCACACCAGGGCCGTCCATCGGCACTCGACAAACACACCCGGATAGCTGCAGCCACGCAGCTCACCTTAAGAGAGCCTCCATATCCCTGCCTGGCAGCACACCTCCATTGGCTCCTTCCATCCTCACCATCTCAGCCATACCACGCCCTCCATGTTGGTACACCCTGGCTCCCATGTGGCTCTCATGTGGTGACAAGTTACTTTCTGATGTAAGTGCTGCTTTTAACCTTTTTATCAATTTTATGAATTGTCAATAAATTTTAGATTTTTTCACAATGAACTTGGTTAATCAGCTAATCCTCTGGATAACGACCCACAATTCACAGTATTGTGAAATATTAACATTGTTCATAACAACCATCATACCTGCTTGGAAGCGCCTTAAGGATTCCCCCTCCCCCTCCTTTATTCTGTGTACACATCCATGCTCCATCCCCAGAGCACATCCAGGCAGCATACCCAGCAGGACAGTTAACTTTTTTTCCTTCCGGTCGCCAAATAATAATCTCTGTGATAAGCGCCTATCCTATGGTCTCTTTCATGACCACATGTTAACGCTAGCAATTCTGGATGAACCCTCTTCACACTGCTATTTACCCATTTTTACAATATGTGTGAACTAAAAATCCCAGTTTTTTAATTGCATAGTTTGCTAGAAAGGCTATATAGTAGTGTGAAGAGGGTTCATCCAAAATTTCTGCTATTATTGCTCCAGAATCAATATTAGAGGTAAGCAAGTAGGTAAAATGTATCATTTACTGCTTGCTCCTTTTATCTGTTATCTAAATTCCAGTGCAGCGATTTGTGCACTAGCTTTTGTGGGCGTGTGCTCCGATTGGCCAGTGGGGGAGCCAATCAGTGGGACCATGATCATTCCCCACAGAGACAGAATGGGTATCTGCCGAAGTAAACAAGGCAGATCCCCATGCTGTCAGGAAAGGAAGACGGATCTGTGTGTTTCCCCAGTCACACAGTCCCCCATACAGTTAGAAAACACAAACAGGGAACACATTTAACCCCATAATCGCCCCTAATGTTAACCACTTCCCTGCCAGTGTCATTAGCAGGGCCGCTGATAGAAATCATGGGGCCCCGTGCAGCTTACCTGGCGGGGCCCCCTTCAGCCCCACCCCCAACCCTGCCCCTCCCCCAGCCCCGCCTTCCCCCTCCTTTATTCTGTGTTAAAATGTGGTCATGCCCCTTTAGCACCTGACGGATTGTATACATGTACACAGGGCTCAAAATTTCAAGTCCTGAGCCACTAGCCAGGCCTTAAGAGTTACTTGCCATCAATTGCCCCACCCAACCCCTAACCTGCCCTGCCCCTAATTCCACCCCTAAACACTCCCTCGTAAATGACCTCATGAAATGGCACTGTTAAATGTTTTATGCAGAATTAGTTCAACCTCATCAGTGCCCATCAATGCAGCCTATCAGTGCCCATCAGTGCAGCCTCATTAGTGCCCATCAGTGCAACCTTATCAGTGCAGCCTATCAGTGTCCATCAGTGCAGCCTATCAGTGCCCATCAGTGCAGTCCCATCAGTGCCCATCAGTGAAGCCTATCAGTGGTCATCATTGGTGCCTCATCAATTGCCATCAGCGCAGCCTCATCAGTGCTCATCAGTGCAACATATCAGTGCTGCCTTATCAGTGCCGTCTCATTAGTGCCCATCAGTGCAGCTTATCAGTACCCATCAGTGCAGCATATCAGTGCTGCCTTATCAGTGTAGCCCCATAAGTGCAGCTTATCAGTGGCGTCTCATCAGTGGCCATCAGTGCCACCTCATCAGTGGCCATCAGTACAGCCTTATCAGTGCTCATCAATGAAGGCTATCAGTGCCCATCAGTGCAGCCTTATCAGTGCCCACAGTGCAGCCTGTCAGTGCCCATCAGTGCAGCCTCATTATTGCGTATTGGTGCAGTCTATAAGTGCCCATAAGTGCAGCCTCATCAGTACCCATCAATGCAGCAGGGAGGAATTGGGAGGAGAGCCAGGCAGATCACACAGAGGGATCTCCCACTGTGACACAGCTTGGAGATGAAATGCCAGCCCCTGTCAAACACAGTCCTGCCTCCTGGACCAGCATTGGACCAATGTGCTGTCTAATACAGGAGCCAGTCCAGGAGGTGAGACTTTGTTTAGCAGTGGCCGGTGTTCCATCTCCAAGCTGTGTCACTGCAGGAGATCCCCACTCTGTGTGATCCAACCAGCTCTCCTCCTGACAGTTTCCTGGCTGATCACTTCTGGCAGCCACAACAACTGTCAGCCCAGTCTG
Organism: Glandirana rugosa; assembly: GCA_018402905.1. Classification (NCBI taxonomy): domain Eukaryota; kingdom Metazoa; phylum Chordata; class Amphibia; order Anura; family Ranidae; genus Glandirana; species Glandirana rugosa. The sequence goes on from BLSH010317492.1 coordinate 104,329, forward strand.
CCCCTGCTCCACACTCATCCTCCATTAATTTCCACTCGCCAAATGCAAGCAGTAGAGTGGAATTTTTGAGGGTTGCATGTACAATCAATTGGGATTTGAGCACAGGTATATCTTATTTCTATTGCTGGAGCCAAAATGTGGACATGTATTTGCTGTATGGTTACAGATCATAGTAAATATAAGTGCAAATATATTTTTATGACTTGCTTGATTGAGAAAAAAGTTTTTTTCTTATTTAAAATTATTCTACAGGTCCACTTTAATGTATGGTCCTCCAGCAGCATATACAATGTATCTGCCTTTCTTTTGCCTCACCACCACTCTGTTCAGATGCTTCAAGCAAGGAAAGGAAGCACTGTTTGACCTCTGAGTTGCTCTAGTTAGAGCTTACACAGGGATGAAGACTCTTTCCTCAACCCCATATGACAAAACTGAGCAATTCACCAATCATAAGCACTGTCACATGAAAGGAAGGGGTGTGAGACAAATGCTCCTCTATACCCAGAGGTAGCTTGCATTTACTTTGCTCTTAACAACTGCTAATTTATAGTGCCTGCTAACTGAACACTTTCAGGGGTTGTGTACACATGCTTTTATTCACATCAGAAATGCTAAGATCACGCATCAAATATGAGCAAAGTTCTATGGGTTTTGGTTATTTTGGGCAGTGTGGACTGATATTCAGCTTTATTCAGAACTGCGTTTTGGGGCAATGTTTCTAAGTAATAATTTTAGGTTTTCAATACATTTCTAACCACATGTGTTGCTATGGCCATTTTAGTGATTTTATTGTAGCAAATATAGAATATAATGTTTAACCATTATTTGGAAATTAAAAGGTTAGTTGTGTTTCGGTTAAAGGTGGGATTCCTCTATATAAATGCTAACGCACTTGTTTAGCCTGAAAAGTCTAGTTAGACAGGAAGTGATGTTGACAGGAAATACTGTAAAGAGAGGTAGGAAGTGAAATCATATAGCCCTGTGTTTTGTGAGAACACATCGAGTTTCTGGCTTGTCAGGTAGCACCAACATGGCAGTTTCTTCCATTCTGTATCATAGAGGGGTTGGTTTACTAAAACTGGAGAGTGCAAAATTCGGTGCAGCTCTGCATAGAAACCAATCAGCTTCCAGGTTTTTTGTCAGAGCTTAACTGAACTAGCTGAAGTTAGAAGCTGAATTGGCTACCAGCTGCATCAGATTTTGCACTCTCCAGTTTTAGTAAATCAATCCCTCTATTCTACAGACTGGAAAAAAGCGTAAACAGCCATGTATTTGCTCCCTGACAAGCCAGTAACTCAATGTAGACCATGAAGTAGTAGCAGAAGTATGCTTCAAACATAAGAACTGACTGAAGTGCCTCATTTAATGATAAGAAAAAATAACAAGTGTTACTAAATAGAGGGTGAGTATAATAATAGGGTAAGTGGATAGTTTAGGATTCATTGTATGTGTAAATGCATGTGTTTGGCTAGATTCACTAGGGTGCATTTTAGGCTATTCGGCTCTCTGTATGCCCTTTTATATTGTTGATTCAGTCAAAATATCTCTTTTTACACTTTATTTTGTGTAAACACCTATAATTCTTTGAAGAAAGCAGCTCAACTCAAGACAAATATTTCATGGAGGCAAAACACCATACACAAGTACTGCCACAAAACCACCAAAATCACTTCAAGATGTAACATAATATATATGCATATTAAAGCTAAACTCCAGGATTTGTTTAAAAGCTTTATATGGGTGAGGGGAGAAGAGGGGGTGGATATACAACACAATCCCCACACTGTATGAGAGCAGCTTTAACATATATTTTCATAAATCTCCTTTTACCAAGGTAGCGTACATCTGAACAACTGTTCCTTCCCTCGTCGTCTGTTTAAGTCTTAAGCCAGCCATTCTTGATGTGTACATTTACAAGTACAGTATATTTCTTCCAAATTCTGTTATTAAGTTATTAGTTATAACTTACATTTCAGATTACTGCAACAAATTTCAGTTTACAATTTTCGAAAATTCCACAACAACCAGTATATAATTTTTAATTTTCAGCGGAAAGAGATATCAGCGTCTACTGTGGAGTGCAGACAATTACAATGAAGATAAACTTTTGCACAGTTCTCTTTTCTGGTTATTCAGAAAGTGACTTATCACTTAATGGAAAACATGGAGACGCTCACTGCAGAGGATTTATAAACAACAACACATTTCCTGCAGTGGTGATTTTTACCATTAACTTGAGCACCTTGGAATCCTGTGCAAATAACCTAGTGGTAAGTAAAACTATACTTAATAGAAAAATGTTATTCTGTATTGGCTGCACTGTAATTTTGACTCAAACCTAACTCCATCATTGTAGGATTTTTACTTAAATTGATTTTTTAAATTAATAACAAACATGTTATACTCACCTGCTTTGTGCAATGGCCCTGAACCTTCTCTTCTTGGGTCCTCCGCCAGTGCTCTTGGCTCTTTCTCTTCTCTAAGTGGAGGCAAGCAAGCTGTTTGCTATGGTGGCACTCATGCAGGCTTGATCCTGAGTCTATATACGCACTAAGTTTAAAGAAAACCCGATGGAGGGAAAGGGTTCCCCAAGAGGACCAATCGGAAAGGGGTCAGTGGAGCACAAGCAGCAAACATAAACCAGGAATTGAAAAAGTATATAAAGTTTATTCAGAAAAGTAGAATTAATTAGGGACATAACCAACAAAAATATGGTAAGGGATCAGCAAACAAACCAAACCTCAGAATAAAATAAATTAAAAAGACAACGTTGTCTAGGACAGGGAGGGGGGTAGCAGCTGCTCACACATCTCATTCAACACACACCCAAGCACGCTCATTCATAGGTGACTAACTGGTAGTCTCATAAAGAAGTATGGCGCTAATTGGGTGGTGGGATGTAGTTTGGCTGGAAGGGTAGGAAGTATGAAGTATGAATATGACAGTCAGCTTAGCAAAGTGGCTGATTGCAGGT
>BLSH010317492.1:109835-122971 GCA_018402905.1 Glandirana rugosa
CTTCATACTTATACTGTCAGTCGAATCGTTTCACCGACTAACGTCCACGGGTTTATCTAGTGTCTACTGTCCTGATTACTTAGAAAGGTATCCCTCAGTTTTGTTCTAGTGATCTACCGACCCACCTATTTATCTAATCACGCTACCATCGTCACTGTAGGTTTCATTTCCCTTAGTCAGGTATCCCTCCGGTGTAGTCGGCACCGAGTCGTTTTGTCGTGATAGGCTAGTAGTCTAGTTTAATGAGGTTAACTCGTGTAGGTCTTGTCGTATTATATAGTACCTTTCAAGTCGTGTCCTTTTAGATATTTAGTCTTTGGAGTGGTCTGGCTCGCAATGAGGCCTCGTGATCACTGGAAACCGCTCAGATTCGCCCAGGAAAGACCTACCAAACGCCCGCCGGCATTTGTGGTTATCTCCACCGAGGGACCGCCTAGGAGCACTGCTCCGGAGTAACGCTCGGTCTGGTGAGGTTTCTGATTTATAGATTTTCCTGTGCTGAACTTTCCATGATATATTATGCTGTTCTGGATGTGCTCAATTGGAGTAATTTGATCTGATGATCGGATAGTGCTGTTTTGCTGAGCCACGGCTGATGTGGCCTCCCTATGGACTGATTCCCTTTACTTTGGATGTCACTGCTACCATCGCACTAATCTATTTATCCACCCAGCCATCTAGTGATCTTGTTTTGACTCCCTATGGAAAGATTCATTAGTCCTGTCATCTGTGATCTATTTGGGCACCTGCAATCAGCCACTTTGCTAAGCTGACTGTCATATTCATACTTCATACTTCCTACCCTTCCAGCCAAACTACATCCCACCACCCAATTAGCGCCATACTTCTTTATGAGACTACCAGTTAGTCACCTATGAATGAGCGTGCTTGGGTGTGTGTTGAATGAGATGTGTGAGCAGCTGCTACCCCCCTCCCTGTCCTAGACAACGTTGTCTTTTTAATTTATTTTATTCTGAGGTTTGGTTTGTTTGCTGATCCCTTACCATATTTTTGTTGGTTATGTCCCTAATTAATTCTACTTTTCTGAATAAACTTTATATACTTTTTCAATTCCTGGTTTATGTTTGCTGCTTGTGCTCCACTGACCCCTTTCCGATTGGTCCTCTTGGGGAACCCTTTCCCTCCATCGGGTTTTCTTTAAACTTATTGCTTTTGGTCTCTGGTCTGCACTGGATTGAATTCTTCATCCAGTGATTCAGCATATTTAACTTTATCCACATTGGGACAATATCATTATAATTAATAGTAGCTTAACTGTAGTAGATCCAGGTTGGACCTTTCAAACATTTTTTTATATACGCACTAAGGGCAGCTTATACCCCTCTCCCCCCACCCCCATTCTGTCCTCATAGGCTTTGACTGACAGAATATGTTGCCATTTTAATGTAAATAGCCTGGGCAAAGGTTCTCTTTGAAAAGCTGGGTCAATCTCAAAACTGAATGAATAGTAATGCAAATTAATTGGCAGGTAAGACAACTCCCTTATATGTTTTTCATATGTGTTTTTAGATATTGACCTGGAGTTTATCATTAAAGCGTTTGTTAACCTAAAAAAAATGGATCCTGTTCCCTTAAAGCATGTTATACTGCCTGGCTATACCCTGATCCTGCCTGTCTATACCCTCCCCACCTTAAGCTGACGACGGTATTTCATGGATTCTGAGCCCTGACACCATGGCCAGCATACCTGCCTACATCATCCACAGCTCTCCTGTCTCTCCTGTCCTCCTCTCCCGCCTCCCTCCCTGCCTGTCGGCTCCTGTGTCAGGGACCACCCCCCTCCTGCTGCTGAAATAACATTTCATAGTTTATACAATCCTCCTTGTCTCCTAAAAATGTCCCCCTGTTTGTGTGTTATATTAAAATAAGCCGTTTTTTACATTATCTCAGAGCGCTGATCGGCGCTTATGTGACCCACCGGCTCTCTCCTCCTCTCCTCCAGGCTGACATCAGTGGGGGAACCTCAGCCCTGTCCCCTGCATCTGTCAGACAGGGAGAGGAGAGAGATAAGGTAAAGAACGGTTTATTTTAATACAACACACACACACACACAGAGGGACATATCCTTATTAGAGTTGAGTGAACCCGAACTGTAAAGTTCGGGTCCGTACCGAACTTTTGGGTGTCTGGGACCCGGACCCGAACCCGGACTTTTCAAAAAAAGTCTGGGTTTGGGTCCGGAGTTCTGGTATTTTATTACACGTGTTGAAAAGCTGCCAAGGGCAGCCAATCAACAAGTGTTTCACTGGTTTTCCCTAGAAGCCATCACAGCCATGCCTATTAATGGCATGGCTGTGATTGGCCAGTGCACCATGTGACCCAGCCTCTATATGGGGCTGGAGTCACCGTGCTGCATGTCATATGCTCTCAGGATAGTTTAGGGAGAGGATGCTGCTGGCTCTGTGAGGGACAGATTGCAGAACATCTCATCCTGCTGCACAGAACAATCTGATTGTGGACTAGGGAGAGATACTAGTACTGGTGCTTTGAGGGACAGATTGCACGCCTCATCCTGCTGCACAGAACGATCTGACTGGACTAGGTAGAGTCTGTTGCTTTAAGATTAGTGTTCTAAAATCATCTCCAAATTGTACAGGGAAAGGTTCCAGCTGTTGCTTTAAGGGAAAGATTATTGTTCTAAAATCATCTTCAAAGTGTGTGGGAAAAAGGCTATTGCAGGGGCATAGAGCCATATTACTGTTCTAAAATCATCTTCACAGTGTGTGTGGGAAAACCCTGTTTCAGGCGGGTGAAGCCATATTAGTGTTCTAAAATCATCTTTAAAGTGTGTGGGAAAACCCTGTTTCAGGCGGGTGAAGCCATACTAGTGTTCTAAAATCCTCTTCAACGTGTATGGGAAAACCCTGTTTCAGGCGGGTGAAGCCATATTAGTGTTCTAAAATCATCTTCAAAGTGTGTGGGAAAACCCAGTTTCAGGTGGGTGAAGCCATATTAGTGTTCTAAAATCATCTTCAAATTGTGTGGGAAAACCCTGTTTCAGGCGGGTGAAGCCATATTAGTGTTCTAAAATCATCTTCACAGTGTGTGGGAAAAGTCTGTTTCAGCCACGTGGAGCCATATTAGTATTCTAAAATCATCTTCAGTGAAGATGATTTTAGAACACTAATATGGCTTCAACAGCCTGAAACAGGGTTTTCCCACACACTTTGAAGATGATTTTAGAACACTAATATGACTTCACCCGCCTGAAACAGGGTTTTCCCACACACTTTGAAGATGATTTTAGAACACTAATATGGCTCTATGCCCCTGCAATAGCCTTTTCCCACACACTTTGAAGATGATTTTAGAACAATAATCTTTCCCTTAAAGCAACAGCTGGAGGCTTTCCCTGTACAACTTGGAGATGATTTTAGAATCTGAAATCATCTCCTAGTGTTATAGGGAGAGGTTCCTACTGTTGCTTAAAGGGACAGATTATTGCACAAAATTAAAAAGTGCATCTACATTTCTGGTTTGAAAAAAAACTAAAAAATTCCAAAAATAAAAAAAAAACAGTGTTGGCTACCTCCTCCTCCTCCACCGCCACTTTCACCGCCTCCTCAACCTCCAACTCGACATCCACCTCCATTTTTGATTTTTTTTAGGTGATTTTAGCTTAAAAATTATTTTAAGTTATTTCCCTATCCCCATTTCTTTGTAGGGCACTTGTCCGACCCTTACCCCCATTTTCCTTCCATTTGCAGACCTCTACGACTTTCCAGGACTTTGTTACAGCCATTTTTGTGCCTAAAAGTTTGGGTCCCCATTGATTTCAATGGGGTTCGGGGTCCGGGTCAAAGTTCGGGTCAAGTCCGGACCCGAACCCGGACTTTGTCCCGAAGCTCGGCCGAACCAGCAGAACCTGAACTTCCAGAGGTTCGTTCAACTCTAATCCTTATGAGACAAGGAGGGTTGTATAAACTAAGAAATGTGGGTTAGCAACCACTTTAAGTCCCATTTAGTTATATACAGAACTGCAATCAGTCCTCAAAACTTTCATTCTTTGAGCCTGTTGTTAAAATACACACCTGAGCATTTTGTAGCTTGAAGCCTGAAGCTACAAAATGCTGGAAGGGAAGAAATCAATGATTCTCTATGGAGATGGTTTATATCTCCACTCCACAATGCCTGAAGCCAAAAGCCTGAAAACGACTGAAGCTCAAATAAGTTCTGGAGATATTTTTTCAAGCAGATTTGGGTGTTTTTCTGCTTTTTACACAGGTCACCTTTTAACCTGTACAAAATTGTGGTAAAAACGCTGTAAAATCGCGCAACTTTCTGCCTGAAAACAACACGCTCAGGTGTAAATGCAGCCTAACAGTCCCGATTTTGCTACATATATTTAAATATATATATAAAGAAGCTAAGAATAACTACCCACGTGAAATATAACATTGATGACTAAGGATATGGCCAGATGAAAGGTTGAGAAGTGGCTTACTTATGGTATCTGACCCTAATTAGAAAGCTCCTTAGTCATTCGAAATTGTTGTTGCTAAGTTACTAGAACTATATGAATAATTATTTTACTCCTGATTGTGTTGCAGTTCATATGGATGGTGCAGAGGAATAAATATTTAAGTAACCAATGCATTTCCATACCTTAGAGTTTGTTTTTTCTGTAGTAAGCATATAGAAAATGAAGGGTTACTGTAATGCCTTCTTGAACATTGTAAATGCTACCTACAGTCATTAAGGCTGGTGAAAAGAAAATGAGCACAAAATTAAATTGCTATTAGTAGCAACCAATAATGTTTCACTTCTTTTTTCATTAATCATTACATTTTCTGACTCCGTCTCCTAATTATTTGACTAAAACAAAACAGTGTGTATACCACGCTAAAAACGTAACAATACCAATATTATTTAAACATAAAGTGAATAAAGTTGATGCAATTCTAAGGATACCACTCAAAACATCTCATGTATAAAAAAGAAAAACTGCACAACCAATAATAAAGTGCAAGTGCAAAGAAGTTTTGTGCTACAATGATAAGTGCATATGTATCAAAAATTAGACAGTAAAAAGTCCCATATAAAGTCCACTTATATCCAAGCTTCCATAGGTGAAAGAACATATAGATCAAAAAAGGAAGGTAGACTCCTCCACCGGGTGATTGAAGGGAAATGGAATAAAGCTTCAGTGTCACCACACACTCAGATTATAAGAACTCTTATCAGAGCTCATTGGCGGCCTGTTACTAGGTCAGCTTAACAAGCAGGCAGATAGCCTCTGCAGCATGTAACGAGTAAGAGATGTAAAATGACCATTTCTTCACAGGGTGGATGTACTTATTCTCCCCAGTTGAACCAGGATCAGCCAAAGTTGGTACTCATGGGTAGAGAGATAAAAGGCTCCAATAGTGTGATACTGCTAATATAGTTATTAAAAACATGGCTACTCACATTCCATAGATTTTCAATGCGCATTGGATTAAAAACACAGAACAGGCTGTAACTCTCAAACGCCTGTGCTTCCGGGTCACATGGGGTGCGATGTCATCAACACGTAGCTCCGCCTCACATGTTTCTTCATAGATGACGTCTTCCAGGGGCACGGGCGACGTATTGACACATCGCGTACATATAGAGGGAAGCACACAAAACCAAGCCTCCCTTTCGTACGGCGGCCATGTTATCGGTGAGAGGGTCCGCCTCTAGAGGCCAAATTGAGATACAAAACACTACCCCGCATAAGAGTTCTCTCCAATATGTAAATAAACTAAAAAAAAAGGCTGGAATAAAAAATAGATAAATATTTTTTTTTCCTCGCTAGAACGGACTCTTATTGGCAACTGCAGCCATACGTAAGGTTTGCAAGTCATTTTAAACATTCCATAGTATTACAACGTATAGCACTTAATCTATATGATGGACAGTACTCCAATAAAGAAGTTTGCCCCTAGTGGTTAGTTATGTTATTGACATCCCTACACAAATGATATAGATCAAAGATTGTTTTTCTTATAAGTACCATACACCTAGGAGGCAATATGGGAGGAGAAATGCTGAAAACTACACACCTAATAATAGGACACGTAGATGGGATGGAAAAGGTTATAAAACCAATAGACCTCCAACCCAGCCTAGGGGCTGGAGACCCTCATGGGACATACCCTATGGAGGGCCCAGAGATTATGAGAACCCTGAACCTTGGGGTTTTCCCACACCCTACCCAAATCACAAGTACGCTATAGAACAAAAAGGGGAGTCAAAGGAGGGAGGAGGTCCAAGAAGCAAAAGAAAAAGGGACTATTAGGAGAGGGAATATATCATTTGAGTGGCAAGACACTCTCCGAAGCTGAGCTCAACATTTTAGATAAAGGTCTTAAATTCGCCCCTTCAAGAAACTCGATAAGTTTCAATCATATATGGACATCCACAAGTACATCCAGAAACTAAGTATAAAAAGATTAATGTTGTCCAAACCCCCTGTCATTAGTGGACCAACTCAGGGCAACATTAAACATTCCCAGTTATCAAATGCATCTCTTTTGAACCCTCCTAGGGGGCTTGCCCCCACTTTGAAAGTATTCAGGGATGTTTTACATCGGAATTTAGAAAAATTAAAAATAATAACATGCCTTGAGAACTTGAAGAAGGCCTAAACCAGTTATGCAATGATAAAGATCTAATAATTAGGCCAGCTGATAAGGGAGGGGGGATAGTTGTTCTTACCAAACAGGATTATTTGAATGAATTAGATCGGATAGTGGGTGATCAAACCACATATATTCCCCTAAGTGGAGATCCACGCGATAGAGAAACGAGAACTAGAACTCCGGGTAAACCAATTGTGAGTGGCAAAGACTCCATCACCTCGAAAGTAGAGAGATATGTGGATTACTATCTTCAACCAATAGTCCAATCTACCCCCTCTTATATAAAGGATAGTAGGCACACCATTAACATGATATCTGACATCCTGTACAGAGAAGGTATTTGGCTAGTAACAGCCGATGTTACCTCATTGTATACAGTGATTCCCCACCAGTGTTGTGTCCAATCAGTGAGATACTTTTTAGATCAAGACCCTTCTCTAAATCCAGAACAAAGAGGGTTTATTATGGAACTGTTAAATTTCGCCACAAAATGTAATTAATTTTGGTATAAGGGTCAATTCTTTCTTCAAAACAGAGGCGTGGTGATGTGGGCCAAGTTTGCCCCCAGCCTTGCCAATCTGTTTATGACCAAGTGGGAGGACGTCGTCTATGCCTAGAACAGACCGGAAGTGGTCCTTTGGGCACGCTATATAGATGACATCCTCCTCCTATGGAATGGCCCACGTGAAGCATTGGACGAATATATGACGATGCTTAATGATAACAACATTGGAATTGAACTTAAGTATGAGGCTAGTCAACAAAGTATTAACTTTCTAGACCTTACAATCTCAGTGGAAGGGGGTAAATTTCTAATGTCCACGTATTTCAATCCAACTGATAGGAATTAATGTATTCCAAAAGAAAGTTGTTATCACAGACCCTGGTTGGATTCCGTCCCAAAAAGTCAATACCTACGCTTACGCCGTAACTGCAGCAAGATCGAAGATTTTGATGCACAAGCTGAGATAATGATGGAGAGATTCTTGAATAAAGGGTACCATATAGACTCTTGAGAGCTACGGTGCACAAAGTAAGGAATATGGACAGAGGACCCCTCCTATTAGATAAATCTGGAAAAGGGGATCCTCAGAATATTAATAATACAATTAAAGACTTTGGGGTACCATTTGTAACCACATATTCACAGCAGCATTACTTAATTAAAAAGCTGATGAAAAAGCATTGGCACATAATTAAGGGCGGCCATATACTGGGACAATTCCTGCCAGACCAACCTCAGGTGGTATATAGAGGTGTCCAGAACCTTATGAGCAAGGTAGCAAGAAATGTATGTGATACACCGAGTCAGAAACCCATGTTCTTTCAGAATATGGTGGGTTTTTATAAGTGTAATAAATGCTCGGTGTGTGCTATCAATGGTATACTAGATGGAAAAGCCACACAATTCTGTTCACATAGTACTTCCAGAACTTTTGACATCAAGTCCTTCATCACATGCACCACATCTAATGTGGTATATCTTTTGATTTGTCTGTGTGGTCTCCAGTATATAGGGCGGGCCATACGCCCCTTGACTGTGAGACTAAATGAACACCTAGGTAATATCAGGAGGGGTTTGAAGGTCACCCAGTTTCCAGACATTATCGGGAGATTCACGATAGAGATCCATGAGGTACCAAATTTCTGGGGATAGATAAACTGAGGTTACACTGGAGAGGAGGGTCTAAAAAGAGAGAAATTTCTAAATTAGAAATGAATCGGATATACAAGGCCAAATGTTTAAAACCATGGGGCCTTAACGCAGACGTTGAAATGAATGCCTTTATAGATAACGCATAATAGGATGAACTCATAGTTGGGCCATATTGGGAGGATACTTGCTTTAGAATTTTGTATAGATTTGGTGTAAGGAACAATATAAGGGACCATTGAATGGGGGAATAACATCCTATGAGTCCTTAAATAAGTTTTTCCCATGATATAATATCCCCAAATATATACATCCTTGCCCCCAGGGGTGGACAACCCTTTGAGATCATTCCAAGTATACAGCATGGGTGGATGGGGTATGGTCTAGTCCAGAGCAACAATGAGGCATTTTAATTAGTTGACCCCTCTGGGGGACAATGCGTTTTAGAACATATAAAGTAAAAGATTCCTATATTTTTAACCTTTTTCGGATAACTTAGAGAAAGTTTTTTGAATAGGATGGTTTGAATACTATTCCATTGGGGACGGGCATATTGCATATACCATATAAAAAGTTTGACCCCCATAGACACCACGGTTTCCGATTTATATCGTGAGTGGAGTGATGTCAATAATATAATCAACCACTAGGGGTCAACCTTTCTATTGGGGTACTGTTTACTATACAGGCCAATTGCCCTATGTTTCAAGACCGCGGAATGTCTAAAATGTTAGACATACTATGTACCTGTAAACTTTAGGTTAGGCTGTAGTTGCCAATAAGAGAATTCTTTTCAGTGCTACATATTCAGTTTTTTTAGTTTTCCCCAGCTTGGTAATGCACTGTAGGGAGCGATGATTCATATGTAAGATATCAGTCTATACTGTTATTGACCCCTATAGGTGGTCCCCACCTATTCGGGGTCTGACACATATTATGGAAAACGTTGGCTTAACCACTTCCCATCCGCAGGATGGCTATTGACATCCTGGGATTTCAGTGGTGATATCTCAATGATGCCGGCACCTGCAGGCATCATTGAGGTATCGTTTTTTTAGAGCAGGCGATTCCCATCACGGTAAGAATGATCATAGCGGCATGCTTCTCCCGACTCACCTGAGTGATTGGTGGCCGGGAGAAGGAATCACCTGCCGCCGCAACCAGATGCCAGAGATTTCCGAGGGACAGGTGGACCTCGGTCATCTCTATGGCACTTGGAGGCCCGGGCGCACGTCGTGACATCACTTCCGGGTCTCTGCAAAAACAATAGCTGTTAAAGGGGAAGGAAAGGCTGAGATTGTCTGTTTTTTTTCTGATCTCAGCCTTTCCAGCCTGTAGAAGAGATGTAGGGTCTTGTAGACCCTGCATCTGTCCATAAAGAGGACCTGTCACACACTTTTCCTATTACAAGGGATGTTTACATTCCTTGTAATAGGAAAAAAAGTGAAAAAAAAAATAGTGAAAGTGTCAAAATAAAAAAAAATAAAAGTAAAATAAGAAAAAAAAAAGTAAAACGTGCCGTCCCCACAAGCTCGCACACAGAAGCAAACGCATACGTAAGTCACGCCCACATATGTAAACGACGTCCAAACCACACATATGAGGTATCGCCGCGTGTGTTGGGGTGAGAGCAATAATTCTAGCTCAAGACCTCCTCTGTAACTCCAAACACCTAACCTGTAAAAATTTTTAAACATTGCCTATGGAGATTTTTAAGTACCAAAGTTCGGCACCATTCCACGAGTTTGCAACGCCCTCCATTTTATTCCCTAGAATCTTTGCAAAAAACCATATATAATGTTTGGGGGTTCTGAGTAATTTTTTAGCAAAAAAATGATGATTTATACATGTAGGAGAGGAGTGCCAGAAATGGCCCGGATGCAAAGTGGTTAATAATATAATAATAATAAAAAAAATTCTACTAGCCTAACCTCCCTAGACACCACGATCTTTGATCCATATCATTTGTGTAGGGGTATCAATAACATAACTAACCACTATGGGCAAACTTCTTTATTGGGGTACTGTCCATTATATAGATTAAGTGCTATACGTTGTAATACTATGGAATGTTTAAAATGACTTGCAAACCTTACGTATGGCTGTAGTTGCCAATAAATATCTATTTTTTTATTCCAGCCTTTTTTTTAGTTTATTTAAATATTGGAGAGAACTCTTATGCGGAGTAGTGTTTTGTATCTCAATTAAACTTCTAGAGGCGGACCCTCTTACCGATAACTTGGCCGCCGTACGAAAGGGAGGCTTGGTTTTGTGTGCTTCCCTATATATACGCAATGTGTCAATACGTTGCTCGTGCCCCTGGAAGACTTCATCTATGACGAAACATGCCGGGCGGAGCTACGTGCTGACGACATCACGCCCCACATGACCCGGAAGCATGGGCATTTTGAGAGTTACAGCCGGTTCTGTGTTTTTAATCCAATGCACATTGAAAATCTATGGAATGTGAGTAGCCATTTGGCGTTTTATGTTTTTTAACAAATATATTAGCAATATCACGCTATTGGAGCCTTTTATCTCTCTACGCATGAGTACCAACTTTGGCTAATCCTGGTTCAATTGGGGAGAATTGGTACATCCACCCTGTGAAGGAATAGTCATTTTACATCTCTTACTCGTTACATGCCCGCAGAGGCTATCTGCCTGCTTGTTAGGCTGACCTAGTAATAGGCCGCCAACGAGCTCTGGTAAGAGTTCTTATAATCTGAGTGTATGGTGACACTGAAGCTTTATTCCATTTCCCTTCCATCATCTGGTGGAGAAGTCTACCTTCCTTTTTTGATCTATATGTTCTTTCACCTATGGAAGCTTGGATATAAGTGGATTTTATATGAGACTTTTGGCTGTCTAATTTTTGATACATATGCTCTTATCGTTGTAGCACAAAACTTCTTTGCACTTGCGCTTTATTATTGGTAGCTCAGTTTTTCTTTTTTATACATGTAATTATTTGACTAACCTTTAAGAAAAAGTAAGGATGTCTATGACAGCCATCTAATCATGTATGAGATAATTAGGATCAAGAACTAACCAGCATAATAGCCCAATACTTACAGTTGAAATTATAATAATCCAAAGAGGATGGTCAAAGGCCAAAGGAGTTGGAGAAAACTCTAATTGAACAATCTTAAGTCAAAGACACTGACAAACAAAGGACATAATGTTAGGGCTCAGTTCCCTCAGCCTAAAACATTGCTGCTGTAAGATGGTGGTGAAAGAAATATATACAATTACACTCAGCAGTACCAGCTGTGAGGTAGATTTCAGTGCTTTTTCCTAAGAACTGGTTCACACCTTGGTGACTTGCGATCCGACTTGTGCAGCCCCAGGTCGCCTCAAATCGATTGACATCAGAAATCCCATTGAAATGAATGGGAGCCATCTTAATGTGCGTTACTCAAGTCGCTCTGACTTCAGGGCGACTTCTGAAAAGGTTCCTGTACTACTTCAAGGTGACTTATAGGAGATTTGAGCCCATAGAATTTAATGGAAGTCGTTTTCAAGTCGGATCACCGTCTATAAAGAAGCGACTTTACAGGAAAAAGAAAATATTTTTTTAAGGCACCCCCCCTCCCTCTCTTCTCTGATTGGCCACAGGCAAAGTTGCCTGGCATGGAGGTAGCTTCAGGTTGCATTATAAGTTGCCCAAAGTCACACTGAAGTCGCCTTGAAGTAGCGTTCAAATCGCCTAGCAAAGTCGCCTCTGAAATCGGATCACCTAGGTGTGAACCGGCCCTTACAGACCTTACTCACTACAAGAATCTTCAGAGACTGGGCCACACCAAAGGTTGTGCCATGGCTCCAAACCTAGAAAACCCTCTGTACCTTATGCCATATACAGAGGTCAGAAAAGCACCAAAATACAGAGCCCAGGGTAGCCCCACAATTTTCCAGTCCAGCAGAGTCCAGGTACAGACTCCTGATGCTAAATATAGGAAGACCTGGCCAGCTGTTGCGTAGAGTTTAGCTCATGCATCATTTTTGAAGTTGTTTCATTTAAAGGTAATAATTGCAGTGAATTTCAGGCTATACAGGGAGTGCAGAATTATTAGGCAAGTTGTATTTTTGAGGAATAATTTTATTATTGAACAACAACCATGTTCTCAATGATTCAAAAAACTCATTAATATCAAAGCTGAATATTTTTGGAAGTAGTTTTTAGTTTGTTTTTAGTTGTAGCTATTTTAGGAGGATATCTGTGTGTGCAGGTGACTATTACTGTGCATAATTATTAGGCAACTTAACAAAAAACAAATATATACCCATTTCAATTATTTATTTTCAGCAGTGAAACCAATATAACATCTCAAAATTCACAAATATACATTTATGACATTCAAAAACAAAACAAAAACAAATCAGTGACCAATATAGCCACCTTTCTTTGCAAGGACACTCAAAAGCCTGCCATCCATGGATTCTGTCAGTGTTTTGATCTGTTCACCATCAACATTGCGTGCAGCAGCAACCACAGCCTCCCAGACACTGTTCAGAGAGGTGTACTGTTTTCCCTCCTTGTAAATCTCACATTTCATGATGGACCACAGGTTCTCTATGGGGTTCAGATCAGGTGAACAAGGAGGCCAAGTCATTAGTTTTTCTTCTTTTAGACCCTTTCTTGCCAGCCACGCTGTGGAGTACTTGGACGCGTGTGATGGAGCATTGTCCTGCATGAAAATCATGTTTTTCTTGAAGGATGCAGACTTCTTCCTGTACCACTGCTTGAAGAACGTGTCTTCCAGAAACTGGCAGTAGGACTGGGAGTTGAGCTTGACTCCATCCTCAACCCGAAAAGGCCCCACAAGCTCATCTTTGATGATAGCAGCCCAAACCAG
>BLSH010317492.1:128960-147931 GCA_018402905.1 Glandirana rugosa
TCAAGGAAAATACAACTAAAACTATAAATAGTAAATAGTAAAGGGTGATGATTAATGTCTTTACATCCTCTTGAGTTCAGTTATTTTTTACGGTCATTTGTATAAAGTCCAATACATGTGTAAAAATACATAACTAAGAACCACCCGACAATTTCGTGGAAACAATGGTGATATTGTATCTGGTTGTTTCATCGGTGAAAACCTAGTTCGTTGTTAAGCAACCGATTAAACAACAAGGACTGTCTCTTATACTTTTTATCTTCTAAGTCGACGTGTAGTTTGTAATGATCACCGGATCAACGTTGTTACCCCAACGACATCATTTACCTCCGTGCGATCGTTCGGGTTCCGTCCGGACCCGGACCCGGACTTTGTCCCGAAGTTCGGACGGACCAGCAGAACCCGAACTTCCAGGTGTTCGCTCAACTCTACTCTCCATTTACTACAGCAACCCCATTGTTGCAACTAGGCCACTAGTAATGTTTGATGTGCAGCTGAATCTTCTATTTTTCATATTCTCTGTCAGGAACAACAAATTAGCCAACGAATTGTTGCTTGATCCAAAAGTGGCTACTTTGTTGGTCTATGTTATAGTGGTAACAAAGGTGCTTTAACAGCCCACCAAGAATCAATACATAAAAATGTGTACATAACCTGAAATATGTTTACTGGCATTTTTTATTGACTTGAGTTCTCCTACATTTCTGTAATTAGTAGTGGGAAATGATAAATGATAAATATCAAAATCAACATAAAAGGAACTTACTGTGTTTTTTACTGTGTTTTTATTTGCATGCTCATTCCCTTCATTATTTCTGTTCTTTCAGCCCTTTTAATAATATTTTCAAAATTATTAATATTACAAATATTTGCAAGTCCATGTGATTTTATTTCTTGATCCAACATCTCCAGTTCTTTTTTTGAAATTATTAAAAGTAAAACTATTTAGTTAAAATCAATCACACATTTTCTGTTTAAGGTTTGATATCATTATATTTTTGGAAAAAAAAAAGATCACAAATTTAGGACATTTAGTATTGATGGAGTCTTAATAGTGTAATTTGCTTAAAATAAGTTACTTGGCTGCAGAAACAAATGTAGAACATAAAATTAAAGCAGCAGTGCTATCAGGTATTAGCAGACTTCTGCAGCATTTATTTACTATGTGTTATGAACACTTTTTAAGTCCTGTACTACAAAGAGTAAAAATCATAAGGAATTCCATAACTGCTAAAGCTGCACCATTATATTATAAACTGTTACTAAGTTGCACTGTGCTTCCAATACAAACTAGCCAGGTTTATATGATACTTATTTATTGTCTTGAACTGCTTTAAAGACACAGGAAAAAGATGTGGATTAAAGAAACTATTGGGCTTATTCAATAAGGCAGAGCAACAATGATGTGTAAGTTGCAGTAACCCATTAATTCAGATTTGTTTATTATAGTCAAATCGATTAAAACTTAATTTCTGTTTTTGATGGGCTACTGAAATTTGCACATACATTTTTATCTTTCCAATGCCTTGCTGAATAAACCTGTTTGTGTTGTGATCAAGAAAAAATAAACATGTGGATTTAAAAATATTTGTTTTATTTTTTAGGGTTTCTTTTTGTTTTGCGTGGCTCTTTTTTATTAAAAAGAGGCTGTGGACTGAAAAGAAGGGAAAGGGTAAGTAAATATGTATTACAGTTTGCTATTCTGGGTACCCTGACCCTTCTTTGTTAAACAAAAGCATGATATAGCGAAGTAATTTGTCTTCTAAAAATCTCTCAATTTTTATTTATTTTTAGGTACTTATATAGCGCTGTCAATTTACGCAGCGCTTCACATATACATTCTATAGACAGGAGATAATAGTTGTTCTATTTGGTTGATCTCATGGAGAAAGCTAGATACATGCCAGCCAAACACTCTTGGCGAGAAGCATGTCAAACATGTTAGTTAATCTGTCAAACTGTTTGTTTGCCCACTAAGACAAGCTGAGGTATCATGTGCTCTCCTTTCCCCCATTCTCTCCATTTCAATATATATAAATGCTCATCCTAACCCAGCTTTTATGAGCCAGTTAACCACTTAAGGGCCAGGCCTCTTTTTGAGATTTGTGTTTACAAGTTAAAATCAGGTTTTTTTCTATAAAATTACTTAAAACCCCAAACATTATGCATTTTTTTCTAACACCCTAGAGAATAAAATGACGGTCGTTGCAGTCTTACAAGTGGCGGGGGGGGACCCCTCCAGCCCCCGATAAAAGTGATCTTGTGGCAAATCCCCCACTGAGATCATTTTTATCTGAAAGCAGGCCGCCCGATGTTTAAAATGATACCGGGTTTATTGTAGTTATCTGCTATCATAGTAACGGTATTCAACGGAAAAGTACCACCATATAATGACGGCGGGCGGTTCGGAAGTGTTTAATGAAAGTGTTTGAGGTTGGTTATACCTACACATCTCTCCAGTTTCTGAATTATCCACATACTTTCACTATTTAAATCCATTAATTATTTAAAGGGATACTATACGCCATTCTCCACATTCATTAAATACCTCAATGAAATGTTTATTAGTGTTGCTTTTGATTACTTCTAAATGCTGTGGCCTACTCTAGACCAGGCAATATTCCAGCTCTTCTGTGAGCTGCCTGGTCATCTGGGCTGCACCTGCAGCAGATCTCTAACTTTATTTATTAATAAAGAATTTGTTTTTCATAAGCTGTTAAATGATGTATTACTTGGAGGTCCATATTGAGGTAGGCTTCATAAGCTTTGGTTTGGACTGGAAAAATATCTGCCCTGTGTTTCATGATCATATTTATTATTTAATTTTTATATTTCTTTGTTATGTAATCCCACAAAAATAATACATGAAATTATAATTTCACTATAGTCTATTATATACTTGTGTCTCCTATACAGATTGCGTTCTTTATTTATTTTGTGGTGAATATTTAACAGGTGTCAACTGTACCTGGACTCAATGCATACGGGGATGTTTCAATGGTACAAATAGGAAATATTTCTGGATATATAGATACCCCAGACCCTCCTACCATTATTAGTTATCTGCCTGGACTTTTATACAAATTTAGCTGCAGTTATCCCTTGGAGTATCTGGTAAACAACACTCAGCTGGCTTCGTAAGTATACACTACAATTATGTTTAAACATATAAAGTGGCAAGGTGACAATTTAGCAAGAAAACCATATAGATATACAGTATTCCCAAATAATTTCTCCTTTAAAACCATATGAGTCAACCTCTATTGAGCTACCCTTCTAATCATCTGTTCTGTGGATCACAAACAAAAATGCTTATTTAATAAACAAATGTGCTAATTGTAGTAATCCATAGTAGTCAATGAGAATTCATCCCTCGCTGGTGTGCGTGCAGTAGACAGATAAGTAAATATGAATGGCAATATAAGGTACATCATCATCATAATTGTTCATGTACACCATTTTAAATCCCCCCCCCCAAAAAAAAAAAAATGTAAGCATGTATAAAAATATGAACTGAGAAAAAAAATTATCAAGTACATTTGCATAAATATTTTATACCTTCTTTCAAATAAATACTTACTCTGGCAAACTGTAAGCTTTGCAGATTTTGCTGACTTAAAAAGTAACTTAAAACTTTGTATGAAACGAAAGAAATCATATTAGCATTTGTGCCAATGTAACAAATTAGAAAGTGTTTATTCTTGACTTGATTTCAAATGTTGTTTCTGTGTATTGTTGACTACCTTGATGTCACCAAATAAAGAAATGTTAAAAAAAAAAAAAAAGAAAGTGTTTATTCTCCCGATTACGATAATCATATAAACCTTTACAATTTGTCATTTTCTATACTATAAGTGTTTCAGACCATTTTTCCAGCTTGTGCTGCGTGTAATGATTTTTTTCTATTTGAATAATGCAAAGTTGTTTTTTTTTTTTTTTTTAAGCTGATTACTTAGTTGTAAAGTAATCCTGTTCTCTACTCCTATTGCAACCAGCTTTTCCTTTCTTATAATTAAAATTCCCCTAAACATCGATAATTGGTAATTTGTGGTAGATTTATCAATGTTGGGTATTCAGGCATGTCAGAATTGCTTGCATTCTCCAAAGTTCACTGTAACTCACTTTGCATTTTACTTCATGTTTATTACACTGCAGGCAGTTATTATCAGTAACAATTGCAATGATAGAGCAGTGTAAAAATAGCAGGTTAGCTTTAATTGCTGCAAAATATAATACTTAATTCCTACAACAAACCCATATTTATTTTAAGCATGTGTTGCTTAAGGGGTTTTGAGTTAAAAGGGTCATGCTACAAGCAAGAACAAAAAAACAGCTTTATCTTCAATACATCATTTCATTACCTGTTACAAAGATAAATAATAATTCATATTTAATATGAATAGTTGTAAAATTATAGCTATTATCAATTCAGCATTACCTCTACTATTATTAATAACCCTCTCATGTTAGATGGAGTTTTTCAGGGGACATCATTATGACATTTTCCCTTTTTTACAATGGTGTTTAAACAAAGTTTAAAGAGTTTTTGTTTAAGGCTGGGTTCACATATGAACCGCATGCGGCTCACAGCAGGGGTCCGGTGCGTACAGCGTTTTTGTGAAAAACGCACCGGACCTGCTGCGGAGATATGTGAACCGGCTCCATAGAGAGCCAACCAAAATCTCCTGCTATTGCGAATTGGATGCGGAGAACCAATTCACAATGGTGTGAACCCAGCCTAAAGCTAAAATCTAGGCAAAACACACATATAGTTCATTAATTCCTTCATACAATCTTTAACTGTATTTTTTAAATACAAGCAGTATAAGTACCTGAATTTGACCTGGTATCAGCCACTTTCCATCCTTACATAACAGATTTCCAGTCTGAGAGGGAGAAGCAGTACAAGGAGCCAATAATGTATGTACTTACAAGAATGCCTATAGGAAGAGAACACATAGTGACAGAGAAATGAACTGATAACTGTGCTGCTTTCATTATCCAGTTAAAAGCTGTGGTGGGTGGGTCCATGAGTGGGTTCATCAGAAAAAGAGGACTGCAGGGAATATTACTGGATTGAAGATGAATATTGCAGCAAAAGCTGGTTTTATTCTTTCTTTAATGGGTTTTATTTATTCTCAACTTTTTAATTAGAAATGGAGTTTAATACAATGTAATGTAAAAAATAAAACATAAATGGTTGCATTTAACTGCTTGCTGACTAGCCGCCACAGTTGTAATGTGGCACCTTGGCTCGGCTGCGCAAACCACCGTCATTGTACGTCGGTCGTGCATGCGCAGTTTGCAGACGAGCTCGCACCACTGGTGGCACGCACCTGCTGCACACTCTGTGAGCATGCCCCCGGGTCAGGCGGACTAGATGTCCGCCAGTGACCTGCGATTGCCTACTACAGAACCAGAATGGGGAACCGTCGATGTGAACACGGCGGATCCCCGTTCTGTCAGGGGACATGTCACAGATCTATTGTTCCCTGTAATTGGGAACAGTTAGATATGTCATGCCCTGGCCAGCCCAGCCCCCACACAGTTAGAACACCGTGAGGGAACACAGTTAACCCCTTAATTGCCCCTTTCAGTTTAACCCCTTCCTTGCCAGTGACATTTATACAGTAGTCAGTGGTTATTTTTAGCTCTGATCACTATATAAATGTCATTGGTCCCAAAAAAGTGTCTGATCTGTCCACGGCAATGTCGCATTCCTGAATAAAAATCACAGATTGCCGCCATTACTAGTAAAAAAATAATAAAAATGCCATAAATCTATTCCCATAGTTTGTAGAAGTGATAACTTTTGTGCAACCCAATCAATATATGCCTATTGCAATTTTTTTTTACCAAAAATATGTAGAAGAAAATATATCGGCCAAAATTGTCGCTCTTTTTTTGTTTATAGCGCAAAAAATAAAAACAGCAGAGGTGATCAAATACCACCAAAAGAAAGTTCTATTTATGGGGGAAAAAGGACAACAATTTTGTTTGGGTACAACGTCGCACAACCGCGCAATTGTCAGTTACAGCGAAGCAGTGCCGAATCGCAAAAAAGTGCTCTGGTCAGGAAGGGGGTGAATCCTTCCGGGGCTGAAGTGGTGAAATAGTACAAAATGTTAAAAAAAATTAAAAATAAAATAAAATGTAAAGGGGAGAGGGGGTGAAAAAAGTCCATTGCAGCTGATTGGGTTTGCTAAGGGTTAATAATGAATTCATTAGGAACAATTTTTATTTAAAAATTGATACTGCTTTTATGTTGTGGGGTTGCTTTAACTGGTGATAGGTACAGATCAAAGGACATCCTTTTGATCCGCACATAAAACCACTAATTTAAATAATATTATTACTCATTTATCAATGAAGCTGGCAAACGCTGTTTGCCAACCTTGTTTATACAGGGTGATCTATTAGTGCTTCTGCAGCAAAAACTGATACCCTGTTGTCACGCTGACATACCTTCCTAATGATTGCATCAGGAACAGCAGACGTGGAGAGCTGGTTGGCATACAAGGACTTTGAAGGTAATGGATGAAGTTTTTTAGGACATACCTCATATGCCCAAGGTCTTCAGATGGTTAAGAGCTTGTTTATACTGCATTTTGGGTATATTTTATAGGCACTCCATTGGCATTTTGACTAAATATAATTAATGTTTTACTCTACCGCCATCTTTTGCAGCACTGTACACAATTGTATGTAATATTTACCAAGCAATAATTACTATTTAAGAAAATAAATGAATATATATTTATGCTCAACTTTACATCTTATAGCACCTTATAGCACTCCCATAATATAAAATCAAATAACTGAACAGGGAGAGTAGAACCCCTGCCATAATAAGCAGAAAAGGTATACAGAACCAGGAATTCAAATGTAGAGATCTCACCAATGGTGTTCCCAGGTGAAATAAAAAGAGTCAGGTAGTTTAACTTCCCAACATGTATTAAAAACATACATTACGTGGACTGACTCTTTCAGCTTTGTCATACTGTTATTTGCATTACCATTTATTTACAATATATACAGGTTGTATGCAAAAGTTTAGGAACCCCTGACAATTTCCATGATTGCCATTTATAAATATTTGGGTGTTTGGATCAGCAATTTCATTTTGATCTATCAAATAATTGAAGGACACAGTAATATTTTAGTAATGAAATGAGGTTTATTGGATTAACAAAAAATGTGCAATATGCATCAAAATGAAATTAGACAGGTGCATACATTTGGGCACCCTTGTCATTTTGTTGATTTAAATACCTGTAACTACTTAGCACTGATTAATTGGAACACACAATTGGTTTGGTGAGCTCACTAAGCCTTGAACTTCATAGACAGGTGCATCCAATCATGAGAAAAGGTATTTAGGTGGCCAATTCCAAGTTTTTCTCTTTGACTCTCCTCTGAAGAGTGGCAACATTGGGGCCTCAAAACAACTGTCAAATGACATGAAAACAAAGATTGTTCTACATTATGGTTTAGGGGAAGGCTACAAAAAAGTTATTGCAGAGATATAATCTGTCAGTGTCCACTGTGAGGAACACAGTGAGGAAATGGAAAACCACAGGCACAGTTCTTGTTAAGGCCAGAAGTGGCATGCCACATAAAATATTGGAGAGGCAAAGGTGAAGGATGGTGAGAACAGTCAAAAACAGCCCACAGACCTACAACATCAACTTGCTGCAGATGGTGTCACTGTGCATCGTTCAACAATTCAGCGCTCTTTGCACAGGGAGAAGCTGTATGGGAGAATGATGCGAAAGAAGCCTTTTCTGCACACACGCCACAAACTGAGTCGCTTGTGGTATGCAAACGCACATTTGGACAAGCCAGCTTCATTTTGGAATAAGGTGCTGTGGACTGATAAAACAAAGATTGAGTTATTTGGTCATAACAAGGGGCGTTATGCATGGCGGCAAAAGAAAAAAACTTGCTACCCACAGTAAAATTTGGTGGAGGTTTCATCATGCTATGGGGCTGTGTGGCCAGTGCTGGTACTGGGAATCTGGTTAAAGTTGAGGGTCGCATGGATTCCACTCAATATCAGCAGATTCTTGAGAATAATGTTGAGGGATCTGTCACAAAGTTGAAGTTACGCCGGGGCTGGATATTTCAACAAGACAACGACCCAAAACACTGCTCAAAATCTACTCGGGCATTTATGCAGAGGAACAAGTACAATGTTCTGGAATGGCCATCCCAGTCCCCAGACCTGAATATCATTGAACATCTGTGGGGTGATTTGAAGCGGGCTGTCCATGCTCGGCAACCATCAAACCTAACTGAACTGGAGATGTTTTGTAAGGAGGAATGGTCCAAAATACATTTATCCAGAATCCAGACACTCATTACAGGCTATAGGAAGCATCTAAAGGCTGTTATTTCTACTAAAGGAGGCTTTACTAAATATTGATGTGATTTTTCTGTTGGGGTGCCCAAATTTATGCACCTGTCTAATTTCATTTTGATGCATATTGCACATTTCCTGTTAATCCAATAAAACTAATTTCACTACTGAATTATTACTGTGTCCTTCAGTTATTTGATAGATCAAAATGAAATTGCTGATCCAAACACCCAATTATTTATAAATGACAATCATGGAAATTGTCAGGGGTTCCTAAACTTTTGCATACAACCTATATAAGATGTGTTTCCTGTACACATAGAAAAATACCAGGTACATCTTTATAATTATAAAGTGTCAATCTTAATGGACGTTTGCTGTAATAAATTTTACTTTTCTAATTTACCATTGTAGATCTTCAGCTGCTATTTCTGTGAGAGATGGAAATGGTACATTTATCAGCACATTGAATTTACTCCTTTATAATGTAAGTAAAAATAATACAATTGTTTGTCATGTGCACTAAATTTTTATTGTATTCCCTTTTAGCTTTCAGTGCTGGAAGATCAATGTTGTTAGTTTTCAGTGGAAGTGGTGTCCTCTGTCCTGCGTAAACTTGCTCCCACACCCCCCTAGTAACTGGAGCCCTAATGCTAACCTTTCTGGAACTTTAGTCAGAAAATTAAGTCCTGCTAGATCACTTCATGCTGCCCCCTTTTGCAGTTATAGCTATGTAAAACATTAAAAATAGGTACCTATACTGTTTACAATCCAGCAATACACTGTCTCATCCTGCTCTGCACATGCTCAGGTGCTCTCCATTTTTGCCATTGTGCTGAAAATGAGAGCCACTAGAGGCAGATCTGCTGAGAGCCTACAGATTTACTGCTGCTCAGGGGTACTGGGCTTTAGCAAAATGGCAGCCTCCAGCAAGAAGAACAAGAACACTGCTGGAGGAAATTTACAGCACAGTAATTTTGATAGCTAATCTTTTAATGTGGAACATTCTTTTTATTAAATTGTTATGGGTAAAATTCAGTTTTAAGTAAGCTTAACTTGCATGCTTGCCTCTCTAGCTCTGAGCCCTTATGGACTGAAGACTAACCTTCCAGTGACAAAAGCTATCAGTGCCAAAGTGTTGTCACTGGAAATGTCTGGTTTCCATTATTTTTTCTCTGAAATTCAGCTCTCCATCTATGCCACAATAAATGACAAACTAAAAAAGAGAGTCTCTCTCTTCTAACTGAATTTCTAGTGTAAAATAAAAGAGCACAGCACGGTAGATGAAACTGAAAATATAAGTCATTAGACTATGATTCAACCCACTAGTATCCTCTCTAACCTGATGTATCTTTTCTGGACGGTTAAATCCCTTAACTCATAAGAACACTTATGTGAAAATCCTTTGAGAACATAGGTTATTTTTAATTAGATTATTTAGTTTTTTTAACTCAAACATTTTTTCAGAACACTTTTTTTGTCAAAATGCTATTGAAATGAACCCCTCCCACCCCTCCCGCCCAGCCTATTGTCAAGTGACAGCCTAGCAGGAGCTCTGTTATCCTTGGAGGGTGTTATATGAAGTCCTCCAAGGATCGCTTCTTATATGCACCCCAAAGGCTGCACTCCAGTGTGATCTGTCACCCTCTGTGTCCTCCGGACAAAACCAATAACAAATCACTGTATTGCTGTGGCCAATCACAGCAGATCACATGACAATTGCCCTCAATAAAAGGCTTTGATTCATGACTTTCATTGTGTACTATTATGATGAGCTCCATAATTGGTCACAGTGATCACATGGTACAGACAGGACCAATCACAGCCCATATGTATGTGATTAGCTGTGGCCAATTACAGCTAATAACAATAGTAAACACGGAATTATTTGTTTTCATAGAGAAAAAGATGTTGCTTATAACCTTAACTTATAGCTAAAAATTCTGAGTTATAAGCAAAAAGAAAATCCTGATAACCTTGCCAGAGTAGTACAGTGTTATTATGGTAACACTGTATTGCTCTGGTCACTGTATCTAAAAAAAAAAGAAAAAGGAAAGAAAAGGAAAAATGTAATAAAAAGGAAAAAATATAAAAAAATGAAAAAAAAAAAAAGATGAGTTTTTTTTTTCATATTGGGATCAGTCAGTGTCTTTGATCACCACCACACTAGTTATATTATGACACTGTACGGTACTGGTGACTGTAGGTAATTTTTTATGGTATTGTAATAATGCTATGAATTTAATTCACAAAACAAAACTGATAGTTCTAGGCAGCAATTAATTTTTCATGATTTTTATCACTTCTTACTCTTGCAGGATTCAACCTACAGCCAGCAGTTGCTGATACCAAGCACTGGACTGCCATTGAAAACAAAAATATATGCAGCAGTGAGAGCAACCAACCTTGATGGACGGTATTTTGAAACAGAATATTACTGTTCTTGCTTGTGTTTCATGTTCTGATCTTGTATTGTAATGGGTTATTTATATATTTTTTTTTTAAACAAGGATTTTTCAATATTTTTTTTTAACTTTCCATAGATAAATAATGTGTAAAGATATTTGAAAATGTAACAAGGACAGCTTAAAAAATACACTCTGAAATTAAAAATTAAGGTCTTTAACTCTTTATTGTTTTTTGCATATTTCTGCATAGTCTAAAAAACTTGCCTAAACTTTAAAACATGATATATTTTTTAAAAGAAATTGAAGAAAAATATAGAATAAAAATATGGTAGTTGCAGTTTTTATATCACATAATATTAATGCAGCTGCTTGCAAATCTATGTGATCAGTAAAAAAAATTGAATTGAATTAGTGCAAACAAACACTGTTAAATCCAAATATTTGTCAATTATGAAATATGAGGCTGAGTTGAATAAATAGATGCCGGATATTGTGTGTAGTCACAAAATGGCGATAAACTATGATACCCAAAATTTTCCATAGGAAACATTAAAACCTTCTACATCTCATCAATTTAGTACTACATGTAACTCATTTTCTTGAAAATATGGCATGCATTATTATACCTAATAAACTATAATGCCAAAAGTATTGGGACACCTGCCTTTACACACACATGAACTTTAATGGCATCCCAGTCTTAGTCCGTAGGGTTCAGTATTAGGTTGGTCCACCCTTTGCAGCTATAATAGCTTCAACTCTTCTGGCAAGGCTGTCCACGAGGTTTAGGAATGTGTCCATTGGGAATGTTTGCCCATTCTACCAGAAGCGCATTTGTGAGGTCAGGCACTGATGTGGACGAGAAGGCCTGGCTCGCAGTCTCCACTCTAATTCATCCCAAAGGTGTTCTATCGGGTAGAGGTTAGGACTCTGTGCAGGCCAGTCAAGTTCCTCCACCCCAAACTCACTCATCCATGTCTTTATGGACCTTGCTTTGTGGATTGGTCCAACTCATTTGGTGGAGGGGGGATTATGGTGTGGGGTTGTTTTTCAGGGGTTCGGCTTGGCACCTTAGTTCCAGTGAAGGGAACTCTTAAGGTGTCAGCATACCAAGACATTTTGGACAATTTCATGCTCCCAACTTTGTGGGAACAGTTTGGGGATGGCCCCTTCCTGTTCCAACATGACTGGTGTGCCTTGAGGACTGGAGTTGAGAAACACTGATCTAGAAAGTATGTGAAGAAAGTCCACAATTTCCGTAGAACAAACTGTAAGGGCAACACAAATTTCCCCAAAGGTACAAAAACAGCAAAAAATAAACTGATAAAGGTTTTACCCCCTTCACTACTTTACCCAAAACTAAAATACATTTTAGCTATATATGCAATGTAATTCTATTTACTATTTGTCAACAGACTTAAGGTTATAAACAGAATATTGGTCAAGCTGAGGGAAAGTAATGGTATGACCTGTTGGAAAATCTTACATAATCATTATTTCTACCCCTCGATGTTTTTTGTTTCATATAAATTAAAAACAAGATTAAATTAAGAGACAGTTTAGCATCTTGCTCCTTAATTTAAAAACGTCCTAATCTGTTTCATCTGCTCTTCAGAAATAACCTTTTTTAACAGATATTCCTAACTCTACTCTCACCTACAAGTAAGGATTCCTTGTAGGTCTCACCTCTAAGAGACCAGTTTCTGAGCTGGTAGTCTTGTCTTGTAAGGAACCCATTTTTTAAATTATTTCTATAGAGACAAGGTAGTGTTTAGGCCCAGGACATTTTTTTTTGTAGCTTCCAAGGCAAATTGCCATCCCTGCCTGTGTTTGATTTAACTGGGTAGCCTTCCAATAAACAAAAAATAAAATTAAACAGATAAATTGAAATACATGCTTAAAAAAATAAAATAGTGTGTAGAATTTCTGCCTCTTACTTTAGGCCTTGCATTTACCAAAGAGGATCCCTTGAATGTAATGACAGATATGACAAAGGGGAAAAAAGAGGTATCATTTGGTGCACCCAATTGTACCACAAATATTGAAACATGAAAAAAAATGTAATAAAACAAAACATACACTGTCTGTGGAAATGCTATTGTCCCTTGCCTATAAGACTTGCAAATGGGCAGAATTTATTTTTCAGATTCACCCCCTATAGACTTTAATGGGCTTCTGATTAAAGTCATGATGGGTTTGACAAATGACCCACAAACCAAACCTAAGAACACGTTCTCATTCCTATTAAAACAAATGTTCAAATATTTTTCTATAGAAAACATGAGCACAATTGGAATTAGGTTGGAATAATTGCATATAGATGTACAGGGTGGGCCATTTATATGGATACGCCTTAATAAAATGGGAATGGTTGGTGATATTAACTTCCTGTTTGTGGCACATTAGTATATGTGAGGGGGGAAACTTTTCAAGATGGGTGGTGACCATGGTGGCCATTTTGAAGTCAGCCATTTTGAATCCAACTTTTGTTTTTTCAATAGGAAGAGGGTCATGTGACACATCAAACTTATTGGAAATTTCACAAGAAAAACAATGGTGTGCTTGGTTTTAACGTAACTTTATTCTTTCATGAGTTATTTACAAGTTTCTGACCACTTATAAAATGTGTTCAATGTGCTGCCCATTGTGTTGGATTGTCAATGCAACCCTCTTCTCCCACTCTTCACACACTGATCGCAACACCGCAGGAGAAATGCTAGCACAGGCTTCCAGTATCCGTAGTTTCAGGTGCTGCACATCTCGTATCTTCACAGCATAGACAATTGCCTTCAGATGACCCCAAAGATAAAAGTCTAAGGGGGTCAGATGACCGCCATGGTCACCACCCATCTTGAAAAGTTTTCCCCCTCACATATACTAATGTGCCACAAACAGGAAGTTAATATCACCAACCATTCACAATTTATTAAGGTGTATCCATATAAATGCCCCCCCCCTGTACATTGCATAACTGGAGAATAATAATATCATATTTTGATACAGAAAATTTGTGTTGTATGAACATGTTTTTAAACAAGGTAGATATGGCAGAAAAATTACCTTTCATACTGCTGAGAGAGCAAGAAATGTGGATCTTGACCTACTCATTGTACCACCCACCAAGAGTATTTATTTTATGCAATTTATTTTGAACACTATTTGAAGATAAGTGATTTTTTTAAAAAAATATACTTTTTTTTGGTTGGTTAGGCAAACATGTCAAGCAGGGACAGCAAGGGTGTAAATAAAATTCTTACAAATAATCATATTAATCTACTAATGGGTGTCAAATCTTGGTCACTAGCTATAGTTGGCACTTGAGGTACTAGTCTGCAATGCTGCATGTGCCATATCAGAGAGGGTCTTCAACACAGCACAATGTTTTTACATTTGTATTGGGGTTCAAAGGATGCAGTGAGGTGCATTGACAATAAAAGAAGATTTTATACAGACTGTCATCAAAAATCTTCTGATCTCTAAATAATACAAGCTAAAAATTATCATTTAAATTATAAATACTAAAAATTATACATAAAAAGATACATAGATAAAATAACATAAATTACAAATTAGATATAAAAATTTACAGTGCATTGTTTTCAGTGACACTATTGAATAATATTTCTTATTGTGCAGACTAGCACCACAGTGTATTAGAACTTTTACAAGGCAATTTAGAATGAGAATCCTGGCGGGTTTATTATTAAGAAATCACAATTAGAAAGTATTATTTTACAAAAAAAATCCAGAAATATTGCACAAACTCAATATACACTGTGAATTGTGTGCAGCCTTACTGTAGTATACTGCGGTTTAAAAGGGAGGCACAAGGCAACTTTTAATACATTAAAATTAGAGTGTATTAACTCACTCAAAAACACAGAAAACGTGTTCACTCAATGCATGCTATGTGCTTTAGCACAGGGGTCCCCATCCCCCGTGGTCAATGGCCTGTTTGTAGCAGGGCCAAACTGAATCAGGTGAGCGGTGGCTGAGCAGAGACCCAGTTTGATGACATCACTGCTGTAGGGTCTGCTTCCAGATTCTCATAGGAGTGGAACAGTGTGCAGTCAGCTGTGCATGTGCTGGATTCCTGCCTGCTCCTGAACTTGTAATGTTGGATTCCTTTCTGGAATGGTAGCTTTGGGGAGAGGCTGCAAGAGATTTTACTTTCAGTAAGTTGACTCACTGCACATAGAACCCTGACAAATTGGCATCGGGTGGCAGGCTACAGTGCCACACTGCATGTGATGGCAGGCAACAGTGACACACTGCATTTGGTGGCAGGCTACAGTGACACACTGCATTTGGTGGCAGGCTACAGTGACAGGTTGCATGTGGTGGCCATCTACAGTGACACACTGGATGTGGTGGCAGGCTACAGTGACATGTTGCATCTAGTGTCAGGCGACAGTTCCACTCTGCATGTGGTGGCAGGCTAAAGTGACAGGCTGCATCTGGTGTCAGGCCAAAATGACACACCGCATGTGTTGGCAGGCTACAGAGACTCACTGCATGTGGTGCCAGGCTACAGTGACATGCTGCATATTTTGGTAGGCTACAGTGACAGGTTGCATGTGGTGGCAGGCTACAGTGACATGCTGCATGTGGTGGCAGGCTACAGTGACATGCTGCATGTGGTGTCAGGCTACAGTGACATGCTGCATCTAGTGGCAGGCTGCAGTGACAGGCTACATGAGGTTTCAGGCTACAGCGACACACTGCATGTCGTGTCAGGCTACAGTGACATGCTGCATGTGGTGTCAGGCTACAGTGACATGCTGCATGTGGTGGCAGGCTACAGTGACAGGCTGCATGTGGTGTCAGGCTACAGTGACATGCTGCATCTAGTGGCAGGCTGCAGTGACAGGCTGCATGTGGTTTCAGGCTACAGCCACACACTGCATGTCATGTCAGGCTACAGTGACATGCTGCATGTGGTGTCAGGCTACAGTGACATGCTGCATGTGGTGGCAGGCTACAGTGACACACTGCATGTGGTGTCAGGCTACAGTGACATGCTGCATGTGGTGTCAGGCTACAGTGACATGCTGCATCTAGTGGCAGGCTGCAGTGACAGGCTGCATGAGGTTTCAGGCTACAGCGACACACTGCATGTGGTGTCAGGCTACAGTGACATGCTGCATGTGGTGTCAGGCTACAGTGACATGCTGCATGTGGTGGCAGGCTACAGTGACAGGCTGCATGTGGTGTCAGGCTACAGTGACATGCTGCATCTAGTGGCAGGCTGCAGTGACAGGCTGCATGTGGTTTCAGGCTACAGCCACACACTGCATGTCATGTCAGGCTACAGTGACATGCTGCATGTGGTGTCAGGCTACAGTGACATGCTGCATGTGGTGGCAGGCTACAGTGACATGCTGCATGTGGTGGCAGGCTACAGTGACAGGCTGCATGTGGTGTCAGGCTACAATGACAGGCTGCATGTGGTATCAGGCTACAGTGACAGGCTACATGTGGTGGCAGGCTACAGTGACACACTGCATGTGGTGTCAGGCTACAGTGACATGCTACATCTGGTGGCAGGCAACAGTGACAGGTTGCATGTGGTGTCAAGCTACGGTGACAGGCTGCATCTGGTACCAGGCTACAGTGAAACGCTGCATCTGGTGGAAGGTTTCAGTGACACGCTGAATGTGGTGGCAGGCTACAGAGAAAGGCTGCATCTGGTGGCAAGCTACAGTGACATGCTGAATGTGGTGGCAGGCTACAGTGAAAGGCTGCATCTGGTGGCAAGCTACAGTGACACGCTGCATGTGATGTCAGGCTACAGTGACACATGCTGCATGTGATGTCAGGCTACAGTGACACATGCTGCATGTGGTGTCAGGCTACAGTGACACATGCTGCATGTGGTGTCAGGCTACAGTGACAGGCTGCATGTGGTGTCAGGCTACAATGACACGCTGCATGTGATGTCAGGCACAGTGACAGGCTGCATGTGGATAGGCTACAGTGACATGCTGCATCTGGTGGCAGGCTACTGTGACAGGCTGCATGTGGTGGCAAGCTACAGTGAAAGGCTGCATCTCATAGCAGGCTACAATGAAATGCTGCATCTGGTGGCAGGTTACAGTGACAAGCTGAATGTGGTGGCAGGCTACAGTGACAGGCTGCATCTGGTGGCAAGCCACAGTGACAGGCTGCATGTTGTGGCTGGCTACAGTGACAGGCTGCATGTTTGGGCAGGCTACAATGACAGGCTGCATGTTGTGGCAGACTACAGTGACACACTGCATGTGGTGGCAGGCTACAGTGATAGGCTGCATGTGGTGGCAGGCTACAGAGACAGGCTGCATGTTGTGGCAGGCTACAGTGACACACTGCATGTGGTGTCAGGCTACATTGTCACACTGCATGTGGTGTCAGGCTACAGTGACATGCTGCATCTGGTGGCAGGCTACAGTGACATGGTGCATGTGATGTCAAGCTACAGTAACATGCTGCATGTGGTGGGAGGCTACGGTGACAGGCTGCATGTGGTGTCAGGCTACAATGACACGCTGCATCTGGTTGCAGGCTACAGTGACACGCTGCATGTGGTGTCAGGCTACAATGACACACTGCATGTTGTGTCAGGCTACAGTGACATGCTGCATGCTGCAATTTAATAATAGAAATATAGAAATAATGTGCTTCAATCGTCCCAACACCATATAACCAATAGTGTCAAAATGATTGAAGCGTTAACAACCTGCAAACCACCCCGCCCCCCTCAGAACAACACAACCACCACCCCTTACCGACATCCCCCCGGTCCTTGAAAGAATCTTCTTCCGCCTAATTGGTTCTTGGTGCCAAAAAGGTTGGGGACTACTGCTTTAGCAGAAAACAACTATGTGATAACCAGAACACCAACAATATCAAGTGACTCTTTGATTCACCACCATAAATCCAGCACAACTGTACAATAAAAATCATTTTTTTTCACTTCAAATGCCAGCTGCTTAGGGTTAGGTGAAGACTGTAACACAAGCTAGCCTATGAGAAAACAATATCAAGTGAAGGAGTGAAAGATTGAATTGATATTGATGGTGTGTTGGTGGTCTGTTTGTTTCTGGCACCATCCGTCACTCACTGTAGCACTCATCTATGGATTTTAGCTGTAACCAGTGCACTGCAGTACTTTAGTAGGTGATAGTTTCACAAGGCGGCAACAAATGGTCTGTAATGGAGACATTACAGTTAGAGTGTTTTTGACACTATTTGGTTACATGCATTCAGCCATTGAGTAATACTATGATAGCTGTGATTGGCCACAGTTATCACATGGCACAGGCCCACTGTGATTGGACCTTTACCATGTAAAACTTGTGATGAATCTCAGGGGTCACAGCAGTAAACAGCAGCATTATGAATGACAGCCATTGTTTAATACTGGTAATGTGATTGCTGTGATTAATCACAGCGATCGTAAAGAGTCTCAGAACTTCATCTGCAACGCCTCCTGAGACATAAATAGTCACATAAATGTAACACTTCTTGAGACACAGTCACAAAATGTAGAAACAATTCAGAAGGTAGATGGTCCCACAGAGGGAACTGGTGTGTTCCCAATATATGATGTAGATAAACAAATCCGATCACAAAGTTGGAAATCGTGGGTAGTTCTATATAGAGGTGGTTTCCAAATATCAGCCGTACATGGAGAGGAGAGTGGGTCAATATATATGGTGAATCCTGGCTTTCCCGCCCCAATGAATAAAAGGCTTACCAGATTGTAAATATATGTAAGCATACATATACAGGGAGTGCAGAATTATTAGGCAAGTTGTATTTTTGAGGAATCATTTTATTATTGAACAACAACCATGTTCTCAATGATTCCAAAAACTCATTAATATCAAAGCTGAATATTTTTGGAAGTAGTTTTTAGTTTGTTTTTAGTTGTAGCTATTTTAGGAGGATATCTGTGTGTGCAGGTGACTATTACTGTGCATAATTATTAGGCAACTTAACAAAAAACAAATATATACCCATTTCAATTATTTATTTTCAGCAGTGAAACCAATATAACATCTCAAAATTCACAAATATACATTTCTGACATTCAAAAACAAAACAAAAACAAATCAGTGACCAATATAGCCACCTTTCTTTGCCAGGACACTCAAAAGCCTGCCATCCATGGATTCTGTCAGTGTTTTGATCTGTTCACCATCAAAATTGCGTGCAGCAGCAAC
>BLSH010317492.1:148205-163269 GCA_018402905.1 Glandirana rugosa
CCCCAGTCGTCGGGGGTCTGCTGCAGATTATCCTACTTTGCGCAGCCCGGGACGACTGGGACTTAACGACGCAAATAGACATAAAATTATAGATGTTCGAACACCTTAGAAAAATAGAGGTTATTTAATAAGGAGAACCTACTCCGCAAAAATGTGATACCTCTCAGACGAGAAGAAATGTATTTAGAGCCACTCAAAGTGCCTATCCAAAGGAAACCGGATTAGGACGCATACTGGTGGCGCCTGCTGTCTCCCTCATCGCCTGCCTCCCTATAGGGCCGGTTGTGCCTGTTGTAGGTTGACCTAACACACTGCGCTGGCATATCCTGGAGGCTCGTTGGGGATTGTAGGTCCTCTAGTTATATGTGACACACGTCTTAATAATCCGTTTACTCATAAAACTGGTTAGTAGGCTTTCGAGCCTATACAGCTTGGAGTAAGACAACATGCATAAAGAGGATGATGTGGTCAAAATACTCATTTGCCTAATAATTCTGCACACAGTGTATATTGATCTCCTGGATGTTAGGGGTTGCTCGGAGGTCCTATACGGTCGCGTCACACAATCCAGTTGGATGTTGTCCGTGTTGGCCGGGATATCCCTCCGTCCGCTACTCCCTCTGTCGTCCGCGGTGGTCATACGCAGGATTAGGCCAAAGGAAACCTATCCGTGAAACTCACCGAGATTTATGTAAAGAAGAGCAGACTCTCCATAGTGTAAAAACGCCTCATCCAAGAGGAATAATTTATTGGAGATAAAAAGATTCCACAAGCTTGTAGATATTAAAATACAGATAAACGCAGCAATTCAGGGTCAGCAGGGCCCGACGCGTTTCATCCTATTAGACGTCGTCTGGGGGCTGCTGACCCCCCAAAAGGCTGCGTTATTATAGTGTAGTCAATTAAAATATAGGAAGTGAACTTCCGGTCATGGCGGACCGGCGTGCGTTCCAATGGTGTCACTTCCGGTTCCGGTGACGCCACTTCCGGTTTCTATAGTGTTATTATCCTGTATAGTTATATACACTTATAAGTAATGCCCATAAAAAAGGAAGATGGCACTAAGGTGGCGTGTTGAGGTGATGTGGAGTGGACTTTATTTAAAAAGTGCCAGAGTGCGAGTGTTCATAACTTCCGGCCCGCGCTTTTTTAGTACCTAAGAATAAAGCTATGAAACAATAAAGGTGGTTAATCTAAAGTGATAATAGTGTGGGCTCAGTGAAGAGGGAAAGATTTTTGGACAGTGTCCAGGTGCCCATATCGTGACGCGCGACCGGAAATAACATGTGTGACCTAATCCGGAAATGCTAGTGTGGAGCGCAAAGCGTTCCACCGCCTATACCGCACTTCCGGGATCAGGGAATATTAAAGAGGAAGTGATAGTGGTTTGGAGCGCAAAAGCGTTCCACCACCTATGACGTGCTTCCAGGAACGGAAGAAAAAAGGAAGTGCAGTGTGGAATGCTAATGTGCGTTCCAAGGATGTGATCAGAAAGAATGGAAAAGAGGGTAAAGAAAAAAAGGGGGGGTGTTTCCACCGATGCTGAGAGAGAACCTTGTAATAAAGAAGCTGCAACATAGATAAATCATAAACTTGAGACAATTAATATCCTGAAAGACACTATACTGCAAATATATTTCTTATGGGTATGTCCGGAGACTCACCACAATTAAATTGTGTAGTAGCAGTTAGAAAAAGATAAAGGAAGAATATGTTAATTTAGATTTAACCTGAGATCATGTGTTGTATTACCCCTATAGGGGACGTTGGGACTTAGGCCTAGGGAACAGGGAGAGCAACCCTTGAGGGTAGAAAAAGTGGAGGGATTCAGGATTAGTTAATGAATGCGTTGATGTCCCAATCTACATTTAGACCATATGGGATGTAGCTTTTTAATTGGAAGATCCAAAAAACTTCTTGTTGGGAGACACCTCTAACTGTATCGCCTCCCCTCCACGGTGGGGTGTAGCGGTCAATAACTGAAAAAGTGGTTCCCTTTGGATTCCTATTATGGGCTTTAAGGTAGTGCTTTGGCACACTATGATTGCTCTTGCCCTTGATGATATTCGTGACATGCTCATTGACCCGTATAGAGAAAGTCCTTGTGGTTCTTCCCACATATTGTTTACCACATGGGCAGGTCAGCAGGTAAACTACGTTTTTAGTGTCGCATGTACAGAAACATTTAATGGGGTAGATGGTTTTCGTTATAGAGGACATAAATTCTGTAATTTTCCTGCTCTTATTTTGGTTCAATTTGCAGATCCTGCATCTCCGACAAGGGTAGAAGCCCTTCATATCCTGGAAAAAACTCAATTTACGGGGAGGTTCCGTCACATTTGGGGCCACCTTGTGCCTCTTTAATATTCCCTGATCCCGGAAGTGTGGTATAGGCGGTGGAACGCTTTGCGCTCCACACTAGTATTTCCGGATTAGGTCACACATGTTATTTCCGGTCGCGCGTCACGATATGGGCACCTGGACACTGTCCAAAAATCTTTCCCTCTTCACTGAGCCCACACTATTATCACTTTAGATTAACCACCTTTATTGTTTCATAGCTTTATTCTTAGGTACTAAAAAAGCGCGGGCCGGAAGTTATGAACACTCACACTTTTTAAATAAAGTCCACTCCACATCACCTCAACACGCCACCTTAGTGCCATCTTCCTTTTTTATGGGCATTACTTATAAGTGTATATAACTATACAGGATAATAACACTATAGGAACCGGAAGTGGCGTCACCGGAACCGGAAGTGACACCATTGGAACGCACGCCGGTCCGCCATGACCGGAAGTGCACTTCCTATATTTTAATTGACTACACTATAATAACGCAGCCTTTTGGGGGGGTCAGCAGCCCCCAGATGACGTCTAATAGGATGAAACGCGTCGGGCCCTGCTGACCCTGAATTGCTGCGTTTATCTGTATTTTTATATCTACAAGCTTGTGGAATCTTTTTATCTCCAATAAATTATTCCTCTTGGATGAGGCGTTTTTACACTATGGAGAGTCTGCTCTTCTTTATGTACGGCTGATATTTGGAAACCACCTCTATATAGAACTACCCACGATTTCCAACTTTGTGATCGGATTTGTTTATCTACATCATATATTGGGAACACACCAGTTCCCTCTGTGGGACCATCTACCTTCTGAATTGTTTTTTACATTTTGTGACTGTTTGTGTCTCAAGAAGTGTTACATTTATGTGACTATTTATGTCTCAGGAGGCGTTGCAGATGAAGTTCTGAGACTCTTTATGATTAAGGGACTCTGTGATACAGGACTACCCGCCATATGATATTTATTGTCTCCCACATAGGAATATCTGTATTAACCTACATATGTCTTATAACTAGGACTTGTCCACATATTCATATATGCTATGTCAGATGATGTATAGGCATCCTTTTTTCCATATCTGTATTACGACGTGTTTGGTCGTTGTTTGGCAGCTTTTTACACATCAACCATAGGCTTAGCGCGGTACCCCCCCCCCCATTTCTTTCCATAATCACAGCGATCACATGGCACCAGGGACAATCACAGCAGCCCTGTACCCCTGTGATCTGCTGCTAAGTACGTCTTTCCAGAACAATGTTTGTCCTGCACGACCACTGTATATATACACTATGGCTAGACGAGACAACATTCTTACTAGGCCACATTTTGAACAGAACCCACACCAGACAGCTTTTAACCAAGAAATCAACAATTAAATTATTTTTTTTCTGCAAGAAAACCTTCAAAATATTTTAGTGACTACATGCACAGTATTTAAACACACAAACTGATTCTAAATATGGAATGTTTCAGCAATGCTATGTAGTGGTATCCCCATAGGGGCTGCTGAGAATTGTGGTTTGTCTATCACCCTGCCCAGCAAGGCTGTCAGGAAAGACGAAGAACTCGTGTTTCCATAAGAAGAAACACGGTGCGCAGGCGCATGCACGAACGAACGGACGGCATGAACGTTCGTGCGCATGCGTGACCGGGAGGCGTGCATTACCGTTCGTAACCACTCTTGGCGCCAAATGGGCTATTTAAACCGGACAGTGACATGAGATCAGTGCCGTTTGGTCTACAACGTTCCTGAGAATCCTGTTTTCTGTTTACTCGCTGAACCTGTTCTTCTGATCTACCGGCTTGCCCCTGACACCGCTGCTATCTGCCTGCCCTGACCTTTGGCTTTCCTTGACGATCCTCTTGCCTGCTCTTCGGTACATCGCTGCCAGTCTTTTGCTGACCCGGCTTGTGCCCGACCATCCTTCTACCTGCTTCTCGGTTCCTGATCCGCCTGCCTGCTGCCTGATCCAGTCTGTCTCTGGCCTTCTCATCCAGCATCACCTGCTTAGTCCAGCAGTACAGGGCTATCGTCAGCTGTTCCCTGGAGTTCCTCTCCTGCTCCAGCTAGCTGCACCTCCAGCCCTGCCTGTGACCATCACACCTGGGTTCCAGTCAAGCACTCGTGCCATTCTGCACTCTTGAGCCTCCTGTTCTCCATACCAGGGGTTCCTGAGTCAGGATTGTAAGAGAGGCTGTCCTCGGCAGTTGCAGACTCCACCACCAGGTACATGACAGTACCAAACGGCCATGTCTGAGTCTGCGCCAGGACCCTCTCCCATGGATAAACTTTGCCGACATCTTGCTGGTCTCACGCAGGCTGTTAAGGATCTTCAAAACGGCTACCACCACTTGGAAGAACGTGTCCAGAAACTTTCTGCACCATCTTCACCCAACACCAGTCAGCCAGTTGCATCTGCCAGCCTAGCGACTTCACCTACTGTGGTCATGCTGCCTCCAGAGCCCAGAGTTCTGCCTCCTGATAAGTTTGCCGGTGAACGCAGCAAATTTCGCTCCTTCCGCAACGCATGTGAACTGTACTTTGCGTTGCAACCCCGCACCTTCTCACTGGAAGCAACTAAGGTGGGATTTGTAATTTCTCTGTTGCAAGGGGAACCACAGTCCTGTGCTCACCGGCTCCTCGAACAAAAGGCAGCATCTCTGGGGGATCTGACGTCCTTTTTTCAAGCCATGTCACAGCTATACGAAGACCCGCACCAGTCTGCAACAGCTGAAGCAGCATTGCATGCACTCCACCAAGGGCCCAGGGCAGCAGAGAACTATGTATTTGATGTCAGACGTTGGAGTTCCGATACCAACTGGAACAACACCGCGCTGTGTTATCAATTTCGCCCCTTAAAGATGAACTGGCACGAGTCGGAGTTCCTCAGACCTTAGACGCTCTGATTAAGTTATCAATTCAGAATGATCGACGTCTGAGGGAATGAAGGTCTGAACGTCAGGCGGGTCCATCTCGCCCCACTTGGATGTTGCTTTGGGGTCCTGTCTTCTCCACTCCAGCTGTGCCACTTCCGGCTACTTCTCCACCTGACACCTCTGTACCCATGCAACTGGGCCTGCTCCGTACTTCCCTTACGGCTGAGAAACGCCAGCGACATCGGTTGAGCAACCTCGGCATGTACGGCGGTGCCCCGGGACATTATGTGAGAACATGCCCAGCAAAGCTGCGTAAGTGGCTGACCGTTGCATCTGATCCTGTGCCTGCTTGTTCCGACAACCCTGTTTAGATTTCTGTTCTTGTCTCATTCCAGCTTCCAGACAGGAGCATCCAGGTCCCCGCCATTATTGATTCCGGGGCCTGCAGCTGTTTCATAGACTTGTCTTTCGCCACCAAGCACCAGATTCCGCTTCAACCTTAAGCCCGAGGAATGACTGTTCATCTAGCAGATGGGTCAAATGTCAAGTCTGGGCTGGTCACTCATGAAACAGTGCCACTGCCCTCCACCATCACCAGCACCCACCATGAACTCCTACGCCTTGACGCCATAGCCTCCCCATTGTTTCCAGTCATTCTGGGGATGACCTGGCTACAGGCGCACAATCCACTCATCAATTGGGCCAAGGGGGAAATTCAGTTCCAGTTGGCCTACTGTTCCCAGCGCTGTTTGCAAGGAAATTCCAGTCCCCCTCCTGCCTAACTCTGCTTTGACTCTGATGTCGACTTAGAAACCCGCCAATCTGTGCCAGTAGGGTACCATGCTTTTCTGTATGTTTTCAGCAAGAAAGGAGCAGAGACCCTTCCGCCTCATCGGCCTTATGATTGCCCCATTGAGCTCCTCCCAGGAACTGAAGTCCCATTCGGGAGAATTTTTCCCCTATCTGAACTTGAACAGGGTGCTCTCAAAACCTATTTGGATGAGAATTTAAAGAGGGGGTTCATTCGTCCTTCTACGTCACCGGCAGGCGCAGTCATTTTCTTCATGGAAAAGAAAGATTATTCCTTACGGCCCTGTGTTGACTACAGAGAACTGAACAAGATCACAGTTAAAAACCACTACCCTCTCCCATTGGTACCTGAACTATTCCAGAGACTTGGAACGGCAGTCATCTTTACCAAGCTGGATCTCCGAGGAGCATACAATCTTGTTCGCATCTGAGAGGGCGACGAATGGAAAACTGCCTTTCGTACCCGTTTTGGGCATTATGTTTTTTTTTTCCTTTAAAATGTTTTTATTTGGTAATAAGGTAACAGCATTAAAGGTTTACATAGGCATTCCAGTAAGAAGATAATCAATACAGATCATACCTCAATGCGTGGTAACATGGTATATGTAAACAATAACATGAAGGATAACATGAATAGTAAAGAACTACAAGAAACATCCTCAGTGGGTTTACTGGTGGAGTTTTAATCAGGTATTGTGGGCCGTGTGCTTATGGGTGTGTTAGTGGTTGTAAGCAACGCGTATCTAAGGAGTATTCGAGTTCGAGTGATTGATCTGTATTGAGTAATGTTTAAGTAGATTGCTCTTGGTGATCGGTCTGTAGCTCGTTGGGTGTTATGTTAATTGATTTGGGTCTTGAGGCATATTTGAGTGTTTTGGGCATTATGAATATCTAGTATGCCATTCGGACTCTGTAACGCACCTGCTACATTTCAGCATTTTGTAAATGATATCTTCAGAGACTATCTTTTTGTTATAATATACCTGGATGATATCTTCATTTTTTCACCATCCTTGGAAGAACATCGCCAACATCACGTGTCCTAGAACGTCTGAGACAACATGGACTTTATGCTAAACCTGAAAAATGTACTTTTGAACAGCAGAGCATTCAATTCTTGGGACTGATTATTTCTGTCATGGGCATTAAGATGGATCCTCAGAAAGTTTCAGCCATCCTGGACTGGCCTACACCCAGCGACAAGAAGGGGATCCAACGTTTCGTTGGATTTGCTAACTTTTACCGAAAATTCATCAGGGGATTTTCTGCTATTATTTCACCCATTACTCAGCTGACCAAGCAAGGCATCTGGTTCCACTGGTCCACTGAAGCACAGTCATATTTTGTGACCCTCAAGAGTCTGTTTACATCTGCACCCATTCTGAAACACCCTGATCTGGCTCTCCCATATGTCCTTGAGGTTGAAGTGTCTGAAA
Source organism: Glandirana rugosa (assembly GCA_018402905.1). NCBI lineage: Eukaryota > Metazoa > Chordata > Amphibia > Anura > Ranidae > Glandirana > Glandirana rugosa. The sequence continues at coordinate 155,678 of BLSH010317492.1, forward strand.
CAGCGGTTGGGGCAGTACTCTCCCAACGACAAGGTGCTAAAGCCCTGTTACATCCAGTCGCCTTTTTCTTTCGCAAATTATCTGTACCTGAGAGGAAATATAATGTTGGTGACCGGGAGCTTATGACAATTAAAGCTGCATTGAAAGAATGGCGATACCTACTGGAAGGAGCTGCACATCCGATTCTGATCTATACGGATCACATAAATCTGGAGTATTTAAGGACTGCAAAGAGACTAAAACCACGCCAGGCCAGGCCAGATGGGCTCTGTTTTTCTCCAGATTCTCTTTTCACATAACATATAGGCCGGGATCTAAGAATACAAAGCCAGGCGCACTCTCACGTATGTTCAATGAGCCTGAGAATCCTCCATCTTCCGACACTATCCTATCCTCCGGGAATTTTTTCCTGCTTCAGGAAGATCTATTGTCACAAATTAAACATTCTTCCATGGAATATGTTACTCCTCCTGAAAACAACCTCCAGTGCAGAGAAGGATTATTGTGGCATGACAACAGGATCTTTGTACCTGAAAATGTGCGCACTGCTGTTTTGGGACTTTGCCATGATCATGAACTTGCAGGTCACTTCGGTGCCTATAAAACCGCTGAAATTGCTCCAACGCACATTTTGGTGGCCGCAAGTGGGGGAGGACTGCAAGCGTTACATGGAGTCTTGTACCACGTGTGCCCAAAATAAGGGTAGCAAAAGCAAGGCTTGGGGCCTATTAAGACCACTACCAGTTCCGGAAAGACCTTGGAAGATGATCTCATTGGATTTTATTGTCGAATTACCCCGGTTGGAAGGATTTTCCTCCATCTTTGTGGTGGTAGACAGACTGTCTAAAATGGCCCACTTCATACCCATGAAGGGCACACCTTCTGCCCCTGAAACTTCCAAAGCTTTTGTTAAAGAAATCATCAGGCTCCATGGGATACCAGCCAACATTGTCTCCGATAGGGGAGTGCAATTTACCTCCAGATTCTGGAAAGCTTTATGTGAGGCTTTAAGGATTGAACTTTCATTTTCTTCAGCCTACCACCCTCAGTCTAACAGGGAAACTGAAAGGACTAACCAAACTTTAGAACAATACCTGAGATATTTCTCATCCTTTTCCCAAGATGACTGGGTGTCCTTACTACCTATGGCTGAGTTTGCCTATAGTAACTCTGCGCACTCCTCCATCAAACAGTCCCCGTTTTTTGCAAACTACAGATTTCACCCATCCTTCCTGTCCAGCTCCATCCCAGAAAGTACAGTCCCAGTTGTGCAAGAGACTATGGATTTCTTCAGCACCAACAACAAGCTACTGCAGGAGATGATGTCTAAAGCCCAGGAATGCTACAAGAAGGCGTTCGACAGGAAAAGACAAGGTGAACTAAACTTGGAACCAGGGGAACAAGTTTGGTTGTCAACTGCAAACTTGAAACTGGCTTGCCTGTCTAAGAAACTGGGACCCAGGTTCATAGGGCCGTTTCCTGTGAAGAAAAAGGTTAACAGAGTGGCTTATGAACTAGAATTACCAGACTCACTACGAATTCATCCAGTTTTTCATGTGGCCCTGTTAAAACTGGCAACCTCTAATCCCTTACCGGGACGAAGCACCGAACCACCCGAACCACCCGAACCTGTGATTGTTGATGGGGAGGAAGAATTTGAAGTCAAAACCATCTTAGATTGCAGGGAAAGGGGTAACCTGGTACAATATTTCATTAAATGGAAAGGGTATGGTCCGGAAGAAAGCTCTTGGGAACCCGAAGCCAATGTTCATGCTCCAAGACGGATACAGGCTTTCTGAAGATCTCACCCCGAAAGACTTGCCCGATTGGGCATCCGGAGGCTGCCCATTGAGGGGGGGCAATGTCAGGAAAGACGAAGAACTTGTGTTTCCATAAGAAGAAACACGGTGCGCAGACGCATGCATGAACGAACGGACGGCACGAACGTTCGTGCGCACACGCAACTGGGAGGCGTTCATTCCCGTTCGTAACCGTTCTTGGTGCCAAATGGGCTATTTAAACCGGACAGTGACATGAGATCAGTGCCGTTTGGTCTACAACATTCCTGAGATTCCTGTTTTCTGTTTACTTGCTGAATCTGTTCTTCTGATCTACTGGCTTGCTCTTGACACCGCTGCTATCTACCTGCCCTGACCTTTGGCTTTCCTTGACGATACCTCGCTGCCAGTCTGTTGCCGACCCGGCTTGTGCCCGACCATCCTTCTGCCTGCTTCTCAGTTCCTGATCCTTGGCAGTTGCAGACTCCACCACCAGGTAAGTGACAAAGGCATTCAATTTTTCAAGCACTCAGAGTCATTGAACAGTCCATACACTTGTTTTTTTTGTATTTTATTGAGGGGATTAATTTGGATGGGGGTGGGATATATGGGATGCCCAGAGCAATTCAATGCAAACTTGCTTGGGACTTCTATATACACTCCAGTACATACACTCCAAACTTCTCTCCAGCACAACTCTTGCTTAAGTCCTCTTTCCTTTCCTCCTCCAGCACTTTACTTGCTGCAGACTGTTACTCCACCAGCACTTCCCTTGCTGCAGACTATTACTCCTCCAGACTAGCTAGCACCGCATGGTTAGGCCTGACACTACTTCAGCCAGGCTTCAATGAACTGCCTTTTGCGGGCAAGGACCTTGGGCCCCTGTGGTGTAGAATAGTTCAGGTGCTAGCTGTCCTCTGCACAGCTACCACTCCTAGATAGCTCTCTTCAGGCCCTGCCAGCCAGCCTGGCTGCGATGACCTCTCTCCACTGCCCTTTTCACAGTCCTCTCTTCTGGTTCTGTACCCATCTCTCAAACTGCAATCTCCCAGTTCTCTCAGATGTGCCTCCAGACCTCCCGACTGTGCCTCACTCACCAGTAGTTCAATTGCTGCAACCAGTTGCCCTCCCTGGAGACTCTTAGCAGTGTTTTCCCCCACTGTCCTAAACTTGCTCTCTCATGTGCCTCTCTTCCATGATCTCTTCACTCCTCCTGGATGAACCCGTTCCCCAGCCCAGGGTCACACCCCCCACACTGGCGAGCTCCCTGTGGGCCCCAACAGCCTCCACACTCTCTCACTCCAGCTCTTCCACCCCAGCTGGGCTGACACTCTGTATTTAAGGAGGCCTCCCCCCTGCCAATCTAGGTTGGGGATTGATCAAGGCTCCCTAAATTACCCCAGGTGGCTACACCTCCCCTCTCTACCTCTGCACCCGCTGCCTGTAGGTTGGAGCTCTGGTCTGGGTGGTGGATGGTCTTCAGACAAATAGTTGTCTACTACTGATAGGGGTTCCTGCAGCTCTTCTGGGTTCCCCAGCAAAATCTGTCTCCTCTTCCTCCTCGGGTGGCACTTCTAGGGCCTGGGAACCTCCTGTCTCCCACTCCTCCTCTGAGAAACTGTCAGGAGATGACCATTCTGCTAGCTTCTCCAGGGACCCATACTTCACTAACAGTCTGGGGGATCCCCAATCTATGGCTCTGTCCCACCTTCCCCTTCCAGCTCACCTGAGGGCAGACTCCACTACACCACTGGCTCCTTCTGGTCAGGGATAGCGAGGGACATTTCAGGGACATCTGGCTCCTGCACAGCAGTACTTACAGTTGCCGAATCCCTGATCAGGCCGCAAGCCACAGCAGACTCCTCTTCTCCTATATCACTTATTTTTGCAGGGGAGTCACCAGGCTCTGGCTCTACCCTGCCTTTCTGGGATGACTCCAGCCTTCTGGGATGTCCGCGGCTGCAATGTACAGAGTCCTGAATGTAGGTCTCCTTGGTAGTATTGTGGCTTCTGCTGGCTGGTTGCAAGCCGGCATAATGACTGCACCAGATCCAGGCACTGACCACCATGGTCGGTATGCGGAACTCTGGGCATAGCAGGCAGTGTCCACCAGCATCTTCTCCTGCCTTTCAGGCAACCAAGTCAGGACAGGTAGCATGAGTCCACTCCCCGCCATCTTGCTCCTCTGCTTTGTGGTGTCTGCTGCTAGCAGAGAAACGCTGAGCCTCCTCCAGGTCGTGGCACCGCCCCCTCGCTTCAAGACAAACTGGCATCTGCAGAACTGATAAGCAGGCTCTTCCCTGGATGTGGTGCTGTAACCCCTTGTTAGACTAACTGAAATTTGCAGGCACACTGTAGCTAGCATGACTTGTCTGGACATGTCACTTGGCACCGGCTGTGCCCAAGCAATCAGAAGCAGAGTGAGGACCACTTACTTCCCCGATGGTTGCCGATAGCAACAATAAAGTTTGTAATCCATGCCTCACTGAAGGGAACACTTTCAGCACAGTCCCGCCAGCAGGCACCCATAGGCCCACCCCATCACCCCGGGCAACAGTAGACAGTTCCAGGCACACTTTACTGTAGTAAGCAGGAATTTGAAGCAAAAGTTCAGAATGTCCAACAACAGCAGGTTGATGGACATATTTGTAATCCATGTGAAGGTTCTAAGGGTTGGGGGTAGGTGGTGCTGTCTTTAAGATATTTAAAATATTGCTAATGATACGTGATTAAATTACTTAAACACATTTTCCTGTGAGTCAATAAAGTGTTATGTGCTATATCAGAAAATATTTTGTGGTACAAATTGTGTAGCTGAATAGAAAAATATATAATATTAAAAAAAAAAAATATATATATATATATTAAAAATTATATAAGTGATAGTCAACGTATATCTCTTAACACATCATGGCCACAATAAATGATTCATACAAATATAAAAAGTATAGTAAAAAAACATATGCACAGAAATATAGTTCATGTAAAAATTCATATGTGCAAAAATGAAATATCCAAAAAGTGTCCTGAAAATTCCAAAGTGACAAATAAATTGTGCAAAAAACTTTTCCTTGTGTGAATAGGTGGGTCCACTCGTGCTTCCCCTTATGTGTCCTCACTCACCAGACAGCGTCACCCCTGCAGGGGTAAAACGCATATATGTAGACCGTCCCGTGATCTCCTGTAGACTTGTACTTAACCACAGATCCTCCTATGGGCTTTGCTCCTTTATCCACAGATCATTGCACCAGGCCCATACATACTTTTACTTAATTTTTTATCTTGATGAGGTAATCCTTTCGGTATCCCTTTTCTTCAAACCTTTTCATCAATATCTCAGCCTGTACTTCAAAATCTTCCTCCTTCCGACAGTTCCTTGGAAGGAGTAGTTAAAAATAATACCATGCACTTTAGGTGACAAGGAATGTCTGTTTGCATAGCCTGGTATAGTAGTCCGGCTTCTGAAGCAGAATGTTATCTGTTCTCTGTTGTTTTTCTGCTGCAGAAATGGAGAAAACAAAACAGAGAACAGATAACACTTTTTACTATAATAAATATCCAAAAAAATATATAGAAAAACAAATTTCTTCCTCAGTTTAGGCCGATATATATATTCTTCAACATATTTTTGGTAAAAAAAATTGCAATAAGCGTATATTGAGTGTCTTGTGCAAAAGTTATAGGGGATATAGGGGATATCAATAAATATAAAACATTCAGCGCAAACAGAAAAAAATGAAAACTGTACCAAGGTTGAATGCAAGCTGAACACTTAAAGGTAATTCATAGACCCTCCAAATCATCTAAAACAATACATATTAGTGCAGCGCAAATACAGTCTTTCATTAGTATAACAAAATAAACAGTCTCTTATACTGCTGTTCTCAATCCCGGAATCCCATTGGGGTGAGGAAAAAGTGAAAAACTTCACAAAGCATGCAGGTGAATAAATTGTGAATCCTGCCACCATCGACACTCAAAGCCTCTCACCTCCTTGCTAAGACCTGTGCAGGTCATACAGCATAGTATTAATCTCCCCAGATGGGAACTGCTGAATCGATCACACTCCGGATGTCCCGACTGCTCCTCAAAGCATAAGGTTCTCAATAGTATGCAGAGAAAAAGGGGAAAAAGACATCTAGTGCTCTCTGTTTAGGTTTCAATCTGTTTATTAAAAGTAAAAGGCTACTCACATTGTTATGCACCTCCACTGGTGCTAGTATCCAAACATGCAAACAAGAAAATCCTCTCAAAGACAGCGGTAAGGGTGACAACCAACGTGGCTTCAAACTCCATACATGTTACGTCCTGTGGTCGGGACTTCATCAGCGTGAGCTAAGGCATGTCAGACACCCTTCCTTATCATTGCATCACATCGTCACATGACTGCCGGCACGGCTGGGATGAACGAATCGTAATGCTGGATCCGATCTGAGACAACAGGAAACAACACACCGGAAGCCCTCAGGGCCATAATGTGCGTTCCACTGCTTAACTAGCATACATTAGCACACCTCCCTTGACACGTCATTGCTCCTTTCGTGTCTCCAATAACAGACTCAGCCGCATCGTACTATCCCGGATGTTAACAGGGGCAAGCTCAGAAGAATCTTCCTCTCAAAATCCATGCTACATCAAACGTCAATGGCCATATAGTCTGATGGATATTAGAAAAAAAAATGAATAAAAAGTAAAGGAGGTCCCATCTGTGTAAATTATTACACAAAAAAAATTAATTCATACATAAATATATATGGACCTATTAAAAGTGAATAATAAAATTATTTAAACCGCCCTCCAGGGGCCGGATTAAAAATGCTAAATGGTCAAAAAAGATAAATAGATCATTTCTTATGACCAAACCCACCAAAAAGTGGAGAAAACCATCAGTATAAAATCAGGAGTCAAATTGAAAATAATTTGAGCCCTATGGACGTCACCCCACTGCTATCCTATACATGTCTCAAAGTAAAATTTTCTAAAAACAACCAGAATGAACATTGTACAGAATTATAAAAATTAATCCCAAAAGAGGGGGAAGGTTACAAAAAGGAGATATAAAACCCTGGGTGCCACTGGTATCCAATGTCCCCCGATGATCATTATCTATCAGAGATAAAGCAGTTCAGATCAAATTCGACATTTAAGCCGGCAGGTTTGAGAACCTTGGTCTCATAAATCCAAAAGGACTCCCTGCGGCTCAAATGTCGAATAAAATTGCCCCCTCTCCAATGCCAGGACACTTTCTCTATCCCCCAAAATTTGAGGCCTCTTGGGTCTCTATTAGAGTTGAGCGAACCCGAACTGTAAAGTTGGGGTCTGTACCGAACTTTTGGGTGTCCGGGACCCGGACCCGAACCCGGACTTTTCAAGAAAAGTCCAGGTTCGAGTCCGGGGTTCTGGTATTTTATTACACGTGTTGAAAAGCTGCCAAGGGCAGCCAATCAACAAGTGTTTCACTGGTTTTCCCTAGAAGCCATTACAGCCATGCCTACTAATGGCATGGCTGTGATTGGCCAGTGCACCATGTGACCCAGCCTCTATATGGGGCTGGAGTCACCGTGCTGCATGTCATATGCTCTCAGGATAGTTTAGGGAGAGGATGCTGCTCGCTCTGTGAGGGACAGATTGCAGAACATCTCATCCTGCTGCATAGAACGATCTGATTGTGGACAAGGCAGAGATACTAGTACTGGTGCTTTGAGGGACAGATTGCACACCTCATCCTGCTGCACAGAACGATCTGACTGGACTAGGTAGAGTCTGTTGCTTTAAGGGAAAGATTATTCTTCTAAAATCATCATCAAGTTGTAC
>BLSH010317492.1:174830-197603 GCA_018402905.1 Glandirana rugosa
AACAGACAACGGTCATTAACCCTTGTCGAAAGAGAGAGGAGGGGGTCAGTTGTGTTAGGGGGGTGTCAATCTTTGTGGAGGGTCCCTTGTGTAAATTGGGAAACTAGCGGGGGATCACAATTGGGCAAGGGACGGTTACTGTAAATATGTCATTAGTCACGTAAAAATATCGAGATTAACGACATACAGTTACCAGGGTTTTTTCACAATTTTCACAGGCTAGACAGGTGACGTTATAACGTCAGAGCAATTTTTAACGACTAGTGGTGATCACAACTCGCTTGGGCCTGACATTGCAAGCCCCCGAACGATTTTTGAAATGTCCGGGTCCGGGTCCGTGCCACGGACACCCGAAAGTTCGGTACGGACCCGAACGTTACAGTCCGGGTTCGCTCAACACTAGTGGTGATCAGCAATTTTTAACGAGACTGCAATATTGCAGTGGACAGATCGGACACTTTTAACACTTTTTTGGGACCATTGACATACAGCAATTAGAGCTATAAAAATGCACTGATTACTGTATAAATGTCATTGGCAGGGAACGGGTTAACACTAGGGGGCGATCAAAGGGTTAAATGTGTTCCCTGGGAGGTGTTTCTAACTGTGGGGGGATTGTGTTGACTGGGGGAGGAGAGAGAAAGCTGTTCCCAATTACTGGCAACAGACAAACTCTCTTCACTTCCGTGACAGAACAGGGATTTGTTTGTTTACACTAACAGTTCCCCCTTCTGCCTTTCTATCCCACGATCGCAGGTGGCCGGCGGACAAATATTTAAATATTGTGCTTGGGGGGTCCCCTTAGTCTGCTTCTAAAGTGGCGCATCTGTGCGATGCAGAGAACTTGCCGCATCAATAATGATATTTCTAAAGTAAAAAATGGCATTTAAACTTGCTCTAACTTGTTCTAAGAGAAACCCCATGCCAAAATTCTAAAAAAAATTGATGTGGGGTCCCCCCAAAATCCATACAAGACCCTTATCTGAGCATGCAGCCTGGAGGTCAGGATGGGGGGGCGAGCGAGCACCCCCCTCCTGAACAATACCAGGCCACATGCCCTCAACATGGGGAGGGTGTTTTGGGGTCCACCCCAAAGCACCTTGTCCCCATGTTGATGGGGACAAGGGCCTCTCCTCTACAACCCTGGCTGGTGGTTGTCAGGGTCTGCGGGTGGGGGCTTATCAGAGTCTGGAAGCCCCCTTTAACTAGGTGGCCCCCAGATCCCACCCCGTATGTGAATAGGCATCAGGTACATAGTACTCCTACCCATTTACCAAAAAAGTAGTGTAATGTTACAAAAGACAATAGGCAGTTTTTGATAAGTCCTTTATTAAAAATGTCTTCTTCCTCCTTCTTCCTCTGTGTTCTTCCCTGCTTCTTCCTCTGGTCTTCTCCTTCTTTCTTCGGTCTTCCTCCGGCTTCTACGTCCCCGGTCTGCCTCTGGTCTTCTTCTTTTTCCTCCGCCTTCGCTGCCGTCTCCGACCCGCTGCAGATTAAAAAAATAAACCTCCTGATGATGCGATGGTGTGGATAATGTTATTCAGAGATCCCGCCCCTTGTGACTTCACCGCCCAGGTAATGATGGGTCTGTAATTTCACAAGGGCGGGGTCTCCGGATTAAGCCATCCGGTGGCCACGCTCCATAGTTATATATGACATGTGCGCCATGGAAGTGGACAGATTGGCGGGCCGCAGCGTCAGAGGAGGGTCATTTTTGGATCTTCAGCGGGTCGGTGGCGGGAGTGGCGAAGCAGAAGGAAGAAGAAGACCAGAAGAAGAAGCGGGGAAGAAGAAGCCAGGAGGAAGACCAAAGGAGAAGACCAGAGGAAGAAGTGGGAAGGGAGAAGACAGAGGAAGACAGAAGGAAGAAGTGGGGAAGAAGAAGACATTAGTAAAGGACTTGTCAAAAACTGCCTATTGTCTTTTGTCACATTACACTACTTTTTTGGTGAATGGGTAGGTGGTATGATGTACCCCATACTCATTCACATGGGGGATCGGGGTCTGGGGGTCCCCTTGTTAAAGGGGGCTTCCAGATTCTGATAAGCCCCCCACCCACAGATCTCAATGACCACTGGCCAGGGTTGTCAGGAAGAGGCCCTTGCCCCCATCAACATGGTGACAAGGTGCTTTGGTGGACCCCACAGCACACTCCTCATGTTGAGGGCATATAGCCTGGTACATTTCACTCATCCCCTCCCTATCCTGACCTTCAGGCTGCATGTTTGGATAAGGGTCTGGTATGGATTTGGGGGGAGACCCCACACCATTTTTTTAATATTTTGGTGTTGGGTTCACCTTAAAATCCAGACCAGACCCAAAGGGCCTGGTATGGACTGGGGGGACGGGACCAGGCCGTTTTTTATCTGGATTTTTGAATAGCCAGGTTTTTGAAATTCCACACCATAATATTATTCAATACTTATATACAATTGTATGCATTTGAAGAGTTAAAATTATGGACTCAACCAAACTGTTGTGCATTGGTTAATTATGCTGGTAATTACAATGCAACTTTTCAGGAGGTGATAGTGGTAGTAGGGCATACCACTACACTACAGAGCTGAGCATCATCATAGATAGTAAATACAATTACTAATGATTGATTCTGTTCATTCTATACAATAATGTTTTGCATTTGAGGCATTAATAGTATATGGTAACAACAATGCTCATGTGGCAGCTGACAGCTGAATGTAAAAAAACAAAAAAATGCTGGAAAAAAATTCAGGGACAGGACCCCCCATGACAATTTTTTTTTAAAAAAATGGTGTCGGGTCCCTTCCAAAATCCATACCAGACCCCTATCCGAGCATGCAGCCTGGGGGTCAGGATAGGGAGGTGATGAGTAAGCGCCCCCTCTCCTGAACCATACCAGGCCACATGTTCCCAACATGGGAGGGTTCTTTGATGTCCCCCCCAAAGCACCTTGACCCCAAAAAAGTTACATGGCAGAATTATCATAAGCAAAAACAGACAAATTTAATACAAAAATCTAAAAGTAAGCATACAAACTACATTGACAAACCCAGCAGGAATGAATAAGCCAGAACCTTCCTTTTCCTCTAAACCATTACATAAAAGTTGTAAGTCTAACATGTGAGATTTAGAAGCAATTATCAAACAACAAGCTTAGTGGAGTGTGGGTCAGGAATTATGCACCCCCAAAACCCACAAAAACCATATCTATTTGTAACCCAATATACAGTAATGGAAGTAGAGAGGTGCCAGACTAAGTGTAGCATTAAAGTAATGGATTTAATATATAAAAGCAAATTGGCAACTCACAGACAAGCGGTAAAAAAAGGCACTATTAGTGGAGATATCAGTGGCAGAGCACAGCAGATCTCTGGCATGCTTTCCTGTTGCAGCCTCAAATGTGGGCTGTGTGTTGTTAAAGACAGGCAGCAGATGAGTCGTCACGGAGATTGGTCACAAACTCAGGCTCATGCAGGGCCAGCTGGAGCGTCACAGGGAGGGCGTGTTCACAGTGCTGTCAGGAAGTGAAGGCAATGCATTTCAAAGCGTCAGCTTCTTCATCAGACCTCTAACCCAATATACACACTGCAAAAAAATTCAGGCCTGTTTTTAGGTCAAACACTCACCACAAATGCTGGCCTTTAAATAACCTAGCTAAACTTGCTAACACAATCTCCACCTACCCAGTAAAGGACACACCCATGGTGCCTCAAGTGATCACACCTGTTCATTAGGAATACACACTCTTTACAAATGAAAAAATGCCTCACTATATATGTCTGTGCAGGGTAAAGTTCAAAAAAACAAATGGCCAAGGCTCAGCGATCCCAAACATATCCAAATCAAACTTGTACATTGTTTGGCATGTGGAGGGTCCAAAACAGGAAACTACAGTCCCCCCACAATTAGAAACACCTCCCTAGAGAACACTTAATCCCTTGATCACCCCCTAGTGTTAACCCCTTCGCTGCCAATGACATTTATACAGTAATCAGTGGCTATTTTTAGCTCTGATCGCTGTATAAATGTCAGTGGTCCCAAAAAAGTGTAAAAAGTGTCCGATCTGTACACCGGAATATTACAGTCCCGCTAAAAATCGCAGATCACTGCCATTACTAGTAAAAAAAAATAATAATAATAGAAATGTCATAAATCTATTCCCATAGATAGTAAACGCAATAACTTTTGCGCAACCCAATCAATATACTCCTATTGTGATTTTTTTACCAAAAATATGTAGAAAAATATACAGTATATTGGCCTAAACTAAGGAATACATTTGTGTTTTTTTTTATTTTTTTTTTGGGATATTTATTATAGCAAAAAGTCAAAATTGTCACTCTTTGCTTGTTTATAGCACACAAAATAAAAACTGTAGAGGTGATCAAATACCACAAAAAAGAGCTCTATTTGTGGGAAAAAGGGACATCAATTTTGATTGGGTACAGCATTGCACTACCGCGCAATTGTCAGTTAAAGTGACCCAGTGCTGTATCGCAAAAAGTATTCTGGTCAGGAAGGGGGTAAATCCTTCCGGGGCTGAAGTGGCTAAAACAAATAAAATACAAGAAAGTTTCATTTGAAAAGTCTTTAAAAAATATCTAAGACGACCACGGAGTGGAAGGTGTTAATTAGGGCTAGTTGGGAATAAAAGGGTTAATAGAAGGGAAAGACTTTTGCTGAGGAAGTAAACTTTTTTCCATTTTCAGCCCAGAGAGTCTTTATGATGTATGAGGGACATCCTATGTCCATTACTGCTTGATTACAGCTTTCAAACGTTGGGTAAACTGTATATAAAATGTTTACTAGGAAAGTTAATAATCATTTTCATTGGGTTAAACTGACCAAGTGACTACTTATTGATATAGGTGGAATGTTTTAATGGACTACTGTTACACCACCCCATCTGGAAATCCAACTGATGACATCAGATATGATCTTTTCCTCAGGTAATATGTCTGTAATAAAGCTTTCGAAGGTACCCAAAGTACATCATGCTTGAAGAAGAAATTGTACACTGTAGAGTTTTTTTAAGTCTTACTTGGAATTATAATATTATTTGTATATGTACTTTAACACTTTTAGGCAAAAGAATGTTATGAATTGAAATATCTTCAGTATTATACATAAATAGGCTTATTTAATTAGGAAAATCAGTAATATGCAAAAACATGTAACCCGGAGCAACGTATTTAAAAAACATATTTTTTCTGTCTAGTCAAACCTATTCTATAGAACATCGAGAAAATTGATTGTATAAACATCAATGTACAATGCTGGCAAAAGTCTTTGGAAAATGTTTATTGATTTAAAACTATGGTAAGTTTTGAGCCCTGAGGTGAAAATTTAATATGGAAATATAAATGTAAAAAGAAAATACTAAATCCATAGAATTCAGAGTATCAGATGAACATAATACAATGAACTAGCAACTAAGATCATTTAGATTTTTTTAATGGTTCATTGATTTTATTATTTATGTCATTCCAGCTTTTACAGTACAACAAAGAGCAATGAAAATGGGCCCACTACAAGTGATCAGATTTCAGTTTAGATAAATTAATAAGGAGACGATTTCTGATTGGTTGCTATGGGGTACATAATTTTCTTTTCTGTGCTATCTTTATTGAATAAAACAAAGAAGGTCTTCTTACCATTTATTTTTAAGCCTGCCAGGCACGGAAGAGAGCTATTAAAAAAAAAAGGTTATGCCTCATGTTTGACCAATGGGAGGAGCCAATTAAATCATCCCATTGTATCCCGATCCAATCATGCATTCAGACGTGCTGGTTTACACTACACATACAACCTAATATTACAGAGCCATTTATTCTAAACTTCCAAAATGCATACAGCTGTTCCGGGCTTGTTTACAATTTTCATTGCAGTGTGTTGAAACCATAGCTTCAGTGATGTAGGGGACTTGAGTAAAAGCGTATAAGTCTCCATTTTCACTTGTGAATGGGGTCATTAGATTAGCAATTAGACCCAGTGGGGGTTCCCGACAATTAGTTGTAGGCAGAGACCAAAAACAATGAGAGGCAGAGAGTTCCAGCAGCTATTCATGGCCACTCATGTGTATTCATCCCAGCAGCAATTACCTGTGAATGATCGGCACTGGATGCAGACTCTCTGTGTCCAAGGAGAGAGAGATTGCATGCTAGTGGTAACAAATAGTTGTAGGAACTGTCAGCCTTCTATTGCTTTCCATGGGGCTACTCATCTACAGCTATTTGCCTGGGTCTCCTGCATCTAACCGCTAATGGCCCCATTTGAAATTATGAATGGGGCTTAAGAAGATGGGGTAAGGTAATATGGACTTAAAGTGGTTGTAAAGTTAGAACGTTTTTTTATCTTAATGCATTCAATGCATTAAGATAAAAAAAACTTTCTGTGTGCAGCAGCCCCCCGCAGCCCCCCTCAGGCCCCCTAATACTTAGCTGAGCCCTATCTCAATCCAGCAATGTTGCAGGAGGATCTCGGCTGCCTGAGACTCGCCCTCCTCATTGGCTGAGATGTCAGCTTGGTGCCATTGGCTTCCACTGCTGTCAATCAAAGTCAGTGAGCCAACGAGGAGAGAGAGGGTGTGGGGCTGAACCACAGATCTGTGTCTGAATGGACACACAGAGCAGCGGCTCAGCTCGGGTGCTCCCTTAGCAAGCTGCTTGCTGTGGGGGCACTGACAGGAGGGAGGAACCAGGAGCACTGGTGAGGAACCTGAGAAGAGGAGGATCTGGGCTGCTCTGTGCAAACCACTGCACAGAGCAGGTAAGTATGACATGTTTGTTTTTGTTTTTTAAGAAAAACAACGGAGACTATAGTATCACTTTAACCCCATTGAACCAATATAAAGCACAGAAGAGACTTCTAAAAACAGAAGGCATGTCTCACTTCACAATGTCTTACTTTAACACAAATAAATAAGGAGTGTACTCTTCATTTTAAGATAGTGGCCAGAACAATCTGTGCATGGTAGCTAAATAAATAGATAAGTGAAATCTTTGTACCTAGATAGATGGTGCAGTGATTGCATTTTTTTTTTAAATTGTTATTTCTATAATTATTTCTAAATATTTCTAAAATTATTTTTAAATTGTTAAAAAAAGATACACATACATTGCAGTGGCTAAAATCACTGGGGCAGTTTTCTATCACTGATACAAATCCAGAGGAAAGCCTTTGAGAATAGATATCATAATACCGCAGTAATAGTAAAGTGATTTTAAGTCTTGGTTCATTTACTTCATTACAATAATTGACTGCTGGTCTCAGGCGATTTGAGTGTGATTTGGTGATGTCACTATTGTGCTGCTCACTAATCCTTTGCTTGGAGACTCTGTCTTGAGGCAGCAAAGCTATGTCTTTACCAAAATGGCTGTCACCACACAAGGTGTGGTAAGTCAATAGTGAAGAAAAGCTTAGCTGCAGGAGGACAACCAGCAATACCATTTTTCCATTTACCGCTGCTCATGCGGATATTGCTAGCTACTAAGTCTCCTAGTCCAGCAATTAACATTACATAGATTTACACAGGAAACCCTTATTTTGAGCCTATTCAGGTTTCTCAATTTAACTGAGCGCCTGATGAAGAAGTAGTGTTTTATGGCCCTTGAAAGACATTGGCTGTGAGGCTGCTTTTAGTGCAAACCAATAAAATAATTGTTCTCTTCTATCATTTAGTCTGTAGCTCATTCTATTGGTACAAAATTTGTGTTTTACACATGTTTGGAGGTTACACAGAATAAAGGACCTAGGCATATGGCACCTAAAAGCACAATTTAAAGCGGAGTTCCACTGTATTTTACGTTTATTAAAAGTCAGCAGCTACAAAAAGTGACTTTTAATAAACAGACACATACCTGTCTCCTGGTCCAGCAAAGTGGCTGGCACGAGCCTCGGATCTCTCCCCCTCCCCTCCGCGGCACAGTCATTGGTACTGTGGGCACCCAACCGTGACAGGAAGTGGCTTCACAGCCAGGCACGCACTGCGTTTTGTGATTGATCCCAAATTCTTCTAGGACCTGTCCTGTGTCCCAGAAGACTTCGGGAGGGAGGGAGAAGGAGACCTTCCACTTCTGATTGCCTAAGATGACCGGAACGTAAGTGCCCGTATTAATCGGGTATCTGTGCCCCCCTCCTCCCAAAATGCTCAGTTTTGCCATCAGGAGCTGGGGAGGAGGTCTTAAAGCGGAAGTTCCAATTTTGAGTGGAACTCTGCTTTAATTTGCAAAGAAATGGATCATACCTATGCCTCCAACAGTTATGTAAACAAAAAAGACATAATCCCAGCTTCACAGCTCTGATCTCAAAACACAGTATAAACAGAGGAGTGAATGAGGCTCGGAAAACCCAGTGCAGTCTGAAGTAACAGATACCAGACAAAACCAGTGTACATACCACATTACACAAAGAAGTTAAAAAGAATACAAAATGTAAACAAAGAAATATAAACAAAATAATTCGATGTGAAGTCTATATTTTTAACTTCTTTGTGTAGTTTGATGTGTGCTTACACTGTTTTTCAACAGTTATATAGTGGACTGAAAGTATTATTTATGTGTTAAGAATGGAAAAAGTAACATACATAAACACACTTTTGCACCTGATTGGGTATTCTTTACAAAGTGAAGTTTTACCAGATTCACTAAGCACTGGGGAAAATGAGTGCAACTGCAGTTGCAAAGTGCATAATCTATTTGCCTTTAGTAAAGCAATCCCATTGAATGTGCTTTTCTTCATTAATTTGTTGGAAGGTTGTATAAGGCTAGTTAACAGCTGTCAAAGGCCAGTCATTAATCCTTCTCTATTAACTAAATATCTCATGAAAAATCATGTATCAGGCAGTATTAAAGTAGTTTGTTATACAACTGTTCTAATCTTTGTCTGAATTAGTTATATTATTTTACATTTTTTGATTATATTTTCATTTTTTAATACAAAGCTGTGATAAAGACCCACAGACAACAATATTTGAAAATGGTAAAAGCCAGATGGGAAGATTTTCTTTTGAAGTGTTCCGATTTGTCAAGCACAAGAACCAGAAAATGTCCACAGTATTCTTGCATTGTGTAACAAAGCTGTGCCGATCAGATGACTGCCCTTATCTTACGCCTGTAAGTTGTCAAATATAATGTTTACTATGAAAAAAAATTGTACCTTGTTGAAAGCTATAATACTTGGCTAACTGCCTAGAGGATGATTTGCCAAAGCATATACAACTTTTATCACTTTTGAAAGCTTGTACTTCATTTTAACCCTGTTTGCATTAGAGTGGTTGTAAAAGCAGAAGGTTTTATTTCTTATTGCATTCTATGCATTAAGAAAAAAAAGCCTTCTCTGTGCAAACAGCCCCCCTCATCCATCCTAATGCTTACCTGAGCCCCCTCTCGATCCAGCCATGTCCACAAATGCCTCGGTCCTCTGGGACTCTCCCTCCTGATTGGCTGAGACACAGCAGCTGCATCATTGGCTCCAGCTGCTGTCAATCAACTGCAGTTAGCAAATGAGGAGAGAGAGGGGGCAGGGTCTAGGCACAGCTCCATGTCTGAATTGACATACAGAGCTATGGCTCGGCTTGGGTACCCCCATAGCAAGCTGGTTGCCATGGGGGCACTCAAGAGGAGGGAGAGGCCAAGGAGCTCCAGCCAGGGACCCGAGAAGAGGAGGATTGGGGCTGCCCTGTGCAAAACCACTGCACAGAGCAGGTAAATATAACATGTGTGTTATTTTAATAGAAAACAATTAGCCTTTACAATCACTTTAATGCCTATGCACAATTTTGCAACTTTGACATGTGTTAGTAAAACTGTACATAGCACTACTTTGTGCATCCAGGTCGATTATACCTTGTTTTTTTAAGGACAAATTGGGCCTACAGCTGGTGGTAAATGGTAATGCATATATCTCCTAAATTTTTTTTTATTGTACATGATTGGATGATGGAAGTAAGCAGAGCTTCTGCTCATTTATTAAGCTCTGTAGCAACTGCACTTGCAGAGTGCACAGTCTATTTACCTGTAGTATATCAACCCCAATGTATCTTTTGTCTGCATTGGCAGAGAGAGAAGCACAGAGGCGGGCTTCACAATGACTGTTCATTGTGTTAGTCAGAGGCTACCACATTGATTAAGTGACCTGGAACCAGGAGTTCTGGGTTCTGATCGTTAGCACGAGACTCGGGGGTCCCCGTGAGACCCTGGTCTTTGTGATGGGAGGGTGCTATGTGGCGCAATCCCAGCACAAAGATAGATATGCATATATGCGAACCCCCTGAAAAAAGCCTAGTCCAGTGGGGCCGCATATATGCATACTGTCAACACAACGGGATTAAAAAACACCCAGGATCCTTTTGCAGATTTGTGGAAAAACCATGTAGGTTTGTTCTTTTGTTTCAAACTTCCAATACCAAACCCAGTTCTGTAAAAAGACTATGTGGGCCATGCACTCACCCTTAAGGGTTACTAAAAGTGTGTGCCTATTTGTTCAATATAAAAAAATAACCAAGTACTGGTTAATACTGATGTCTTGTAGCCCAGGTGTTCTGGATTCTACCCCCTACCAGCATGACATTTGTAATCTTTTACTGCATTTGTTTGGTTAACTCCTAACTCCTCTCTAGTTTCTTTCACAAAAAAGCATGTCAATTGGCTTCTCCTTTTTCCACTTCAGCCCCGGAAGGATTTCCCCCTTTAGGACCAGAGCCCTTTTTGCGATTCGGCACTGCGTCGCTTTAACTGAAAATTGCGCGGTCGTGCGACGTTGTACCCAAACTAAATTTGCGTCCTTTTTTTCCCACAAATAGAGCTTTCTTTTGGTGGTATTTGATCACTGCTGCATCATTTCTGATCGCCGCTATAAACAAAAGAAGAGCGACAATTTTGCAAAAAAACCCAAATTTCTTACTTTTTGCTAAAATACAAATCCAAAAAAAAATATAAAAAAACATTTTTTTTCATCGGTTTTGGCCGATTTATATTCTTCCTCATATTTGTGATAAAAAAAATCGCAATCGGCATTTATTGATTGGTTTGCGCAAAAGTGGTCGGGTTTACGGATGATGAGAATTCATTTCTGAGGTTTTTATTTTTTTTTTATTTTTTACTAGTAATGGCGGCGATCTGCGATTTTTAGCGGTACTGCGATATTTCAGCGGACATGTCGGAACATTTTGACACTTTTTTGGGACCATTGGCATTTATACAGCGATCAGTGCTATAAAAATGCACTGATTACTGTGTAAATGCCATTGGCAGTGAAGGGGTTAACCTGCAGGGGGTGCTCTAAGGGTTAACTGTGTTCCCTGGGTGTGTTCTAACTGTGTGGGGACTGTCCTAGCTGGGGAAGGGAAGTGATCACAGCCTCCATGT
Organism: Glandirana rugosa; assembly: GCA_018402905.1. Lineage (NCBI taxonomy): Eukaryota > Metazoa > Chordata > Amphibia > Anura > Ranidae > Glandirana > Glandirana rugosa. The sequence continues at coordinate 186,176 of BLSH010317492.1, forward strand.
AGAGGAAGGCTGTGATCACAGCCCTTCCCCCCTCACAGAACGGAGGTCCGTGTTTACTTACACGGACCTCTGTTCTTTCACTCCGGGAGGGGCATCGCGGGTGGCCGGCGGAGATCGAATCCGCCGCACCCACTCCCTGGCCCTCCCCGGACACACCAAAGGCATTTAGCAGAATACATTTTGGCCTAAATTTATAAAAAAAAATATTTTAATAGATATGTTTTAAAAGAGAAAGCAGAAAATATTGTTTTTTTCTTAAAATGTTCAGTCTTTTTTAGTTCATATAATAAAAAATAAAAAACCCAGTGGTGATCAAATACCATCTGAAGAAATCTCTATCTGTGTGAAAATAATTATATAAATTTAATTTGCATACAGTGTTGCATGACAGCACAATTGGCAGTTAAGTAACCACAGTGCTGAATAGCAAAAAATGGCCTAGTCACGAAGGGGGCAAAACCTTCTTGAGGTCAAGTGTACGGATGGGCGAACGGTTCGGCCCGAGCATACGTTTGGGCCGAACATTTGCTGTTCACCCACTTCCTGAATTTAGAACATTATTGGGTGTTTGGCGCTGCCACCGAACACCCCCTAATTGCCTGCCCATCAATGCCCGCAGATGGCACGCACAGCTCCTCCTCCATGGGAGGGCTGCCACCATCTGCACTGGCTTTGTTTTGATGTTTTATTTATAGTGCAGGTCTGGGCCACCCAGTGACGTATGGGTGACCCCACCCCCTTCTGACATCATGTGACGTCAGAGGGGCGGGTCACTCAACTACACCACCGAGTGGCCCCGCCCTTCACTATAAATAAAATGTTAAAAGAAAGAGAGCTCAGTCGGTGGGAGCCCTCCCATGGAATAGGAACTGTTCGTTTTTTATTTTTTTAGGGTTGTCGCTTGCTGTGATTGACGATGGATTACAAAGGGGACACTTATTTTCATTTTTTTCTTGTCCCTAATTGTCTCCTGTGTTTTTTTCTTTTTTGACACTTTTTGGTAAAGTAGTAGGGGTACGATATACCCAATACTAATTCACATGGGGGGGCGGGATCAGGGATTCTGAGATTCCAGATTCTGATAAGACCACACCCCCACAACCACAGCCCAGGGTGGGGGGGAAGAGGCTCTGGTCCCCATCAACATGGGACAAGGTGCTTTGGGGTGGGGGGTGCAGAGCCCCCCTGTCCCAAAGCACTCATACATTTGCTCATCTCACACCTATCCTGGCCGGCCAGGTTGCATGTTCAGATAAGAGTCTGGTTTGGGTTTTAGGGGGGACCCCACGTCAATTTTTTTTTAACTTTGGCACGGGGTTCCCCTTAGAATGCAAACCAGACCCGAAGGGCCTGGTATGGACTGCAGGGCTGACCATACGCAATTTTTTTCAGTGATTTTTATGTATATTGCCGGGAGCCGACAATACATTACAGCCGTGATAATAAATGACAATTTTTCCTTTGGAAATGTAATTTTGCTCTGGCTATGTTTTAAACATCACAGAGGTGCGCCCTTTTACAGGCAGACTAAGGAGACCCCCCAGGCACGATATTTAAAGGAATATTTAATTTTTATTGCTTCCTTTTTCGCATTATTAAAATCACTGCTCCTGAAAAAAAATGACCTGACGTCTGGAAGGGATCTCTGGTCCCAGTATCCTATCATTCTGTAGAATATGCCAGTGTTTTTGCATAATATGTTTACTGGTCTTATGCTGGACTAAATAGCTGGTAACAAAATCAAAACAGATATCTTTCTCTGAATTAGCACTAGTGATGTTATCTTGTAACAGAGCCTTTCTGTTTCACTCTCTAGCTTTAGACCTTATCCAACATATCTCGATCCTAGCCTTTCTCCACAAATCTTCCTGTGAGGATCTGTGCTTGTTCATCAAAGGTTTTGATGGAGGAACAATTCCTCCTCAAGCCTAGGTATTGTCCCTTGGGAACTCCTTCTAACCAGGGAAGGTGATGGCAACTATCCCTGGATATATATGAATTGCAGTCCATCATGTTTAAAATAGGTAGAGGTGGGCAACTTGCCATCTTCCATTGTAATGTTGGGGTCCAGAAAGTGAATGGACTCTTGGCTCATTTCATAGCTCAATTTTATGCCCCTGTCATTTCGGTTAAGGGTTTCCATAAACTCCACAAGGGAGGTGGAGTCACCCTTTCATAGGAGGAAGATGTCATCGATATACCTAGCCCACAGGACTAGTCTCTCTTCCCTCTGGGTATAGATGACATCCTCCTCCCATTTGAGCATAAATACATTTTCCATGCTCGGGGCATGTTTAGCCCCCATGGCTACATCCCTATTCTGGAGGAAATTACTTCCTCCAAACCAGAAATAGTTGTAAGTGGCAGCAATTTTAAGTAGATCCAGAATAAATTCTTTCAGGGCATAGTCTAGGTAAGAGTCCTTCTCAAGATAATATGAAACAGAGGAGATGCCCAATTCATGATGGATGATGGTGTACAGTGAGGCCACATCAGCTGTTAGCATCCACCATTCCTCATGAAATTCGCTTTCATCAATCAATTTAATGATCGATTTAGTGTCCTTAATAAAAGATGGCATTTCCCTCACCAAAGGTTGTAAAAAGGTGTCTATATATTTGCCCACCCAGGACATCACCAAGTCGATACCACTGACCATTGGTCACCCCGGGGACAAATTGGGTTTTTATGTATCGTGGGTAAATAGTAATTGGTGTTCTTGGTGCTGATGGTATTAGGTATGATCTCTCATTTTTGTTTATAATCCCTAATGAGAAACCTTGGTCCACCAATTTCTCAAGGTCATTTTTATACACATGGACATGGTCCCTTCTCATGGGTACATAGGTCTCTTGATCTTCCAAGATTTTATGAATTTCTTTTATGTATTCTACCTTATCCAGTACTACAATTTCCCCCCTCCCCTTTTATCTGCAGGTCTGATGATAAGTTCTTTGCAATCACATAACTGTTGTAATCCTGTTTCTAAATGTCTCTGCATTTTAATGTCTTTTACTTGGATCTCCACAAGGTCTCTATGAACGAGGTCCCTAAATACCAGTATAGAGGTTGCCATTCCTCCTGGAGGGTTAAATAGGGAATCGTTCAAAAGATTGGACGGTTGTATGACACTTGAAATATTTCTATTCCTTTCTATAGGGTTAGATAGAAAATATATTTTTATGTTTACCTTTTGAAAAAATGTATGGATGTCCATGAACATTCCAAACTTATCAAGTTATTTGGGTGGTGCGAATTTCAGATCCTTATCTAACAAAGTTTTTCTTCGTCTGTAAGGGTCTGAGAACTCAAATTCAAAATGCCTCCTCCTGCTACTCTTTTTCTTTTTCTTCTGTTCTTGCCTCCCCCCTCTGATCCCTCTCTTTGATCCCTTACTTCTCCATATCCTTGTCTTTGTTGGGGAAAATCCCCCGACTGAGAATCCATCCCTTGGGGTTCCCATGTGTTTTTATTGCGCCAGGGTCTAAAGTTTTGGCCTCTTGATGGTGGAAAAAATTATTTCGGCCTACTTTGTGGGTAGGGCTATTAAACATACCCATAGGTCCGTGAACCTAGGTCCTCTCGATAACTGGGATTTTCATGGCTGTAATCATATGGTTCCGAGTTCCTATTTTGGGCTTCCTGAAGTCGGCCTCTATTTTTGTGATGCTTTCTCCTAGGTGGACGTGAATCCTGAAATTATGATATTAGAGAACAGCTGAGGGTGCATGCATAAAACAACATTTTCTTTATGTCTCCTAGGCCAGTTTTTCCTAATGGAGGCTAAGGTATATACAGTCCGGTAGCTAGGCTAGGCAATAGCAAACAGAGAGGAATTTCTAACCCATACACTTAGTTGTTTTGTCCCATAAAGACCATATCAAAATATGGTCTTCACTTATCTATGGGCATCTTTATTCTTCCTTTGGTCTTTACACACTAAAGCATAGTACTGACTTGACTCCTTATTAGTAGATCAAAATTTCACAATTGAATCTAAAGCATTCTTACTTCTTATCTTCTATTCTGTATTTATATAGCACCAACATGCACTCTTTATTGAATAGATTGAACCATTCACATCAATCCCTGTATTTCACAGAAACCTTCAAACTTAAGTGTCGTCCCAGTGTATACATCAAACATACACACCAGTGCAAATTTGGGATTATGCCAATGAACCTACAAGTATGTTTATGTATTGTGGGAGAAACCAGAGAATCTTGAAGAAATATCTTTAAAAAAAAAGAAATTAAAATCTAGGCTCTTTCAAAACCTACTACTGTATGTGTGTGTGTTTGTGGATATATACTGTTCATCATTTTTAACTGTAATCCAGTGGAGTTATTGCAAAACACCCATAAAATCGAATTTTGTGTCTAGGCAGAAATGTTTCTTGCTAACAATATATGTTAGTGTAATCATAGTTTCAGAATACAATATGTGATATAAACTTTATTTTTAAGTCATTTAAAGTTTACTACTTTTTTTGGAAATATGTTTCCATCATTATGTATACATAATAATAGGGCCACTCAGTTTCAATTAGACAAATTCCATCATGTACTAGCTATGCCTTTAGATTATCTTCAAAACCAGGTACAGCATCTCATAAACCACATCCTTATTAAAGCAAATTGTCTATTAGGTATGCTCTGGAAAATCCTTCACCCCTGCTATAACTCTGTTATATGAATTTGCAATAACTGACAGCTTGAACACCATAGCTCGGATAAATAATAAATTGAATTTTTTTTAGTAATGGCAGGATACATTGGAACATTTTAAACTCCAATGACTGATGGCTTATATTATAATGGAAATGGATAATGCTAAAGGATTGGTTTACCTGTTAACAGCTGTTATTAGTTTGTGCTGTTTATATTTTCTGTTTCCACTTTTTTTTTCATAATTTTAATTCCTTGCAGACTTATTAGCTTTCCATTCTTTTGACTATGCCAAGCTATATTGAAATGAAACACAATTTAATGTGATAATCATTAAGATTATGCATGAAAGATTTGGGAAAAAAAGAGTAAAAAAAATATCCATCAACCCACTAAAAATTTAAAAAATGTTGTCAATTTGTAGAATACAATTTAAAATTATTTAATACATGATATTGATCTTGCTCAGAAAAAGAGAACAGGAATATTAATGGTGGCAACCAATTTTCCAGTGCAGGTCACAAGCTGAAACCTTTCATGCTAAGGCTATTTATGTTTCTCAAGGACGTAAGTATTTTCTAATAGGCCTGTTTTGCAATAAATGGACAAACAATGTGTTGTTTAACCACTTCCTGCCCGGCCTATAGAAAAATGATGGCTGGGCGGTGGTTTAGTTATCCTGGAGGTCATATGACGTCTAGCAGGATAAACCACAATTGTGCACCCGCAGGGAGTGCGTAGCACAGCGATCGGAGGTTTAGTGGGTCAGTGCCAGTCAGTGCCCACCAAAGTGCCAATCAGTGCCCATAAGTGCAGCCTGTCAGTGCCCTTCAATGATGCCAATCAGTACTCATAAGTAATGACTCACAGTACCTCCTCATCGGTGCTGCCTATCAGTTCTATCTATTAGTGCCCATCAGTGCCATCTATTAGTGTCCATCAGTGCTGCCTGGCAGTGCCAATCAGTGCCGTCTGTCAGTGCCCATCAGTGCTGCCTGTCAGTGCCCATCAGTACCCATCAGTGCCGCCTATCAGTGCCCATCAGTGCCACCAATCAGTGCCACCTATCAGTGCTGCCTATCAGTGCCCCCTATCAGTGCCCATCAATTCTACATATTAGCGCCTCCTCATCAGTGCCACCTTCTCAGTGCCAACTCATCAGTGGCCATCGGTGTCGCCTCATCAGTGCCCGTCAGTGCAGCCTCATCAGTGCCCGTCATTGAAGGAGAAAACAAAATTTTATAACAGAAACAAAGTAAAAAAATTTTTTTTTCAAAAATGTCAGTCTTTTTTAGTTTGTTTAACAAAAAATAAAAGCCACTGAGGTGATCAGATACCACCAAGAAAGCTTTATTTGTGGGAAGAAAATAATAACAATTTAGTTTGAGCACAGTGTTGCATGACCGCGCAATTGTCATTCAAAGTGTGAAAGCTGAAAATTGTCCTGGGCAGGAAGGGGGGAAAGTGCCTGGTATTGAAGTGGTTAAGCAGTTACTGTTTTTCACACAATCCTCTCACCATGAAAAAGGTCCAGATGTTATTATTGTTTAAATTGTTAATATGGCTTTTGCTTAGTAGGCCAGTTGTACTAAAAGTAAGCTTCCGCAGAAACTATAGTATTAAAGCTCAGAAAAAAAGAATTATAAAAAAAGTAATGGGTTGTATTGGAAACATGGGAAGCAAGCAAATGAATATATAACTTTAACCCTCAAAGCAGGGAATGTTACATTGCCTTGTTGCAGATTGGTCCACATATCTGCCAATTTGTCTTGTACAATACAGGTGTCCAGTTTAGCATGAGTCCAGTGAATGGAGGCTTTAAATACATACAGTATTATCTCCTGGATACATGCAACATGGTATCACTAATTATAATAGGGGGAGAGTGGTTTGTTATATTGGTGAGGAGTATCCATATTTTTGATGATAAATGTTTCTGATATTTGAGTAGGCATATGTTTTCCTCGTTCTTTGCAGTATATTATTTAAGGGAGCACATGCCAGGAAAGGTCACCTGCTGGTGTCGCTGTAGCTCCCAGATCTATGGACTGCAGTTCTGGTTTCCACCAGTGGGTGTCTCTCAGCAGTCGGAGGCTGACGGTCGGGAGAGTTTTCACCTGCTGGCGGCACTGTGCTCCAAGATCTTTAGGCTGCAGTTCCAGTGTTCACCAGCGGGTGTCTCTCGGCAGTCAGGAGCTGACATCATCCCCTGCAATAAGGCATCACCTGATGCTGATTGCAGGAGGTATATTTAAACCTGGGGAATGCTGTTTTAGTTTGCCTTGGTATTTTCTCCTTGTGCCCCTGACCTGTGTTCCTGAAGCCTGTTTCCCGTCTCCTGTTCCTGGACGTTGTCCCTGTTCCTGCAGACTGATCCCTTCCTACCTGCTCAGTCCCTCTCCTGGTTCCCTTTCCCTGACCTGTCTTGTTCCCAGTTCCCCCTGTTTGATCTTCCCTGTATGACCCTGGCTTGGTACGATTACGATTTGGGTATTCCTTACTCTGTATATATTTGATTTAGTCTGTCTTTTAGTGTATGTTCACTTTTAGTTTATTCACTGGTTGTATTTCACTATTTACTATAGTGTAGGTACATTTTCTTTGTTATTTATTTATCTAATAATAAATCATATTATTTACATTTTACCTGCGTTTTGTACACTCTGTTGCAGTCCATACATTTCTGGTCACACCAGTCCCTGACAGCGCACTTCATTAATGTTAGAAATTATTTTGTTTAACCACTTGAACCCCCAGAAGGATTTCCCACTGTAGGACCAGAGCACTTTTTGCGCTTCGGCACTGCGCCGCTTTAACTGGCAATTGTGCGGTCTTGCGACATTGTACCCAAACAAAATTTGCGTCCTTTTTTTCCCACAAATAGAGCTTTCTTTTTGTGGTATTTGGTCACCTCTGCATCATTTCTGATCACCGCTATAAACAAAAAAAGAACGACAATTTTGCAAAAAAACAAAACAATATTTCTTACTTTTTGCTAAAATTCAAATCCAAAAAAATATATAAAAAAACTAATTTATTCATCAGATTTGGCCGATTTATATTCTTCCTCATATCTTTGGTAAAAAAAAAAACGCAATCAGCATTTATTGATTGGTTTACACAAAAAGGTACCACGTTTACAAACCATGAGAATTAATTTCTGGTGTTTTTACATTTTTTTTTTTACTAGTAATGGCGGCGATCTCCGATTTTTATCAGGACTTTGATATTGGGGCAAACTTTATCTATTTGATAAAATGATTAATATATATTTCGAAAATACATATATAATAATCATACACAAAACCCACTTATTGTTTGAAAAGCACCAAACTTTCTGCCTATACAGCTGGAATTAGAGCTTCAAAAACTTTGTTGAAAAAAGTTTGAAGGAAATTGTGAATATTCAAAAGGAGTCAAAATGAGAAAAAACTATGGCAATTCTACAAAATTCATCTGAAGTTTTTTGGCCATATTTGATCAGGTTAATTTTGATTCCACTCTTTGTGGTTAATCAAAACAAGCAGTTTATGCCTTTGAATATTTTGTGATTTCAACATAAAAGAGAATCAAAAGTTTTATCATTTAAACAAATCATTATCGTCAGCTTTAGACAGGACCCGTTTTTAACATATCCCTCTTTTGATTGACATCTATTGTTATCTTGTTTTTCTGTGCACTACTCCTTGTATAGCTTTTTATCTGTTCAATGGCAGGTATACAATTGAGTGCAGGTAAAACATTTGCTTTTCACATTAGGATTACATTTGAGCCCACCTGAAAACTATTTTCTTTTGCATTTATCATTAAAACAACCAAAAACATTAATCTCACCTTAATACATTACCTCTTAAATAAATAAACAAATAACAATTGTATATATATATATATATATATATATATATATATATATGTGTATATATATATATATATATATATATATATATATATATGTTTATTTATTTATTTATTTTTTATTTTTTAAGAGGTAATGTATTATATAACTTAGGTTACATTATTATATTCATAGTCATATTGATTGCTATTTGGAAACAGCAAGACACAAAACTCTTCTGTAAAAATACTGCGATTTTCAGAAGAAAATGTGATGTTAATGGTATATGCTATTTAACCCCCACAGAGCTGCCATAACAGAGAAAGAAGAGATGTACATACAAAGACTACATTAGCACCCCAGGGTCTCTCTGGAAATGCTGTTGTATCTGCTGGGCCAATCATCACAAGAAGTGGTAATACTTTTTGTCATTCCTTCAAATTAAAATGTTTTCATTCAACCAGAAAGACTATCTATCTATCTATCTATCTATCTATCTATCTATCTATCTATCTATCTATCTATCTATCTATCTATCTATCTAGTTATATATTTTTCTTTCCTTTCAATCAAGTTCAGATTTGATTAAGGTGGAAACAGACTGCTATATATTTAACATCTCATCAGCTTTTGGGAAAAGTGTAATCAAATGCAAATTAAAAATGTTTTACTGTATATGAAGTCAAAGTATATCTGGTCATGTATCCAATAACAATAAAAATGACAATACAGGCACAGAGAAGTGCATATGTTTATCAGATGTGGCAAATACGAAAGGTAAGTAATCTAATTACATGGTTGTTTCACTGGGTTTCTATTGTGTGATAATACAGTATTGGTCCATAGGCTTTTTGCATATTCACTCTTCTAGCTACGTATTTACCTTTAAAAATATGTCCTCACTACCTGACCTAATGACACTGTTGTTGCCAGGCCAGGAACTGGCCACAAACCATTGCAAAAACTCACAAAAAATCTTACTGTTTCTGACTAGAGTTACAGTTTAAAAAATAAATCAGAATAATATTTAGATCAGATCTTAAGGAGTCACTTTTTTAACAGAGCTCTTTGTGTGTCCATGGGTCCCAGGCACCCATGCTTTCTGTATAGTGCTTGTAAGCTATACAAGTTTATTAAATTGATCGTACAAATTCATTGTTTTAATTAAAATAACAAACAAAAACCAGTGTCTGAAAACTAGGACATACAGACCCAACATGACGCTGTATTCAAAAATGGCAATATCTCATAAATGTACTCAATCTATACAAATGCCAGTTGCCAAAGTGAAATAAAGCAAAAAACTTAGGAAACATTTAGATTAGTCCCAAATAATGAAAGTCCACCACATAAATGTGTATTAAGAGTTCCACCATTATTGTCCACAGATCATCCACAACATGTTTTCCACTGTGTAGTGCTCATGATTGCCACTCCCAAAGTGCGATTTATTTCACCCACCATAGATCATTGCCTCTCATTTAAAGCTAATCGGCACAAAATGCTTTGTTAATATGGTTAGCTCTCAACATTCCATTGATCTTCCTGCGCTAAGTAGTAATACCTCTTTATACACTCTCCACCCAGCAACCATCCATAAGAAAATCTAGCAGGAAAAGAGTTGCAGGAACTGATCCTTATAATATTGACCCCAATCATAGATCAAGCTCAAAATGCACTTTTATCCCTTCTTGGGCTATAATATCCACAGATCCCCAAACATATATCCAGGATCTGTGGATATTATAGCCCAAGAAGGGGCAAAAATGCATTTTGAACTTGATTTACGATTGGGGTCAATATTACCTGCAACTCTTTACCTGCTTGATTTTCTTAAGGATGCTTGCTGGGAGAAGGGTGTAATTACTTGGAGCAGAAAGATTGGTGGAATGTTGGCACTAGCAATATCAATAAAGTGTTTTGTGCCGATTATCTTTCATATAAAGCATTGATTTCTGGTCAGTGAGATAAATTGCACTGTGGGAGTGGCAATCACAAGCACTACACATTAGGAGACATCTTGTGGATGATCTGTGGACACTAATGGTGGAACTTTTAATACACATTTATGTTGGTGGACTTTCATTATTTGAGATTAATCTAAATATCTTCTAACTTATTTGCTTTATTTCACTTTTGGCAACTGTCATTTGTATAGATTGAGTACATTTATGAGATATTGCAAAGTCCAGCGCCACCTTGCATCTGTATACCTACGTTTCTCAGACACTGTTTAAAGTTTATTTATTTTTAAAGGGGAAGCAACACTATTATTGGGATTTATATTTACACATTTCATTTTTATAATAGCTTATGTTTGGATAATTCATTTTTTTTGGCTTCTTGGGCGTGGTGTGATTGATTATAAAAACAGCAAACATGTTATACTTACCTGCTCTGTACAATGGTTTTGCACAGAGCAGCCCCAACCCTCTTCTTCTCAGGTCACCCACCGGTGCTCTTAGATCCTCCCCCCCGCCGAGTGCCCCCTTAGCAAGTCACTTGCTATAGGGGTACAAGTGCGTGCTTGCTCCTGAGCCCCGTTCTGTGTGTCCATAAGACCCACACTCCCTTGTTACTGAATGTGATTGACAGTAGCGGGAGCCAATGGCTGCTGTATCTGAGCAAATGAGGAGGGAGAGAGTTGAGAGAGCCTCGGCTCTTGTGCACATTGTTGGATTGAGATCAGGCTCAGGTATGTATTTAGGGGAGAGGCTTCAGGGGGAGCTGCATGCAGAAAGTGTTTTTCTCTTACTGCATAGAATGCAGTAAGGTAAAAAAAAAACTTCTGCCTTTACAACCACTTTAGGTTTATTTGTCTTATGGTACAGAACTTTTAGGCTTAGAATGTGCTAAATACATGGACACATCATCAAGGTGTCTCTACCTACTCCTTCTCTCTACCCAGCATATGCAGAGGCAGTTC
>BLSH010317492.1:203378-217638 GCA_018402905.1 Glandirana rugosa
ATTCGATAATATTTTTACTTTACACATTTATATTTAGGGTTATTATCACAACGAAGGGGAAATTTTTATTTATTTGAAATTTGTCACGGACTCTTTGCATCCATATGTCTACGTTCCACCGCGACGTTATAGAGTATTTACATGAGTTAGATATGTTTACTGTCAACGGTTTTCACTTTATTTCGTTTATTCAATCTTCTATAAATCTAATTAGATTTTATTACTTTCAGGTGGTTGTATTTACACATAATTTTCAAGGTGGTAATCACAGGTGTCTAGTAGGTGTTCTACAGATTCAGATAATTCCTTCCTCTATTTTGGAAAAAATCCATGTAATCACTATCTTCCTTTTTTATGTTACCCTAGTGGTTTTCTCAACATATGTGTTGTGCCCAGTTTTCATTTTGGTGATCCCATTGTATTTTTTCCTTCTATCACTAATGTACCTAAAAAAGGTTTTATCTCCTTCCTTAATAGACTTAGACATCTTGTGGATGATCTGTGGACACTAATGGTGGAACTTTTAATACACATTTATGTTGGTGGACTTTCATTATTTTAGATTAATCTAAATATCTTCTAACTTATTTGCTTTATTTCACTTTTGGCAACTGTCATTTGTATAGATTGAGTACATTTATGAGATATTGCAGCGCCACCTTGCATCTGTATACCTACGTTTCTCAGGCACTGTTTAAAGTTTATTTATTTTTAAAGGGGAAGCAACACTATTATTGGGATTTATATTTACACATTTCATTTTTATAATAGCTTATGTTTGGATAATTTATTTTTTTGGCTTCTTGGGCGTGGTGTGATTGATTATAAAAACAGCAAACATGTTATACTTACCTGCTCTGCACAATGGTTTTGCACAGAGCAGCCCCAACCCTCTTCTTCTCAGGTCACCCACCGGTGCTCTTAGATCCTCCCCCCCGCAGAGTGCCCCCTTAGCAAGTCACTTGCTATAGGGGTACAAGTGCGTGCTTGCTCCTGAGCCCCGTTCTGTGTGTCCATAAGACCCACACTCCCTTGTTACTGAATGTGATTGACAGTAGCGGGAGCCAATGGCTGCTGTATCTGAGCAAATGAGGAGGGAGAGAGTTGAGAGAGCCTCGGCTCTTGTGCACATTGTTGGATTGAGATCAGGCTCAGGTATGTATTTAGGGGAGAGGCTTCAGGGGGAGCTGCATGCAGAAAGTGTTTTTCTCTTACTGCATAGAATGCAGTAAGGTAAAAAAAAAACTTCTGCCTTTACAACCACTTTAGGTTTATTTGTCTTATGGTACAGAACTTTTAGGCTTAGAATGTGCTAAATACATGGACACATCATCAAGGTGTCTCTACCTACTCCTTCTCTCTACCCAGCATATGCAGAGGCAGTTCTCCACACCAGGACATTAGCACAGTGGTGATCAAGGAAAAGGCATTTGCTGCTCAGGTCCTCTTTAGAGGCTAGACCCTGGTGCTCTTTCCAAATACTCACACCCCCTCTTGACGTGTCTAATTAAGAATAGTCTAAGTGGCAGGTGGATGTGTACAAGTCTGGGTTGTTATGTTTCTACATATGTGCCACCTCCCTTCATGAATGCTCTAAAAAGTATCTAGGCAGTAGCATATATTGTACACAGCACACAATTTCCATGGTGACACTGTATTTAATCAAAGCTCAGCAAATACAAGGCAATATTTTTTATAGATTCTGTGGGAGATGTAAAACAAATTTTCTGTCACTGAAATAAGTGACATTTGTAGGAAGTAATTATATTCAGTATTGACTAATAGAGTCATTATTGAATTTGTAAATCTTTATAGTTAAACAAAATGCACAGCAAGTCTGTTCTGTGATATTTTCTACAGGCAAGCATAATAGAACTTTTGTGAGGTAAACATGCTTATGTGTAACAAAACTGCAATGGTTCAGAACTATGGAAAATCCTGTTGTCCTCATGAAGCACATTTTACATTTTTATGTAAAGGAATTGTGCGCTTCACATTTTTTTGTTGTATTAATGACGTATTAGTGTACTTATATTCCCTATATTGTTTGTTTAGGTTACCTTGTATTGATGGGCTCACATGGTGTGGTTGCTGCTTGGAGTGTCATGGCTGATTGATTCGCCTATATCCATGTATTCATTCACCTAGCTTTTCTCTATTCACCAAAGGGACATCTAACTTCTTTGTTCAGGTCATGCAGCATCCAATCATAGCTTTGCCTTTTGCCTCTGTATTGAATCACAAATCTGGGAGTGCTATTGTGATGAAAACACATCTCTTCCAAACATTTTTGCATGCTTGCACACAGAGGCGGCTCTATAATTAGGCAAATTAGGCAGTCGCCTAAGGCCTCGCACTCCCAGAGGTCTTGCAGCCGCCTAGTTTGCCTAACTAAAGAGCCGCCTCTTGCTATCCTCATGCATCAGTCCCAGTACAGTCAGCGGAGCTTCATGTCTTGTTCAGTGTACAGTCAGTTCTCTTCCTCTCTGCTTTGTAACACCATGCCCCACCAGGGCACTGCCAACACCCTACACGTCTCCACTCACTCCCCCGGAACAGCCGGCAGAGACACACACAGAGACCGATGACTCCCCCGTCCCATCCCCGCCCCCGCTATTCTCCACCCCGTTCTGCTTCCCGCACTCAGGCAAATCTTGTCCATCCCTTGAGCCGATATCTTGTTTGTGCGTTGCTGTGTGTGCTGTGCATGCACCTGGGGGAGTATATGGGCCTGGGATGTACATGGGCCTGGGATGTACATGGGCCTGGGGGGTACATGAGTCTGGGAGGGTACATGGATCTTGAGGGTACATGCACCTGGGGGAGTACATGGGTCTGGGGGTACATGTGCCTGCGGGGGTACATGGGTCTGGGAGTTAAATGTGCCTGGGGGGTACAATAGCCTGAGGGGTACATTGGCATGGGGGGTACATGGGTCTGGGGGTATGTGTGCTTTGCGGGTACATGTGCCTGGGGGGGTACATGGGTATGGGGGCAGTACATGGGCCTGGGGCATACAGTCAGGTCTGCTCAGTACTCTGCCAGTGTCCCTGTGTGCCCTACCATGTTTGACAGCCCAGGTCCACCTGACCTGACTCCACCCCACCCCCATCCCCGGCCACCCAGGGCTCCACTGCTGTGGTCCGGAGGTCGCAGCTCAGTCCAGTGCCGATCCTTAGCCATGGTGGGCAAGGCGCTTTTGATTCTGCACTGGCACTGCTCATGATCGGCTTCTCCACCGTTATCCCCCACCAGAAGCTACGGATCCAAAGGGACCTCTGAGGTGGTGAAATTTTGCACAGCCCCTTGTCTTCTATGAGGCAGAGTTCAAGGAGCTCTATGTGAGTACATCACAGATAGAGACAGAGCACTGACACCAGCACTAAGATAGAGGACACTGACACCAGTACTGAGATAGAGGACACTGGCACCAGCACTGAAATAGAGGACATTGACACCAGCACTGACATAAAGGACACTGACACCAGCACTGACATAGGGGACACTGACACCAGCACTGACATAGAGGACACTGGCACCGACACTGACATAGAGGAGACTGACACCAATACTGACATAGAGGACACTCACACCAATACTAAAATAGAGGACACTGACACCAACACTGACATAGAGGACACTGACGAACCGACCTAGTGGAATATCATTAAACCGTTTATTAAGAACAACAAGATAAAATATATATACTCACAAACGGAGCAATTTAAAAAGCATCATGACAAGAAGTGGAAATAGTGCCTCCAACGGACTAACCGGTCTCCGCCTCAGCAGAGGGACCAGGTGGCATCTGTGTGGCCAGGCTGACGCGTTTCCAGGGCAAACCCTCTGAAGAAGAGGGTTCGCCCTGAAAACGCGTCAGCCTGGCCACACAGACGGTGCTGGGCCCTCTGCTGAGGTGGAGACCGGTTAGTCCGTTGGAGGTATTGCACTAGGTCTTTGCGCCCCTCTCTTGTGTTTTTTCCCTAGTACCTTTTGGATGCCAATGGTCCTGAGAAGGGCAGCAAGGCCGTTGAGTGCAAAGTGACTTCCCAGCTCATATAGACTTTTCATTGTACTTTATACATTTTTCGCTATTTGATCGACTTTTGGTTGATGAATCCGAGCGCAGGAGTTGTTTGTTTTTTCTCATAGAGGACAGTGACACCAGCACTGACATAGAAGGCACTGACACCAGCACTGAGATAGAGGACACTGACATCAGCACTGAGATAGAGGACACTGACACCAGCACCGGGATAGAGGACACTGACACCAGCACTGACATAGAGGGCACTGACACCAGCATTGACATAGAGGACACTGAGACCCACTGCATTGAGATACAGTGCCCCAACACTAGTAATGAGAGCACACTGACACCAGCACCGAGAGCATGCCAGCACTGACACCACCACTGAGATAGAGAGCATTGACACCAGTACTGAGATAGAGGACACTGACACCAGCACTAGGAGAGAGCACACTGACAACAGCACTATAAGAGTGTACACTGACACCAGCACTAAGAGAGTGTACACTGACACCAGCACTAAGAGAGTGTACACTGACACCAGCACTAAGAGAGTGTACACTGACACCAGCACCAAGAGAGTGTACACTGACACCAGCACTAAGATAGAGGACACTGATACCAGCACTGAGACAGAGCACACTGACACCAGCACTGAGACACACTGCAATAGAGTGCCCCGACACTAGTACTGAGAGCACACTGATACCAGCACTAAGTGCATGCCAGCACTGACACCAGCATTGAAATAAAGGACACTGACACCAGTACTCGTAATATATGCAATTTATACAATTCATTTTTATTGCTTGAATTATTTTTTCCATTATGGGCGTGAGTGGGGCCTCATGTCTAAGTTATGCCTAAGGTCTCACAAAACCTAGAGCTGCCTCTGCTTGCACATGTTTCAGATCTTATGGGTCATCTGTGCAATGCCATATTGCATGCTGCATGTTTAAACACAAACAGAAACTGCTAACACAGGAATGCAAAGATTACTATAGGCTGTGCTTACAGGGCAACTAAAAACACCATGAAACTATATGATCAATGAAACATACGTAGGCGAAAAGCACAATGTGCAGGTAGGAATGTTCATTATGTCTTAATCCCTCTGATAGTGTGTCTGGAATTGTTGCAAAGTTGTTGTGAACATCTACCTCAGACTTTTCTGTGTAATCACAGAAATTGTTTGCAAGTTTATACTGTTCAGTTTTTGCAGAAAGTACTGTAGTTAATCTAGGTCAAACCGTTGCTTTTGCCTACAGTTGAGATACTGTAGGTAGTGCATGTTAAGGCTTGTTGTTTACAATAAATCAAACTGAAACAATTAAATCAATAAAGGCTGGTAATAGACAATAATATAAAGTTTTACAAAGAAGATGATATGTAGTTTAGCTGACTAAATGTCAGTGTATAAAAAGTCCTTAAATGCAAGAAAAAAAAAGAAGTGTATCAAGTGATAATGCATTGAAAAAAATATAAAGCACATAAAATACAACTATGGAAAGTATTAGTTTAAAGTTTATGTAAAGCCCAGGTGAATTACATTTATTTTACTAAAGCATCATGTATATTTGAGAAACAAAAGGAGTCTGAGCTAGCCAGAGCTAAATGTTTATCATAAAATGCTAAAATATCTCTATAAAAGCAATTATGGCTGATACATTATACATGATCACAACAAACTCTATCACAACAAACGTGGAAACTTAGAGATGCCGTTTCTGACGATGATGACTTATGCCCCGTACACACGGGACGACGATCGTGCTTACGACCGTGTTGAATCGTACGTTGACGGTCGTATGTAGCCTACTGACATGCACACGACGGTCGTACCTACAACTTGCGGCCGGCCGAACGTGATGACGCGAACGAGCGTATAATGAGGAAGTAGCGTAACCTTTTGGGCTCCTTTCTAATTTCATGTTAGTTGAAAGTGGACTTGGCGCATGCGTGTTTAGCACAATACAACTTTGTTGAACACAGCTGCTCTACACACGACTCAACGGTCGTATGCGAGCTTGTTGACACGACCAAGTTTTCTAGTCTGCACATACAACTCCCACGAACGACCGTCGTACGTTCAACTGTTGAAAGCACCGCCACAGACGGTCAATTCTGCATGCAACGGTCGTGAGTACGACGTGTTGAACACGATCGTCGTCCCGTGTGTACGGGGCATTACACGCATCAAAAAAGTTAAGAACACCCAAAGGGAAAGGGGGTTACAACAACTCACAAAGAAGAAAAAATAAGAAGAGGCAAGAAACACCGTTGGTATAGCCCGATTGCTTTTTCTCATGTTTCATATGTTTTGAACTTTTCTGATCGCGTTATATAACAAGAAGCACCGAATGTCCTATCTCATGGACTAAATTTTGCACCAACCACCAACTTTGACCTTTTTCCCACTTTAGTCGATGTTAACAATTTTGCTTTCGCATTACTTTAGAAAACATTTTTTGAACACTGCTTCACAATCATTTTTATCCCACACCTTTTTTTTCCACTGTCTACTTCTACTTACAGAGTTTGACTTTCAATATTTGTGTAGTTTTCAAGATAATATATAGTTTAGCTCACTAAATGTCAGTGTACAAAAAGTCCCCAAATGCAAGAAAAAAGGAATAGTTCCAATTAAATATAATTTAAGTAAGTCTGTGTGGGGTTAAGTTTCATGTGATAATGCATGAACAAATATAAAACACATAAAATACAACTATGGAAAGTATTAGTTTAAAGCTTATATAAAGCCCAGGTGAATTACATTTATTTTGCTAAAGCATCACGTATATTTGAGAAATAAAAGTAGTCTAAGCTAGCCAGAGCTATATATTTGCCAACATCCATTTATAACGTATCAACACATTTTTTTTTCTCCATTACTCCAATTGGACTTTTAAGGTAAACTTTTATCACAAAGTATTATGTAAGAAAAAAATTATAATCTTTAAAATCCTAATAAAATGCTAAAATATGAGGGCGTAGCCTGGCACTGAACCGTGATGGCAGTCTAAGAGGTGAGCTTTGACACTTAGGGCATCTATTTAGCTTACCATTAGCGAGAGAGCATGCTCTGGATTGAAAACATGGCTGGATGAAGCTCCTCAGGCACCCGTACCCAGATAGAACCGGCACACAGCTAAGCTGGAATATCCCAGCTATATTCCGCACCCAGCAAACTGACCCCCAGGCCTCATCTCAGGCCTCGAATCGTGGTGCCCAAGTGAACAACACAGGAATAATGGGCTGATAATCTCAGCTCGCAGCCCTCACTGCTTCCCAGCTTGGTGGCCTTACAGCTAGTGGCAATGGACATAAAAAATACACTGTCAGCAGCAATCTCGGATCTCAAAACAGATCTGAGAGCGCTGGCATCTCGCCTGGAGCATGTAGAGTTTGCGGCCTTGACTCATGGTGCGGCTATCCAGTGCACCACTAATGTTCATGCCCAGCACTTAATCGTTATGAACCATCACCTTGAGGACCTTGATAACATGGGCCGGAGGTGTAATCTGTGCATCAGAGGGATTCCAGAGTTGGTGGAAGGTCCCCAGCTACAGCCAGTGGTATGGGCAATTTTTAACACCTTACTAGGCAGGCCTCCAGATGCACCCGTGGAGATGGAAAGGTGTCACAGGGCACTCAGACCTAGAGGGCGAGACACTGGTCCCCCCAGGGGCACTGTTTGCTGCTTAGTCAGCTTTACACAGAAAGAAGATATACTACGCCTAGCACGTACTCATGGGCAACTGATTCATGATGGCGTGCATATACCAATCTTCTAGGATCTGTCCGCCATTACTCTGCAGCATAGAAGTGATCTGTGCCCTCTTCTTACTATGCTGTGTGACAGGCATATTGTGTATCGGTGGAAATTCCCCATCTGCCTATCAGCCACGGTGGGGAACCATTTGGCCTTTCCGCGAGCACTGGCAGACCTTCAGGCCTTTTGTGACACCCTAGGAATTCAGAGGGGAGCCGTCCCGGATTTGTACAGTTCATTCCTACAGCCAGAATCCTGAATCAACTCTCACTCTGAGGTAACGCTGCGTTCACAGCGCAACAGGCAAAGACGATGCAGATCCTCCTCTAATTCTTCCCTGAGAAGCCAAGGGGACATGGATACAGACCGCAGTTCCAGGGCTTCGCCTTCCTCAGCTCAACACAAAACAGAATACTGAAAAGATTTCACCACAGTCTGTGAGTTGGCACGCTAACCTGGTTCCTATCATGGCTCGAGCCTTTTGAATCATATGTTACCTGCTATTAGAGTATTAGGACAGGGGGGGCTCTGCAGTGGTATAGTGCATGAGTATTCTGTCCCTTCCCCGCACAGGGCCAGATTGTGACTACACTGTCATTTCTCCCAAAGACATGTAACCACCCAATTGGCACTGCCTAGCATAGTTATATTATTTTTTTATTGCAGGGGAGCCAATCTATGCAAAAGTGTTTACCATATGTCATCTTTGGCTGGAGTCAGTGATGACACTGTCATGAGTACTACGCCAGAGATCAATTCTTTTCTCGAGAGGCTATTGGGGGCGGGAATGTTGTAAGAAGCGATATTTCCTAGAGGAGGGGATGACTGGTTCCCCCTGAAAATCTTAACACAGATAAGGCTATTTCGATCTCTGGCACAGTAATTTGACGCTTTCTCTACCATTGAATGTATGTTAGCCAGAGCATCCGCTCATCCAGGGCCTCACTGCTGCAAACTCACATTCTTAGCTGTTCAATGTGCTCGTACGCATAAGGGCGTAGATTAGGATCTGAGAGTCATGCTCTTTGCTTGATGTTCCCCAATTACAGCATTTATGGGTGATCCTAGATCCTATGATAGTTTATTATAGTTTATTTTAACCAATATTCAAAGTTGCCATTGTCATAGTTTTTTTACTTGTTATAACTTATGGTCTGTCTGTTATGCGCTGTTGCATTCGCCTACTGTGGGTGTCATTTGGAATGGGGAAGGAATTCTGTCCTGCAGACTTGCACATTTTGGTGCATGCTCTGCAATGGGAGTCCTTGCCCAGTGGAAGAAAGATGGACCACTGACACTGCCCAAGCTTCATTTCTACTCCAGGGCCTGTAAAGTGAATTGCCTTTTTAATCTGGGTAAGGGTATAGGGGGAAGCTGACCGATGCCCCACCTATTTTAGGGTTTAATTGGTCGGCACCCTCCTACTCCCTCCAGGACACAGTTCTCCCTACTTTGATTGCCTATATTTTATATGGAGACGCTAGGTTGTAGACATTGTTGGATTACATCTGTGCTAGACCCGTTTCCCACATTGGAGAGGCAGGCTCCCCTCTGAACCTCTCCGGCATACCTTTGCCTTCCCTTTATCCCCCGTAGTTTCCCATTTAGGTGGACTATCAGGTCTGTACCCACTTCTGGTATATGATATAAGTGTTTAGTAAGTATATTATCCTTTCTTCTGAGAACTTACATAGTCACCTCACCATAACCGGGCTACATGACTTGGAGTCATCACCTTTGCCTAAGTTTTGTCCCATTTCTTTTTTAACCCCAGCCTATCGCTCCCCCCCTTTTTTTCTCCTTTTCTTCTCTTCATCCATATCGCTTGGTGATAAGCCTTAGTGAATAGACTTAATCAGGCGCCTAGGTTTCTGAACATGCCTCATAATACAAATTGTTCAGCTCATCTCTCTCAAAGTATACTCCCTTAATATTAAAGGCCTTAATGTCCCCAAGAAATGTAGCAGCCTTCTTGCAAAAGCACATCGCCATAGGGCACAAGTCATTTTTGTGCAAGAAATGCCCTTTAAGTCGGGCTCTATTCCAAGCCTTTATAATAGCAGATTCCCCATAGCGTATCATGCTACCTGTGCAGACTCCAAGACAAAGAGCATCTCGATTCTGCTTTGTAAATCACTGCCATTTCATCTAACAGACCAGTTACTGGACTCAGATGGTAGATTTATCTTTCTTAAAGGTACCTGGAAGAATAGACCAGTGACACTGGCAAATGTGTATTGCCCTAATTCTAAACAGGTCTCTTTTTTGAGAGATGGCATTACAAAAGATGCTTTTTTCCAGACTGGCCTCTTAATTCTTGGTGACTTTAATGTCCTCCTAAATCCTCTGGTTGATACCACCAATGGTGCTTCTGCTCTCCCCTTTTCTGCTCTTCATCAAATCAAACTTCAATCTTCAATCGGCTTCTCTTGCGTTGCACGATACTTGGCGGACCCTTTACCCTAGGGATAGAGATTATACTTTCTTCTCACCCCCGCATAATCGCTATTCAAGATTGGACTATTTATTCATTCCACGAGCCGATCTTTCTTGCCTCCACAGTGCCACAATAGCAAACATGGTACGGTCAGATCACCACCTGGTAACCATGACTTTGAGGTTCCCAGATAGAGTCACCTCTGCTAAAATCTGGAGAATGAATTCATCCCTCCTTTTGGATTCCCAGTGACCTAGAATCTACTAGACAGGAGATTGGTGACTTTTTCAGCCGAAATGACACCCCAGATGTTTCCTATATGACACAGTGGGAGGCACACAAATATGTCATTAGAGGTCATCTGCTTTCCATAGCAGCTTGGAAGAAAAAAGAAAACCAAACTATTAATGGAACCCTCTGATAAAAATTGCAGGTTGGAAGCCCAACACAAACGTTCACAGGCACTTACGATAGCACAGGAATTGGAGGAAATGCGCTTGCTCTTATTGGAAGAACATTTTAAAAGAGGGCGCTGTCAGAATATCTTATCCCAGAAATTGTTCTGTGAACAAGGGAATAAACCAGGTAGGCTCTTGGCTAGGACTACTCAGCAGCGCACTCTCGTTTCCAACAATCCACCATATCATAGATACATCAGGTGTGACCTACTCTAAAAATGAGGATATTGCCCAACAGTTTTTAAAACTTCTATAGCAAGCTGTATGACTTAAAGTCTAGTGAGTCTGATTCAGCATTGGTGAGTAATCGTGCTGTGCTGATGCATGCATTCTTGTGGCAATATGGCCCCCCTGCCTTATCTGTAGAGGACTCAAAGGCAGAAGAAGAAGAATGGAAATTAGCTCTGAAGACGATAAAACCAGGTAAATGTCCAGGCCCAGATGGTTTTTGTTCTTCGACTCTCTGGTCAAATGCTTTCTTAAGGCCTTTAATTTTATGTCTTCTGTGCCCTGCACCTCAGAAGGTCTCCTTGAGGCATATATTTCGGTGATTCCTAAAGAAGGGAAAGAACCTACCAACATCGCCAACTACCATCCGATATCTCTTCTTAATGTGGACGTCAAGCTGTCCTCCGAGATCTTGGCGACATGTTTGTCTTAACATGTTCCAGCGTGGGTGGGGCTAGATCAAGTGGGGTTTGTTCCTGGCAGAGAAGCCAGGGACAACACTATTAAAGCCCTGAATCTACATCATTGGCTTACTTCCAGCAGACAAGAGGGTTTCTTTCTTGCAATGGACGCTGGGAAGGCGTCCGACAGAGTGGCCTGGGACTTTATGGATGCAGTACTGGGTGCTTTGGGAATCAGGGCTTGTATGATAGCCTTCATACTCTCCTTGTACGCCAACCCCAGAGCTAGAGTTAGGGTTAATGGTGCCTTCTCTATCCATAATGGGGCCAGACAAGGATGCCCTCTTTCCCCCCTGCTTTACATTCTTACACTGGAACCCCTCCTACGCTGCATTCAAGCCCATCCTTATATTAAAGGCAAACGTGTACGCAATCAGGATTACAATATTGCAGCTTTTGCAGATGATGTTCTGCTTTTCCTTTCTTCTCCGTTGATGTCCCTCCCTAACCTTATGAAAGTCCGTGATCACTTTAAACTCTTGTCAAATTTGAAAATCAACTACTACTCCAAGTCTTTTGCATTGAATACCTTACTCCCAAGGGAACTAACCGAACAATGCCAGATTAGCTTCCCCTTTCAATGGAAACCAGATGCCATCATTTATTTAGGTATACAACTTCCAGCAGACCTATCAGAACCCTATAGAAGAAACTTTTTAGCAGAATTGTAAGCTCTGCGTCAAAACATACAAAGATGGCATGTACCCACTATCTCCTGGTTTGGGTGCGCATCCATTATAAAGATGACGGTCCTTCCGCATTTGCTTTATAAGCTACAGACTATACCAACTTGCTTGCCGCCTACTTTCTTTGCATTGTACAAATCCATGTGTAGAGCTTTCCTATGGTGCAACAAATCTGCGCAGATAAGTTGGTCAAAACTTGTAATGATGAAGTCTTGTGGCGGAATTGGGCTCCCGGACTTACAACATTATTACTGGGTGGTTCACCTTGCCCGGGTGGTCAACTGGAGGGTTCATTCTTAATCTAAAAGCTGGGTGATCCTGGAGCATCTGGCTTTGAACTTGATTTGCGTAAGACTCGTTGACTCCCCAAAGTCCACGCTTTGGCAAAGCTATACTCTCACACCTTGATATAAACAAGCCTTCATGCCTTTGATAGAGAATGCACCAAGTATGCAGTGTCTGCTAAAATATGCCCGATCATTCCAGTGTGAAACAATTAAGACTTTCCGCAAGGCCTATATGGGACATTTCTAGTGGTGGAATGGTCGTATACAGAGATGCTGTCTAAATATTTTTCCATAGAGGCCGACTTATGAGGCTTAATGAGCTTTCTGAGTTATGTAATACGACTTCCTTTCCCTTCTGGTCATATATTCAACTTCAACTTTACATGGACTGTTCATCCCATAGAGCAGGCTTCACCAAGACACCCACAGTGTTTGAGTCACTCTGCTCCTGATCTTCCCCCCAAAGTCATGTGATTTCAATGCTTTATACTGTAATGTTCAAGAATCCATCTGCTCTTTTCCACGCTGAGCCCAAATTTTGGGAGAACGCACTGGGGGCTGAGCTAGATGAGGCCAGCCCAGAGCACATCCATTTATATATTCACAAAGGATCCATGAACATCTCGACTCAAGAAAATGGATATAAACCAAAGACGCGGTTGTACGGAACATCGGATCTGAATTAGAAATTTGCCCCTTCTGTTCCTGAATGCTGTTGGAAATGTGGCAAAGAGACAGGCACTTTCCTCCACATTTGGTGAGAATGCCCAATAATCCAATTTTATTGGCACAATTTTCATGATACGATATTGGCGGTTTCTTCGCTCCCATTGGAGTTTTCACCTGCACAGTACCTTCTGCATCACTCCAAGATATCTAAAAAGCGTTACTTCAAATTGGTTGCTATGCATATGATCAGTGCTGCTAGGTTATGCGTCCCAATACATTGGAGATCCACAGACCCTCCCTCAATAAAGGAGTGGCTCTGGCGTATTGACTGCATAGCAGAGATGGAGGAGCTGATCCATATCACTCTTAACAAAGTCTTTAAATACTCTGATCCTTGGGCCCCCTGGATAACCTATCGAGGTTTGCGTTCATATCAAGAATTACGACAGGCTATCAATTGATATCTGATCACACAAACCCGATGGAGAATCGTGATGGGCTTAATTTTATGTCATCCAAGACGTTGTATCCCTACGTACACTCAGCGAAGATGGATGGAGAGGGCAGTTGGTGGTGACCCCACCCCCCTCCATTCCTTACCCTCGTTCTATGCTTCCCCCTTCCTTCTTCTTCTTCCCCCTTTTTTTTCTTTCCCATGCCCCCCCCCATGGCTCAGCCACAGTGAGCATAAATAGTAGTATTGAGAGGGACCAGAGATGGTTACTCATTTTAGTCAGGTTCTTTACATTTTATGCATTGGTCTTAGCCATCTCAGGTATTGCTCTCAACAATATGGGTCAAAGGTTCATTACTTTTGTATATGTTCGTTTATTCTTACTGTGGGGTCTTATTGACATTAGACCCTATTCTTACCCTACGATAGATTTCTTACCTTATTTGGTTTATCATTCTCCATTTACATGACTGTGCAACATATGTGTCATTTTTCTTTTGTGTTTGTTGTACATCTTTCAAAAATATTTGATAAAATGTTTACGCAACAAAAAAAATGCTAAAATATCTTCATAAAAGCAATTATGGCTGATACAGTGGTCCATATAGTGAACTTGTTGTTCAGTTATTTTATTTAAGGTCATCACAAAGGACAAGGGGGCACTCTTTACGTCTAGAGGAAAAAAGATTTCATCTCCAAATATGGAAAGGTTTCTTCACAGTTAGAGCTGTGAAAATGTGGAAAAGACTCCCCCCAGAGGTGGTTTTGGCCAGCACAG
>BLSH010317492.1:224948-242282 GCA_018402905.1 Glandirana rugosa
ATGTCCTCTACCTCACTCACTTAATATAATACTCTTCATCCTCCTCAGTTTTTCTTTCCCACCCCAGACCGCGGGGGTAGGATTTTAAAGTGGTCGACGGTGACGATCAAATACTTTGTCTGATAACTCCCAAAGAAACAGTAAGCGGTTGCTTTTCTCAGGACCCTACTCATATTGCCAACATCCACTATATTTTATCAGTGATTCCTCACTTTTGTTAGTTATCTATCTCAGTCTGGTATCAGACCCTTTAATGTTGTTGTTGAGTCATGGCACAGTCTCCCCCCTTGCCATCTAGTTACAATAGACACTCTAATAGACTTATGGAGAGAGCTGATCCAGAGCAGGTCAATTTTTTCTACAGAAAAGGCGAATGACAAAGAAACCCTCAATAGTCTGTTTCATAAACTAGCAGTGGCAGCTGGTGAAATTTTAGGATGGGGGCGCCAGACCCCACCCTTTCTTTTTGACTCCTCCTACTTCTCATAATATAATTCACTCACTCCATCTCCTGTATTCCACTTGCTTCCACCAATAGTATCAGGAGTATACAACTCAGCATTACAGATCAGGGTGTGCAAATCCACATTACAGATCAGGGTATATAGCTCAGCCTCACAGATCAGGGTATATAGCATTACAGATCAGGGTATACAGCTCCACATTACAGATAAGGGTATACAGCTCCACATTACAGATAAGAGTATACAGCTCCACATTACAGCTCAGGGTATACAGCTCCACATCACAGATCAGTGTGTACAGCTCCACATTACAGATCAGGGTATACAGCTCCACATTACAGATAAGGCTATACAGCTCCACATTACAGATCAGGGTATACAGCTCCACATCACAGATCAGGGTATACAGCTCAGCCTTAGGGTATACAGCTCAGTCTCAGGGTACGCAGCTCAGCCTCAGAATATACAGCTCAGCCTCAGAGTATATAGCTCAGCCTTGGGGTATACAGCTCAGCCTCAGGGTATACAGCTCAGCCTCAGGGTATATAGCTCAGTCTCAGGGTATACAGTTCAGCCTCAGGGTATATAGCACAGTCTCAGGGTATATAGCTCAGCCTCAGGGTATACAGCTCAGCTTTAGGGTATACATTTCCACATCACAGATCAGGGTATACAGCTCAGCCTTAGGGTATATAGCTCAGCCTCAGAGTATACAGCTCAGCCTCTGGGTATACAGCTCAGCCTCAGAGTATACAGCTCAGCCTCAGGGTATATAGCTCTGCCTCATGATATACATCCCAGCCTCAGGGTATACAGCTCAGCCTCAGGGTGTACAGCTCAGCCTCAGGGTATATAGCTCAGCCTCAGGCAGTGGCGGCTAGTGATCAAAAATGCATTCACCCCCACACCCCTCACCAGGGGCGGCTGGGGGCTTGAGGCACTGACAGCTGCTATCTTCCTGCAGGAGGTCTGGGAGGACCGACACTTACTGGTTCAGACGTGCTGCTGACAGTGTGGTTTGCTGCACTTTCCTCTTCTCCACCTCCATGTGGGTTTACAGGCAGTGGCGGCTGCGGGGTCTCCCCTTCCAATGCCCTAGGCATCCAATAGGATGGCCTGGCACTTTGGCCAATTGGCAAATAGGTCTCACCGACCTGACTCCTGATTAGCGGGGAGGCACTGTTGTGTGAAAATAGCAAAAATGTATTTGCTATGGTCACATAATTGGATGGGATCGGGGTGCACTCTCTGTGCCCCAAGCCCACCCTATTTTGAAGTCTATGGGGCCTCTGGCTCTAATCAGGTGCTTCAACAAACACCCCCACACCTATCCCCGCCATAGTAATCCATGCACCTGGCATCCTGAAAGGGGCCAGGCACATGGATAATGGGGTGGCGGCTGGGATAGGGGGAGCAACGCCCGCGTGCCCTCAATGCACGGGCCGCCACTGTAAACTAGAGAGACTTATGTCAGCAGAAGCTCATCTCTGGTGGTATACAGGATATTTGAAGGAGTATTTAAAAGAAAAAAGATTCCGAGGGGACTTAGAATCAATAAATTTTCTTTCTTTAAAGCAGAGGATGAAGATTTCAGATCTCAATGGACTGGCATTTTAGATGAAGCCTCCAAAGGTCTGATGAGACCCTTAATCAGGTTTAAAGAAACACGCATGGACACTTTGAGAACAGAAATCAGTCAAATACAACAGGATCTGGACAGGTTTCTTTATTTACTGGACTTTGGATTAAATAAAAAATATCTCAAAATGCCATGGACACACTTGAAGAGGAGATCACACAAAGAGATCTAAGCTCCTGAGAGATAAATTGGATTACACTGAGGGAGTGGTATATAAGTGGAAGACCTTTAACTAACACCCCAAGAGAAAAGTATCTGGAGGATTAAAACACTCAATCCTCAGGAGACCATCTGCTACTACCAGTACACCAAAAATGTCAGTTTTTCTGACACTAATGGTGAAACCTCCACTCAGTTTACATCAACCTTTACAACCAGTGTTCATGACAGAAAACAGAAACTTAGGGATACATTTTCTGACAACAAGGACTTACACGCATCAAACAAGTCAGGAACCCCCAAAGGGAAAAGGGGTCATAACAACTTTTCTGATTGAGTTATATTACAAGAAGCACTGAATATCCTATCTCATGGACTAAATGTTTCACCGAGCACGACTTTGACCTTTTTTCCACTTTAGTCGACATTAACAATTTTGCTTGTCGCATTTCTTTCGATAAAAAAAAAATTGAACACAGCTTCACAATCATTTTTATCCCACACCTTTTCTTCCCACCATCTACATCCACTTACAAAGTTTGATTGTCAAGATTTTTGATCCATGACATGAGCACTTTGGGTACATTTGGATACTCAGGTATCCATATTGAATGATAAAATAAGGCCACAGTACAGTCTTGCCATCTCTTCCAATCTTATATCAGCTTTTTACCCCATAGAAACCAGGGGTAAATAAGACTGTGACAGTATGTGCGTATAGAAAACCTACTTAAAAAAACACACTCTTACATGCATCCAGCTGCCATTCTCCTCACACTATTAAAGCAATCCCAAGGGGACAGTTTATCCAAGTCAGATGAAATTGTTCCAGTTTGGCCAATTTTGATAGGGAGGCTGCCTCACTGGAACAGAGATTTTGTGAATGGGGTTACAAAAGACCCAATATTAAACAAGCTTGTCTATATGCCAGGAACCTTAGTAGGAATGTCCTACTGACAAACCAATCCTCCTAGCAAGATAAAACTATTGATCTGTCTGGTTTTTCCATGCAATACAGCTCACAATTTTAAGAAAAAAAAATGCATCATACCTAGGCATCCCCCCATCCTATATAATGATGACAGCTATAAGGTGGTATTAGGTTGTGGTGTTAGGTACAATGCCAGGAAGGCACGCACCATAGGTAACATGGTGTCCCTCAGTCTGTACGTATCCAATCCACCAATACACATGTGGCTAAACACCAGTGATATGTATAAGTGTGGAGCTGCCAGGTGCACATGTTTTTGCCATCTGGGTGATCCCCATACTGTCACTTCATGCTCCAATGGTTTTTGTCTATTGCACAATTGGTCAATTGCCACACTAAGTTTGTTACATATGTGGTCACGTGTACTGACTATAATATTCCATACGTGGGCAGGACAACCAGAAGATTGAGTGATAGACTGAGAGATCACTCCTCGACATAAGAATGAGCAAAAACGCAAACCTGGCTAAACACTTTGATCTGTTCCATCATCAAAAAGTACAATCTTTTAAGGGGCAGATCGTAGAGAGGGTAGACTGCCTGCCTGTGGTGACAATAATTTCTCCCTTTGTATGAGGTTACTGAATATTTAAACTAGATACCCACATCCCCAGGGGTTTAAACTTTAAGTGGGATCTCACCCACTATTAGGAATAGTTTTACTTATTCTTCTACCACTATCTACCCCAGTTCTTAGATACATTATTAAACTTATCTTGAGTTCTGTCGTCAGAATATATTTACTGAGTTTTCCATGCATTTGACCTGATCTCTCATACCATTATTATATTTAGGTTTAGAGTGCATTGTTGGGGATTCCCTTTATTTCATTATTAATTTGCAGATTACTCAGATTTTCACATCATTCATTTCTCATTTTTTCTCTGATTTTTATTTTTTCATTTGTCTTTATTTAGGATTAAAATAAAGTTTCAACTTTTATGGGAGTATTTTTGCATTGTAGGCTTAAAATTGAATTACATATATTTTCCTTTTGATACATCTCTCAGGGTGCTGGCTACCACAGATCTTCTGTGATCCATGTGTGTGTGCATCTCACACACATGAATTCCTATAACCAGCCCCATATACACCTGACATCCATTTTCCCATTTTTTTTAGTGGCAGCCGATGATGCATTTAACCACCCCCCCTCTGCTTGGAGTTCCCATCCCCACTTCAATACTGGGCACTTAAACCCCCTTCCTTCCCGGACCAATTTTCAGCTTTCGGCGCTGTTGCAGTTTGAATGACAATTGCGCGGTCGTGCGACGTTGTACCCATATGACATTTTTATCATTTTTTTCACACAAATAGAGCTTTCTTTTGGTGGTATTTAATCACCCCTGGGTTTTTATTTTTTGCGCTATAAATTAAAAAAAGACTGAACATTTTCAAAAACAATGCATTTTTCTATGTTTCTGTTACAAAATTGCAAATAAGTAATTTCTCTTCATAAATTTTGACCAAAAATGATACTGCTACATTTCTTTGGTAAAAATAACCCAAATCGGAGTTTATTTGGTGTTGGCGGACAGACAGATGTGACGGGGACTGTGACAGATGTGACGGGGACATACAGATGTTTTGTGTATGGTGACAGATGTGACGGGGACAGACAGATGTTTGGGGACTGTGACAGATGTTTTGGGGACATACAGATGTTTTGGGGACTGTGACAGATGTTTTGTGTATGGTGACAGATGTGATGGGGTCATACAGATGTTTTGGGGGCTGTTTTATGGGGACACTTATATGTATGGGGACAGGGGTATCAGTGTGCTTGGTGCACTGTGTGGGGGGCGATCTGTGACAGCTTTCTGCACGAAATCCTCATCATGCAGAAAGCTGTCACAGAGCTGCAGCTCCCCCCCTTCCCCCCCCCCGCACTGAGCTCTCACTGAGCTTGGCGGGGGGAGAACTGCCACAGAGACGTTCGTCTCTGTTTACAATGTGACGGCTGTGATTGAACACAGCCGTCACATGATTGGGAGGGCCAGTCACTGCGCCTGTATCCCGATCTCTGCTCAGATGGATCCTGTGATCATAATGATTACAGGATCCAGCAGCAGTGCGCCGCGTGGCCGTGCTGCGAGCTCCCGTTCTGCAGGACGTATATGCACGTCCTGAAGCTCCCACCCGGCCTTATATATACAGTGGCCAGGTGGGAGGTGGTTAAGCTCTGAGAGGTGGAGTGAAACGCATTGGGGACGTGGCTTGGCAAAGAGCGCAGGCTGAGACTGCCATTCACCTCACTACAAACGGGTGTGCATTGATGTGCGGCTTGTTGGACATACCTTTTGCTAAACCGGATTTCAAGAATAGTTATATTTAGGCTTTTCATCCACTTTAAGCAAATGAAACGTGACTTTTGAAGCTACAGTTTACAGATTATTGATTTACTTTAAGAAACAGAACCACAGTCTGCATAAGCCTGCAGGGCCTGTTAAAATACTGACAGGAAATTCTATCAATAAATTGCTTTTGCAACTGAGAAACAGTACCTTCTTATTATCTTACAGTAATGCATATGTTCCTGCTTAGATAATAATACGATTATATAACAAATACAGATTGTGCTGTTTTTTTTTTTTCATCAGAGGCACTATGCACTGCTTGCCTTAGCTGCAATTATCTATCAGCTCCAACTCAGGCTGTGATGATAAAGTAGACATGTTGTTCTTCTTTTTTCACTTATGAATGAATCAAAAAGAACAACATTTGCTTTTTCAGACAAATATGTTTGAAATGTAGCTACAAACTTTTGATATAGAATGTGGACAAAGCTGGCTTAAAGTATATTTACACCATTGCAGCCAAATTGGCATAACACCCATTTAATATGTGTTATTTGTTCCCCTTTAATTAGCCTAACTTTATATATATATATATATATATATATATATATATATATATATCTCGTATATACTCGGGTATAAGCCGAGTTTTTCAGGACATATTTTGTGCTAAAAAAGACCCCCCGAGTCAGTGTCTTTGGGTGATCAGTAGTTTCACATTAAACAGAGCTGTGCTGCTTCTAAGAGCCGTTCTGTGCTTGTAACTGTGACTAATCACATTGGAATGTAGAGAATGCTGAGAGAGGTGTCAGATTTTCAGCTTGATGTCGGCAGGTGGGCGGGACAAGCTGATGTTAGCTGTTCAGTCCCGCCCACCTCCTGATCTCAGTGAAGAGCTGCAGCTCTCTCTCAGCATTCTCTACATTCCAATGTGTTTAGTCACAGTTACAAAGCACAGAACGGCTTTTAGAAGCAACACAGCTCTGTTTAATGTATAACTACCTTACTCATCCCTTATGTGTTCTGGCTACAGTCTCTGTGTCCTGGCTAAAATCCCTGTTTCCTGGCTACAATTCCTGTGTTCTGGCTACAGTCTCTGTGTCCTGGATAAAATCCCTGTGTCCTGGCTAATATCCCTGTGTCCTGACTAAAATCCCTGTGTCCTGGCTACAATCCCTGTGTCCTGGCTAATATCCCTGTATCCTGGCTAATATCCCTGTGTCCTGGCTAAAATCCCTGTGTCCTGGCTACAATCCCTGTGTCCTGGCTACAATCCCTGTGTCCTGGCTAATAACCCTGTGTTCTGGCTCCCTGTCCCTGTGTTCTGGCTCACTGTCCCTGTGTTCTGGCTGCTGCATTTCCCACCCTAGGCTTATACGCGGGTCAATAAGTTTTCCCATATTTTTTAGGCAAAAGTAGGGAGTCGGCTTATACACGGGTCGACTTATACACGAGTATATACGGTATATATTAAAAATGCCTACTTATATTTTACTTGATCTTTTCTGAACTCAAAACTGAAGATTTTCCCTTCTGTGAAATGATAAGACAGTGAGCTGGGGAGTTAGGCCTCATACACACTGGTGTTAAAAAAAACGAGCTGTAACGTTGGTACTTACACCAGAAAAAAATACACGTTAAAAACGCGATTTTATCAGCGTTTTGCACTGATGTCAATGCACATTTTTCTGCGCTAGCCTTCAGCTGCATTTCTCTGCCTCTATTCAAAATCAATGGTTCCCTATGGGAGCCCATTGAGTTGAATAGAAGTCGCACCAGAAGTCGGATCATGATGATTCGACTTGCGGTGTTGAGGATCTTGAAGGGGAACCCCCGCAAAAATGTAAGAGAAAATATGTGTGGGGTTCCCCCCAGGGCGTACCAGACCCTTAGGTCTGGTATGGGTTTTGAGGGGAACCCCCCACTCCAAAAAAATGACACCGGAGAGGGAGAAGAGGTGGAGAGGGGGGAGAAGACGCCGGAGCTGATTTAATAAAATATTTTAAAAGCCTGTGTAGGGTGTTTTTTTGGACACTTTTTTCAGTTGAATGGGTAGGGGTACAATGTGCCCCACACTCATTCACATAGGGTGGAGGTCCGGGATCTGGGGGTCCCCTTGTTAAAGGGGACTTCCAGATTCCAATAAGCCCCCACCCACAGACCCCAACAACCAATGGCCAGGGTTGTTGGGAAGGGGCTCTTGTCCTCATCAACATGGGGACAAGGTGCTTTGGGGTGGGGGGGGCGCAGCCCCCAGGCCCCAAAGCACCCATACTCCCCATGTTGAGGGCATGCCACCTGGTATGGTCCAGGAGGGGGGTGCGCTCACTCGTCCCCACCCCCTTTCCTGGCCCACCAGGCTGAGTGCTTGGATAAGGGTCTGGCATGGATCTTGAGGGGGACACTACTCCGTTTTGTTTGGCGTGGGGTTCCCCTTTAAATCCATACCAGACCGAAGGGTCTGGTACCTCGTGGGGGGGAACCTCACGCAATGTTTTTAAATTTTTTTGTGGGGTTTCCCCTTCAAGATCCTCAGCACACAAATCGCACCACAAGTCGGATCATCATGATCGGACTTCTGGTGCAACTTCTATTCAAATCAATGGGCTCTCATAGGGAACCAATGATTTTGAATAGAGGCAGAGAAACGTCTCACAATGCTTAATGCTCTGTATACAACATTAAGCCACGTTTTTGAGCGGTTTGCCTGCTTAGCGCCAAATCAGCTCTAACGCTGCAGCTTTAGAACGGTCAGGTCTTGCATTAGTTCTACAGCTTAAGAACGCCGATGCCACTTACAGCTCAAAAACGTCAGCGTGTGTATGAGGCTATTGAATAACATGGTGTGGCGTTCTTAAGCTGTAAAAACAGCTTAAAAACGCATTGTTAATAGCGCTCATGTGTATGAGGCCTTAAAGTAGTTCTAAAGGCAAAATGTTTTTTACCTAATGTATTATATATAGTTAGGTAAAAAAAAAACTTCTAGGTGCAGCTCCTCCCCCCAAGACCCCCCTACTACTTTGAGCCCCATCTCGATCCTGCAATGTGTATGAGAGTAGCGGCTCTCCCAGATCTCTCTCTCCTTATTATTGGCTCATACAGCAGTGGAAGCTATTGGCTTCTGCTGCTGTCAATCACAGCGAGTGAGCCAATGAGGAGAGAGTGGGGGGAAAGCCAAACCATGCTCTGTGTGTAAAAAGACAATGCCCATTCACAGGAGTGTGGTTTGGGAGCAAGTCTGCTCAAGTGCCCCCATAGCAACAGGCAAGAGCAGTGGGGAGGAGCCAGGACTACCAGCGGGGACGCAAAAAAAGAGAAAAATATGATTGGGGCTGCTCTTTTAAAAACCATTGCATGGAGAAGGTAAGTATAACATGTTTGTTATTTTTTTTAATAAAAAACTAGCCTTTAGTACTACTAGTACTAGTTTGCCACAATTACCCATGTCTGTATTGTGCTGGCAGATCACGTTATTAGTTGTAAACTAAATTCGAACATTGTCTGTCCTAAAAAAAGGGACAAAGATCTCAAGGCATGGGTGAGGCATTGTATGTTAATACAGTTTCTTTCAGTCCCTCCACTCTCTGAAATTGTTTAGAATAGCGTACAGTCCTATGTATAAACTTGCTCCAAAGAAACAACTAGAAGGGTAATAAATATATAGATATATATTATTATTTCTAGGTATGCTGTGTGAATGAGAACACATAACAAACACACATATAGTGGGGTTTTTCAAATGTGACCGCAAAAGTGGAACACACAGGTGGCATTATATTTGAAAGATTTGATGGATAAAGTACCACCAGCAGAGTGATAAATTGTCTGGAACAAAAATGCATTTGCACAATAATGTCAATTGCACAGATTTTGTTCTTATAGTAGAATTGACAGTCCATGAGTTTCCACTGACCTATGCAGTCATATGTGAAAGAAGCATTCAATATTTTTTCCTCTCACAGCATATTTCCCACGCTAGAAAATACTGTGTCTGGCTATCTGCAGTACACATAGACATGCACACTGATCAGTACTTAAAACCATTCATATTTATGTGCCGCTTGTTTCAGGAACAGCCACCGTGACAGGTGATTTGTTAACGAACATATAGCTTCCTTCTACTGACTATTTGTTATTTTTAGATATCCATATAAATGATATGGTTGTAGATTTTGTCTATAAGCAATGTTACATATGACCTTAACAGATGTATATTTGAAAGAAAATCAACCAATTTTGCAGACTAAAAATTCTCATTAGTGGACCATTTTTATCATGTGTTAGTGAAAAGATAAAGAGTGAAATAGGGATGAGGTTCGAATTTACATTGTGGTTAGGTTAGCTGTGAACTCTGACTGTTGCTCACACACACCCATAGGACAAAGTTGTGATCAGGCCTAACTTTTTTATTATTATTATTATACAGTATTTATATAGCGCCGACAGTTTGCACAGCGCTTTACAATATTAGGGCAGACAGTACAGTTACAATACAATTCAATACAGGAGGAATCAGAGGGCCCTGCTCGTTAGAGCTTACAATCTAGGAGGGAGGGTTAAATGATATGAAAGGGCAATAACTGTGTGGGATGAGCTGATTGAGAAAATAAGAAGCGTAGTTGTTAGGTGGTGGCAGGATATGCTTCCCTGAAGAGAAAAGTTTTCAGGGATCGCCTAAAGGTGTATAGATTTGGGGATAGTCTGACAGATTGGGGTAGGGAGTTCCATAGGATGGGAGAGGCTCAGGAGAAGTCTTGGAGGCAAGTATGAGAGGAGGTGATGAGGGAGCTGGAGAGCAGGAGGTCTTTGGAGGAGCGAAGAGGATGATTAGGTTGGTATTTTGAGACTAGGCTGGTGATGTAGCTGGGAGCAGAGTTGTGGATGGTTTTGTAGCTCATTGTTAGTATTTTGAACTTAATTCATTGGGCGAGTGGCAGCTAATGGAGGGATTGGCAGAGAGGGGTGGCAGACGCTGAACGGTTTGTAAGGTGGATGAGTCTGGCAGCGGCATTCATGATGGACTTAAGGGGGGATAGTCTATTTAAAGGTAGGCCAGTGAGGAGGGAGTTGCAGTAGTCAAGGCGAGAGATGACCAGGGAGTGAATCAGGAGCTTTGAGGTTTCATTGGCTAGGAAAGGATGTATTTTAGAGATGTTGCGAAGGTTGAGGCGGCAAGCCTTAGAAAGATATTGGATGTGGGGCCAAAAGGAGAGTTTAGAATCCAGGATAACACCAAGCACCCTGACATGAGGGGATGGGTGGATGGTTGTGCCATTGCTCTTGACAGAGAAGTCAGGGGAAACGGTATGTGGGGGAGGAAATATTATGAGTTCAGTTTTGGACAAGTTGAGTTTGAGGAAGTGGCGTGACATCCAGGCAGATATGTGTGTTAATAAGTTAGTGATGCGTGAGGAGACAGATGGAGTGAATTGGGGGGTGGAGAGGTAGATTTGGGTATCGTCAGCGTAGAAATGATATTGAAAGCCGTGGGAGGCTATCAGCCGACCCAGGTAAGAGGTGTATATTGAAAATAAAAGAGGTCCCAGAACAGAACCTTGGGGGACCCTGACAGAGAAAGGAAGAGGAGAGGAGGAGGTAGAATAGTACGTGACACTGAAGGTGCGATGGGATAGGTAGGATGAGAGCCACTGAAGAGCACAGTCACGGAGACCGATGGAGTAACGTTTTTTGAGGAGGAGGGGGTGGACGACAGTATCGAAGGCAGCTGATAGGTCCAGGAGCAGGAGTACAGAGTAGTGTCCATTGGTTTTAGCGGTTAGTAGGTCATTTGTGAGTTTAAGAAGGGCAGTTTGAAGATGTGAGTTAAAGAGTGTAGGATAGAGTCAGAGGGTCACCGTAGTATTTGAGAGGGAATAAGGTCCAGTGGACAGGTGGTTAGGTAGGCGTTGGAAAGGAGTTTAGCAACCTCGTTTATAGTAGCAGGTTTGAATAAGGATAGTTCGATTGTGCTTGTTGACATGGGGTGTTAACTGGAGAAGATGCCTGTAGAGTGGAGATTTCATCATGAATTGTGTCAATCTTGCTTTTGAAGTGGTTAGCAACCTCCTCGGCAGTGAGTATGTTAGTGGGCGGAAGTGCTGGAGGACAAAGTAGGGAGTTGAAGGTAGAGAAGGGTTGATGGGGACTGGATGAGAAGGTGTTAATAAGAGTGGTAAAATAGGTCTGCTTGGCAGTGTGGAGGCAAGAATTGTATTTATGGAGGGCAGATTTGTATTGGTTGAAGTCTTCAAGAGACTTTGTCTTGTGCCACCGATGCTCAAGGGCGCGGCTACGCTTTTTGAGATTTTTGGTGTTGTCTGTTTGCCAGGGTTGTAGGGGTCGAGGCCTGGTTTTGTGTGTGGTGAGGGGAGCGAGCTCATCCAGGATGGAGGACAGGGTTTTATTGTAGATGGTAGTGGCTTGGTTGGGGCAGGACATGGGGTGAGATTTTTTCATAGAGGTGGTCAGTAGCAGAATAGAGGAGAGAAGTGTTGAGTTGAAGGTTTTGACGGGTGACGGTTAGGTGATTGGAGGTAAAGGTGGTGCAAGACAGGGAGAGAGAGAAACTAATAAGGTGGTGGCTGGAGAGGGGAAAAGGATTGTTGGAGAAGTTGCATGGAGCGCATAGATAGGAGAAGACAAGGTCGAGAGTGTTTCCATCAGTGTGAGTAGAAGCCTGTACCCATTGCTTCAGGTCAAATGAGGAAGTTAGACTAAGAAGTTTAGAAGTAGCAGTAGTGTTAGTGTTAATCGGGATGTTGAAGTCACCAATAAGGATTGTGGGAATTTCAGAAGAGAGAAAGTAGGGTAGCCAGGCAAAAAATTCATCAAGGAAAGCTGACAGTGGTCCAGGAGGCCGATAGATCACAGCAATTCTTAGGGAGGTTGGAGAGAATGGATGTATACAGTGGGCTTCAAATGATGAGAGTGAAAGAAAGGGAGGAGAGTGAAGAACCTGAAAGGTGCTCTGTGGGGATAGGAGGAATCCCACTCCATCTCCCTTGAGTCCATTAGGCCTAGGGGAGTGAGTCCAGAGAAGGCCACCGTGGGAGAGGGAAGCAGAAGGAGAATCACATTTGTGGAGCCAGGTTTCGGTGATCGCAAGAAGATTAAAGGAATTAGTGACAAATAGGTCATGAACAGCAGTGAGCTT
This sequence comes from Glandirana rugosa, assembly GCA_018402905.1. Lineage (NCBI taxonomy): Eukaryota > Metazoa > Chordata > Amphibia > Anura > Ranidae > Glandirana > Glandirana rugosa. The sequence goes on from BLSH010317492.1 coordinate 237,652, forward strand.
GTTGCACACAGAGCGGGCATTCCAGAGGACACAAGAGAAGGGGAGGCTGGAACTGGGAAGAAGGGGAATGGAGATTAAATTGTGTAGCTCTCGACTACTGCCAGAGGGTGTGGGATAGTGGTGATGGGCATGTTGGCTGTTGTTAAATGAGGGAGGCCCAGGGTTTGGTGAAATCTGACCAGAGGCTAAGAGAAGCAGAAGAGGAAGGGAGGCAATATGAGAATATGATTTATATGAGGGGACATGCTTGAGCATCCTGGTTTTGCTAGCATGTGGGCTTAGAGTTAGAAAGAGGTGATGAGTGCAGTAATATGGAGAAGGGAGAAGTGAGGATGATATGTACAGATTGTGGGGTGGGGAAGAGGGGTAAAGAAAAGATAGTTTGAGGAGAGAGGCTGCAATTGCGAAAAGGAGAGGTAAGGAATGCATGTATCAGAGAGGAAAGTGTGAGGATTAGGAAATGAGGTTACCTGTAGTCTGGTGTTATGTAAAGTAGTTTGTTCTTAGTGTGCGCTTTGTGCAAATCGCTGAAGTGCAAGAGCAGAAGTGCCCACTTATTTAAAGAACCCCACTTTTTTGGAAGAACCACCCGCAGTGCTATCCCCCGTAGGCAAAGCTTGGTTTTATACTGTGATGCGTGGGGGTGGATTGGGGCAATTAATCAATTACAGGGTGATATTAAGCACACAGGCAGCACAGCAGGCCTTTCCACTCTATGATCAAAAGAGCCAAAAAGGGCAAAATATGTGCAGATAAGGGGAGCCATAAATTAGGTAGGACCTAAGCTTAAATATACATCAAAATAGTGTGAACATGGCTACAGATGTAGGTGAAATAACAGTGACAAGCACACAATTACCAAATATGCATCTGAGCAGTCAGTCAGAATTCAGTTTAAGGTAGATGGCAATTGTAGGAATATAGACGCAGATTACCATTATTGAGAAAAGATAGGAGTGAAAAGCAGGCTGATTCAGTTGAAGGGTGGAGCTGTCAGCAATGAAAGCATACCATTATTGAGAAAAGATAGGAGTGAAAAGCAGGCTGATTCAGTTGAAGGGTGGAGCTGTCAGCAATGAAGGCATGCCATTATTGAGAAAAGATTTTGAGGGGCAAGACATGTCTGCACAGCACGGTTTCATCAGCAGCTACAAATGTTCCTGTTCTTGCCCTGCAAACTGCCCTTGAGAAGTGAGCTGAATTATTCAAGCACACCAGTATCTTAGTTCAGGAAGATACTCAGGATATAATGTATCAGGTGTTGAGAAGGAAGAAAGCATCAGTAGCATAGAGGTAGGGGACAACAGGCAGGGAGAATCAATTGCCAGTTATGTTTTTGAACTTAATGCCAAGGGTGCTTGAGCGATGGGAAGGGTAGGAATGATGAGGTGGCAGACCATACATGATTGCCAAAGATTATGGAGGAGGAAAGTGAGGGAGAGGCAAAACATCAGTGAGGAAGGATGTTGTCTAGGGACATTGTTCAATGGATTGGAGAGAGCAGCCACTTTATTCTATGGGCACAGGACCCTGAAATCCAGCAGCCTGGACCTATTTTGAGACATGTGTTACAAACAGAAATGTAGAAGTTTGCAGCCTCTGCCTTCAGTGTATAAAGTGTGATAAATCTACCTGTCAATTTGGTACCACACGCATTAGGAGACAAATGTTCACCACAAAGCTCTTTGGGTACAGCCCATGCATAAAAAAAATGCCTGCAATCCTTCTGCTACTTGCCCCTCCCTTTCTCTGTTACTTCACTCCACAATAATCTCCATCTACATCTGCTGAAACATCTGTGACCCCAAGGGATTGGGATGGAAGTCTAACAAGGGATTTGTGAGGTATGACTTACAAGATATCAAGCATAGAAGAAGGTCAACCTTGGGTCGTGCAGAGTAGGGCCAAGTGTATTCTTCAAAGTTTCCCAAACCCACCCCTCTATCTCTGGAAACATTCTTATTCAGGGAGCTATCCCTTCTCATTTAATGGAACACAAGAAAAAATATGCAACCAGTCACGCCTATGCCCATCATCTCAATACAAACTTGGCAAAATAGCTGGCTTTATAGCTACTGTTCAAGCTAATGCAGTTTGTCCCCTTTGGTGAATTTTTGGTCTGTGCTTTTTTTCACCCAGAAGAGCATCCCTGCCCTCCATTAGCATGTTGAAGTTAAAGTCTCCTTGCTGCTGGAGTATGTGGGCATGTGGTCCAGAAAGCATGGACATCAAGTACATCTCCTTCATGGCACACTCTGTAAATTTTCTGACAGCTGGGCAGAATGCAGGATGAGAAACACCACTGCAGATGGTGGCACCCTTTCCACATGTATACTCAGTCACTTTTACACATTGGCTTCATCTGGTAAATTGTAACAGCTACCAGTCAGGGGGGACCCCAGGGCCTATGCAAAGGCTAAGGCAAAACACTTAGTAAAGGGAAAGCACAATCAGCGCAACTCTGCATAAATTAGAAAATTGTTAGCTGAACATCAAGGGTATCACAAAATCCTAATAATCAATTCAAAAGTAAACACAATGCAGCGCATAAAAGATAAAATTCATAAAGTCTCATAAAGTAGCTTAAATCCAAAGTTCTGTTGCAGGAAATCTACCACTGGTGCAGTCAGCAAGCTATTTATGTGAGGGAGTCCCACCACTAATAATCGTTACGCTCACCTCAAGATAAGAGAATAGCTGAATCTTCAAGGGTTCCTTTATCAACTTTACATCAAGTGGCTCGTATCAATTCCCACTCAGATAGGCATGAGACACGGTAGATAAGAGTGGACAGAACTAAGTGCAGACTGTATCGATAAAAACACTCCTTTATTGTAAAAACGACTCACATTATTGTAGCTGAAAAAAGCATGTATGACAACAGCAGAGGCAGCTGGCTTGTCTCAGATATCCGATCCACAGCTGATCAGTGGAGACGAACGAGCGGATCCTCTCGCATTAGCAGCAGCGGGTGACGCCATCAACAGGTCCTTCCCCCGTACGCGTTACGACAATGGCGTGCCTTCCTCGGCGGGGCGGAGCCTGTTGTGACACATTACCCTGCTGATTTAAATATGCAACGAACGGAGCCATACCATAGGCCGTTTCACCTGCTATAGCAGCCGTCCTGAGAGAGCCCATAGCCCTATAAAATCAGGCCTGCCAGAGCAATGTGATCAAGCAATTCCTATTCACATACACAATACAATTGAATTGCATTAAAATCGTCTCGTATATATCAATGAAATATAATAATATTACTATTTCAAACAGTAAAAAAGCTCATCAATGGCATAATTTACCAGATACAATTTTATAAGACTGCTCCCGCTGCTGCTATAACATAAAGTCCCCAATAGGGGCTAAAATACAAATACACATACATAAGATAAATAAAACCATAATATCACTTATTGGAAATAAAACAGTTCAAATCAAATTCAATGTTGAGACCCAAAGGTCGCATAACCCGGGTCTCAAATATCCAATAGGACTCTCTTTGACTAAGTGATCTAATAAAATTCCCCCCTCTCCAATATCTATTCACCCTCTCAATCCCCCAGAACTTCAGATGTCTGGGGTCACAATTGTGAAAGTCCCTAAAGTGTCGTGATATATTGTGAGAGGGGTCACCCTTCTTAATATTGGTAACACGTTCACCAACTCTCACTGCCAGACTCCTGGAGGTCCTACCTACGTATTGCAAGCCACAGCTGCATTCCAACATATATACTACCCCCTCTGTCTGACAAGTAATAAGGCTCTTGATTTTGTAAGACTTTTTTGTGGTATGAGCTTGGAATTCCTTGCATTTAATTCCTCCTTTAGAAATGTTACAAGCCTTGCACCTAGGGAAAGAACCCTGCAAGAAATGCAAATAAAGAATTCTCCCTAATTTTAGGGGGATCAACAACTTCTGGAGCAACCAGATCTCTAAGGGTAGGGGCTTTTCTATAAATGAAACCTGGTCTTTGGGGTAGAACAGATCCCAATACTTTATCCTTCAAAAGCACTCCCCAGTGTCTTCTTATGATACGTTCCACTTTTTTGTATTGGGCATTATATTCAAGTATAATCTTGAATGATGGAATCTGTTCGGTAGAGGTATGCTTATTAGTGTTGAGCGAACCCGGACTGTAACGTTCGGGTCCGTACCGAACTTTTGGGTGTCCGTGGCACGGACCCAGACCCGGACATTTCAAAAATCGTTCGGGTTCGGTCCGGGGTTCTGCTATTTTACTCCACGTGTTGAGAAGCTGCAGGGCAGCCAATCAACAAGCGTTTCACTGGTTTGCCCTTAGAAGCCATCACAGCCATGCCTACTAATGGCATGGCTGTGATTGGCCAGTGCATCATGTGACCCAGCCTCTTTATAAGCTGGAGTCACAGTGCTGCAGTCACATGCTCCTTGGGTTAGTGTAGGGAAAGGAAGCTGAAAGCTTGAGGGACAGATTTGAGACATTTTAAGACCTGATCCTGCATCCTGAGATAGATTACTTTACTAGTGCTGTCTGTGCTGTTGCTCTGAGGACAGATAGCAGAAATTAGAGATTTTACATACCGCTGCTTTGAGTTGCAGATCAAGCTCTGCATAGAACAACTATCGCTACGATCGTGCTCAACGATCAGAT
>BLSH010317492.1:246871-266479 GCA_018402905.1 Glandirana rugosa
GTAAGTTATCCCACTATTTGATCATTACCAGACAGAAGAACCACAGAACTTAGAATTTCAGGAACGTGTCTTTGACGTCGTACTTACTCGGGTAGACGGTGTTTAAAGACTAACGTCTCATTCGTCTTTGATAAAGTTTGGTTGTCTAGCGTTACCCATATATGGGAATCTATCAACGGTGGTAGTGAGGACCGAGACATTGTAAGGATTTCCCGTCATGCACTCTAACTCCTCCTTGACACGTAGACTTCTACTAAAAAATCGTGTTAGTGCCTATGAATGACTATCTAAACAACGCTTTCCCATTGTCCGTGAGATCGTTCGGGTTCCGTCCGGACCCGGACCCGGACTTTGTCCCGAAGTTCGGACGGACCAGCAGAACCCGAACTTCCAGAGGTTCGCTCAACTCTAATGCTTATTCCTGATTAGTTCATTTCTATCAATTTTCCTGACCTTTTCAAGATCCTGAGAAAGGTGAACCCTATCATACCCTTTCGCAACAAATCTATCAGTAAGTATCCGTGATTGTGCTAAAAAATCATCTTCAGATGCACAGTTCCTCCTCAATCTCACGTACTGCCCTTTAGGAATGTTACAGAGCCAGGAGTGATGGTGGCAACTATCTAAGGGTATATACCCATTGCGATCTGTTGGTTTGAAATAGTTTCTGCTTACTCTGCAATCAGAAATTTGTGGCAGATGGGCTCATTCATGCTGCAGTTTCTGTGCAAGGACTTTAAGATTCAAGACACCAAGAAGACAGACCATTACTAGTTTATCACCCTATTGAATGACTGGAACACTGCTGCTGTCCTGCTATCATTACCATCTCATGCCACTGCTGATGGTGTGCCATCTGTTGCTATCTCCTGCCACTGATACAGGCCTTTCAGCATTACCATCACATGCGGCCTGTACAGCTTTAGTCTGGTGATTTGGCACTATCAAGGTGACACAGCTATTTTTTTAAGCAGCTGCCAAGTTTGAGCATATTTTTTGCCTCAATGTGATAAGTTGTCAGAAACTTAAATATATAATTTATGCCCCTAGAACGCCTGAAGGTGCTACTTGGAAAGTCTCCCATACAGTGTGTGAATGTGATATTGCCATACTCAGGAGGAGTGGCAGAATATATTTTGGGGTGTAATTTTTGCTATGTGTTAGAAATATCTTATAAATTGACAACTTTGTGATGGCACACCAGCTCTATGATTTCTTCCTTTTCCTCCATTAAATATGAAATTTTGGGCTGTAAAACTGCATTTGGTCTGTTATTTTCAAAAAGGTTTGCATACTGTGCTGCATGTCTGTGCATTAATTTTACCTCTTGCTTTGACATAATCCAGAATAATTTTTAATTTACTTCAAAACCTGCCTCATCTCTCCTTCTTCAAATATAGCCCATTAAAAAAGGCTTACAAAATGTGCAGCATGCCTTCACAATATTTTGCTTATTGTCTTTGACATAAGCCACTATCAATTTTAAAACATGTTAAAGTTTGCCTCAGCTCTCCCTATTTAATTATGGTCTACCGATGCATGATGTGCAGTGTGTCTGTGCAATAATTCTGCCTCAGTATCTGACATAATCAACTATAATTTCTAACTCGTGTTAAAATCTCTCTACCTTCAAATGCAACCTACTGAAAAGGCCTGCATGTTGTGCAGCATGCCCAAAGTCTTGAACTAGTTAAACTCAGGCATATAAAAGACACACCTTGATGCAGCTTCATAACCATTAATACGTCATTAAATGCATATTTTAAATTCAGTGTAAATACTGGAATTAGACCTGGTATCAGCCTCTTGCTGTCCCCTTTACAGCAGGGTTCAGAGTGGGAGAAGGAGAAGTAGTACAGAGAGTTAGTTAGTAGTGCTTATATGCTAATGTGGGACATGTTGCTAAGACAGGCCACATCTCGATTTTCTTTCCTTTCGCCGTGGGTGAAAGGAAAGAAAAGTATTAGATTTTCTCACCAACACATTCAGTGTTGATGGGGGAATGCCTCCCGCAGCACTATTGTATTCTTCTAGTGGAGTGTGCAGGGAGCCTTCCCCACCAGCAGAATACCATGGTTACTGCTAGTGATTATAGCCGATGGCAGCAATTATATTTGGAAAAATCCAACAGCCTGGCAAAAATCGACTTGGGTACAAAAAGCCTGCCTGGATCAAAATTTGGCCGGTCCCTGCTGAACCAGTGTAATTCCATGTATTGGCGACTTTAGAGGAGAGATTAGACTGACAGAACGATGAATTTCTCAGTCTGCTGCTTCACCTTCCATTGTCCAGAGTCAAACTGGGGGAGAGACAAAACCTGTAAGTATTAACAAATAAAAAAATTGTGTTACCTAACTGCAAAAAAGAAAAATGCAGGTCTTCTGTCAGACAGGGCTGTGAGTTGGGGCAGCGTTGTGAAACTATCAGAACTTGATGAATGGAAACACAAATCCTTTGGGAGATAAAACAGCTCCCATTATTTTTACAGATATTTATACAGTGCCACAAATGTATGATGTGCTTTACATATATTGGACAATCACATCAGTCCCTGCTCTCAAGGTGCTTAACCACTTGCTTGCCCCTGGGCACTTAAACCCCCATAACAACCAGACCAATTTTCAGCTTTCAGTGCTCTCAAGCTTTGAATGACAATTACTCAGTCATGCAATGCTGTACCCATATGAAATTGTTGACTTTTTTTTCACACAAATAGAGCTTTCTTTTGGTAGTATTTAACCACTTGCCGACCGCCCGCCATTGCATGACGGCGGCAAAGTGGTTCGATATTGCAAACCACTGTCATCTGATGACAGCTGCAAGATCGCGGATAGGGAGCCTGCGTCGTGATATGGCACCACTGGGAACTGATATGGAACCGCTGGGAACTGATATGGCATGGATTGGGGCACTACTGGGCACTGATATGGCACAGCTGGGCATGGATGTTGCATGGATTGGGGCACTGATATGGCATGGATTGGGGCACTGATATGGCACCGCTGGGCATAGATATGACACTGCTGGGCACTGATATGTCACTTCTGGGCCCAGATTGGGGCAGTTATGGGCACAGATTGTGGCACTGATTGGGGCTGGCACTATAAGAAGTACCTCCAGCAGCCTCACGCTGCAGCTCCTCCCTCCTCTGCTCACACGATCGATGTGAGCAGCGGAGAGAACTGGACATGACGCCAATTTGTTTATATTGATCTCTCCATTATTGGACTTACACAGCAACATTTCTATAAATGATGTGTTCCATACTAGTTCCAGGGCAGTAACTAACTGAATAGATTTTGCTTCACCTTTTCAAACCTAGTATCTGATGTGTATATTGAAGTTATTTTTGGGGTCTTTTGGTTGATGAAAGATTTCCCTTTAAATGTATGCACAATAATGGAAGAGCAAAAAAACTAACACCTTTTCCACACCAAGGCAGAAATACTTTGGAAAGCATCCCTCAGATCCATCAGTATCTCTCAGTCAATAACACTGTAAGCCACTAATCAATAATCCAGCAAACAAGTACTTATGAAATGAAGTGCTCTTACCATTTCTCCAGAAGATGAATTCTTAACAGATATTTCATCTGAAGTGGAAAACACTTTATAGCAGACCAGCAAAGATAACAGACGAGGCACTTTTAATTAAAGCCTACAACCAGTGCATTTTAATGTCAGTAGGTGTGTTTACAGCCTGTCCTGCTGTTTCAGTGTGATATTTATTTTTTAGGATGATTAGATTGTTTAAAAACTAAAGTGACAAAAATTGGTATGTACACTGAACTGGCAGAAAAAATGCAGTCTATTGCAATTAATGTTGCTGCTCCAAAGCTAAATGATTCAACAAATACCATAAGCCCATTTGGACTGGAGAAATAGGAACCTTATAACTACTGGATTTAGATGAGCCAAAAACCTGACTATTATGAATTTTAAAATTTGCCCATACAGAAAACAGAAATAAACAGTTTATGGATCAAAACATAACAATATCTTGGCAATATTTTTGTTAAATACCTACTAGAAAAAAAGATAATTTGTCAACTAATCCCCATAAATAATCATCAACAAATTAAAATAAAATATGAATTGTCAATATAGAATGCATCAACATGCACCACGATGTCTCTGCAGTTTGCTCCGTTGTTATTTGCTAAATTGTTAGAGCAAAGCAGAAGGAAAGATGAAGCAGACTTGGGGATAATAGGTCTTGTTAAATGATAAGGGAATCATCTCACCTGATATTAGAAGTGAGCAAACAGGGCCTATGGAGTAAAACTGGCTATATAGTAAAGGGTGAAAGCTGAAACAGATTCCTCCATCCAAGCTACACAGCCTGGATTTATGATTCTCCCTTTGTGCCTATTGTATTTTGACAGCCATCCTTGCCAGCTATCAAAATACCCAACACGTGGCTGCATCTGATCATATGCAGCTGCCTTTTGGTCAACAATTTTCCATCCTGCTCCTTTGACTTTTCAACTGAAGTATGTCTGGCAGGAACTGAATAATATTTGTACAGTGTATGGCCAGCTTAGATCAAGAAAAGATACCCTGGCATGTAAATGGTTAAACTTTTTTCCCTCATGTTTTGTTAATAAGGGGAATGAGAAAGAAAGTTTGGATAATTTAGGAAAAATGTGTAGAAGTAGGGTTTCTCAAGATAGGGAACTATGTATTATTAATATCATTTTGTGTTATGCAGGTAAGGACAGCTATATTTATGTAAACATTGTGGGAGTTTAAGGTATGCAATTTAGTACATATTTATTTTGAAGAGTAGGGAAATAATCGACCGCTTTGTGAAGCTCCACACACAGGTTGTTCAGTTAGAGCAGTTACTGCTGTTCTTTCTTTAGAAAAAAAAATAGTAAAAAAAGAGTTAAAAAATCAACACTTAAATGAAATGGAAACAAAGCTTTTCAAGTCTGCTGTAAACAGTAGATTATTATCAAATGGTTGGCCTGATATAAGGTACTGTGCAATAGACTTATTTATTTTGTTCTGTTTATATTACCATATTATATGACTACATATGCATGTTTTTTATTAAATATTATATTTATTATTGTTATAGTATATGCAATATATATCTATATCTACAGTATCTATCTATCTTTTTATGTAAATTTTATAGGTTCTATTTTTGAGCTTTCTAATATTTTTTTGAATTTATGCAGCTTACTCCTCTTGTTTACTGATGTATGGCTCTGAATTTATTTAAAACCTTGGAACAGGCTGAATATTTTTATTCCTTTCTTTCCTATAAAATGTCACAAAGGAGTTGGCATAAGAAGTATAGGAATAAGTAAAACAATATATGTTTATATCTGTAAAGGGAGACTCTCATAGTATATTGGACATAATATAACCAACCATCCAAGAAAATACACCATACAGGTTGAGAAATAATTTTGAAATAGCACAGCTGTGTCATCGGTTTGCTGTCTCAGAACAGACAGTGCCCATTTTCCAATTTATTTAGTTCCATTGAGGACAGATTAATCATTATTACAATGTTCCATTTGTGAAAAGGGCATGCAATTGGTACAAAGCATTGCTCCCTAAAGCCACAAAATACTGACCTTTCTGAAGTTTCAGTTGTTGTACATGATATGACTTAGAACTATATTTGCAAAAAAGTATATAAATGTGAAAACTCAGATTCAAATTACACTCAATATTGTATTAAACTAAAACTATGGGGAGACATTGTTGACCTAAGCATTAATGTAACTTAGGTAAATTGATTAATTCAAATTTCCACTTTAATATGCAGTGTGTTTGCCATGGCTGTTGTTTTAAGTTTGCTATGCAGTACACTTTGTGTACAACATGACCTAAAAAAAGGAAAAAAGACCAGTTTTGCAGCGCTTTCAAAGCGCTTTAAGGTACTTTGGAAGCGCTGCCCATTCATTTCAATGTGCAAGGGCATTTTTGGAGTGCTAGTTATAGCGCTCCAAACACGCTCCAAAGATGCTGATCGCAGAACTTTTTCTACCGCCCCGCAAGTGCACCGCCTGAATTTGATAGCAACCATTCAAATGAATGGGAGGCACTTTGAAGGCGCTATTTTTAGCTCTGAAAAGCCTGAAAATTGCCCAGTGAAAATCTTATACTTCCCTCCTCTGTGCAGTCAGTTTTGCACAGAGCAGCCTGGATCCTCCTCTTCTCGGGTCCCTCTTTGCTACTCCTGACCCCTCCCTCCTATCAAGTGCCCCCACAGCAAGAAGCTTCCTATGGGGATACCTGAGCTGAGTCAGAGCTCCATGCATCCATTCAGACACAGAGCCCTGATCAGGCTCCGCCCCCTCTCTCCCCTGATTGGCTGACTGACTTTGATTGACAGCCATGGGAGGCAAATGCGCCGCTGCTGTACCTCAGCCAATCAGGAGGAGAGTCCCGGGTGGCTTGGACACTCGTGGACATCGCTGGAGGGAGATTGGGCTCAGGTAAGTAATTAGGGGGTGCTGGGACGGCTGCCACGCACAAAAGGTTTTTTTACCTTAACCACTTACCCACCGGAACCCTTTTTTATATTTGTTGGTGACAAGTTAAAAACTGTTTTTTTTTTGCTAGAAAATTACTTAGAACCCCCAAACATTATATATATATTTTTTCAAACACCCTAGAGAATAAAATGGTGATCGTTGCAATACTTTTTATCACACGGTATTTGCGCAGCAGTCTTTCAATTGCGATTTTTTTTTGGAAAAAAAATCACTTTTTTGAGTTAAAAAATAAGACAACAGTAAAGTTAACTCAATTGTTTTGTATATTGTGAAAGAGGATGTTATACCAAAGTAAATTGATACCATACATGTATGTTATGGCTGAAAATTGCACACACTTGCGGATGGCGACAAACTCTGGTACTTATAAATCTCCATAGGCGACGCTTAAAAAATGTTAACGGTTACCAGGTTAGAGGTGCAGAGGAGGTCTTTTGCTAGAACTATTGCTCACACTCTGGCGATCACAGTGATACCTCGCATGTGGGGTTTGAACACCGTTTTCATATGCGGGAGCGACTTACGTATGCGTTTTCTTTGCTGTGCGAGCTCGCGGGGATGGTGGCGCTTTAAAATTTTTGTTTTGATTTACTTTTATTTTTTTTTACATTGTTCCTTTAAAAAACAAATCTTATCACTTTTATTGCTATCAGCAATCCGGAATTTGAAGAAGAACCCGATTCCGGCTTCCTTCAGGTCTCCTTCTAGTCGGTGAATGCACCGGGTTGTAGCTCCGGTCTCCTGGTGGAACGGGAGGACAAAGAAGCGCGGCGGAAGGTGGCGGGAGGAGGGGGATGTTCCCTCCCACCCCCTGGGATAACGACCGAGCGGCTCCCGAGCCGGATCGGCCATTATTGAGGGATAGCTGACCACCCACTCTAAAAATCAGTACCGTGATATAGCCTGCAGCTGCAGGCTATATCCCGATACCTCCACTTAAAGGAGATTCGCGTTAAAGCAGAGTTCCACACGATTTTTAGTTTATTAAAAGTCAGCAGGTACAAAAAGTGTCTCCGCATCTCCGAACTTGGCAAAGAGCCTCTGACATAGGCTCTTTATCATGTGATCAGCTGTGCCCGATCACAGCTGATCACATCATAACTAGGAAGTGCCGTTTATCGGCTTTTCCTCTATTCACGCTGACAAGGCACAGGTAGAGGAGAGCCGATTGGCTGCTCTCCTGACAGGGGGAGTCTGCGCTGAAATCAGCACATTGATTATCAGGGTAGACCCACCAAGGTGCCCATCAGGGATGCCCACCCATGACCACCAGGGATGCAAATCAGTGCCCATTAGAGGTGCCAATCAGTGCCCATTAGAGATGCCAATCAGTGTCCATCAATAATGCCTGCCAGTGCCTCCTCATCAGTGTTGCCTATCAGTGCCATCTATCAGTGCCCATCAGTGCCACCCATCAGTGACCATCACTGCTACCCATCAGTGCCACCATTCAGTGCCCATCAGTGCTGCATGTTAGTGCCTCATCATCAGTGCCACCTTATCAGTGCCCATCAGTGCAGCCTCATCAGTGTCCATCAGTGAAGGAGAAAACGTACTTATTTAAAATGATAAAACATTTTGTTTGGGTACATTGTTGCATGACTGCGCAATTGTCAATTTAAAATGCGACAGCGATAAAAGCTGAAAAATGGCCTGGGCAGGAAGGGGGGTAAGTTTGCTGCATTGAAGTGGTTAATTAGGATCATACCTGGAGTTCAGCTTTAAGCCAAAGACTGAAAAATATACACTGCTCTGTGCTTCATTAGCCATTTTGAGAGATTGTTCTTCACCGGCTTTCAAAAGACAATTTGTGTTAATTGGGAAAAAGTCAACCTATTGATTGTGAATGTTTAAACAGCTAACTGTAAGTATTATTTGTTTACTACAGATGAAACTCCTACAAACAACTCACAGCTTGGTAAGTCAGCATATCATTGTTGTTGTGAAAAATAAAGAACAAAGAAAAAAGAAAGTTGCATTTGAGGACCCGCACTCCCACACCCCTGTACCTACACAGATGCCAAATTGGGAACAACAGCTGTGTCTGTGCAGGCACTGCATTTCACTTGACATAAATACTACTGCCTGCATGTGGATGCACAAAACCCCTGTGCATTGTCATGAGGCCAAGCACATCCCTTGCACGGGCATACGCTTAAGTACACCAGTGTGGATGAGACCTGAACTCCGGGCAGACAACTAAATACACCATTAACCGCTTGTCGACCAGCCGCCACAGTTTTAATGCAGCAGGTTGGCATAGCTACGCGAATCGCCGTCATGGTATGATGACCGCTTTAAGAGCTATAGGGGCACTACGCCAGAGCTGATGCATGTGGCCAGCGGCCGAGATGTCCGCCAGCTACCTGTGATCGCTCCTCAGAGACAGAACAGGGATCTGTCAGTGTAAATAGACAGATCCCTGTTCTGTCAGGGAAGTAGAGAGAGATCTGCTGTTCCAAGTAATCCGGAACAGCGATCTCTTTCTACTCCCTGTTACTATACTCCCCCCACAGTTAGAATCACTTAACCCCTTGATCATCCCCTAGTGTTAACCCCTTCCCTGCCAGTGACATTTATCCATTTCCAGACAGCGTTGCGTACATTTACTGCTGCAATGTGGCAGCAAAGCGCAAATTGCCATCTATAAACGGCGCTTGCGGCCGTGGCCAGGGGGCGCCCGTGACTGCGGCAGACCGGTTTGCTGATTCACTGAGGACTGATCAATCTACAGGCACAGACCAATTATTTTAATCTGTACCTGTTGATCGGTCTTGGCAAATGAAATACCTCCTCTGCCTGTGGAATGTAAACACAGGCAGAGGAAGTGATGTCACTCTCCATCTCTGAGTCCTTTTCCGTTCCAGAGAGAGAGAGAGACGACATCTAACCATGAGTTGCACCAACACTACACTGACACAGTACACGTAGGCACACTTTTAACCCCTTGATCGCCCCCTAATCACCCCCTAGATAACCTCTTTACTGCTGTCTCCCCCTGTTACTGTGTCACTGAGTGCAGTGATCAGATCGTTCACTGATCACTGTACTTGTGTCACTTGTGACACTAATCAGTGTTAGGGTAGGTAGTAGTAGGCCTAGGTAGGTATACATACCGCCCACCCCCATAAAGGTTTTAACCCCTTGATTGCCCCCTGTCACCTATGATCACTGTCTAAGTGTCATGGATGACGCTTCTTAGTTAGGTTGTTTTATTCTCCCATCAGATTACCCACCTTATATTATATATATATATATATATATATATATATATATATATCTTTTATAGGTTTTAACTCCCTGATCACCCGGCGGTGACCTTAGTTAAGTTTTAGACTAAGTTAGGGTCAGCGTCAATCAAAGGCAGGGCCACTTAGTACAGGTACTCTGACACGCACACATACACCTAGATAGGTCAGTTAGTATCATATTATCTGAACAGATCAATATCTGTGATCTCGATCAGATCTATATTAGTATCCCCACTAGATTAGTGTTCTAAAAAATGCGGCATTAGCGGGATAAGCCCAGATACCTGCTAGCACCTGCGTTTAGCCCCTTCGCCCAGTCCAAGTGCAGAATCAATAGATCACTGACACTTACCAAACACAGAACACATATCTGCAGCATTCGCAGAGATCACGCCAGATCCTTGCGAAAGCTGACAGTGATTTTGGTAGCAACTTGAAACAGGCTCTGACAACCAGGTTCACTTTTTTGCCTGTGAGTCACACTAGTATATCGATAAATTTGGAGTCCAACATGTCCAATCCAAGGTGCACTAGTGAAGAGGTCTACATGATTCTGAGCATGACAGAGGAGAGCGATGGGGAAGCTCCACTGTTAGATTCAGGCCCAGCATATGAACCCATAGACAGATAGGGCTCTCGTATGGAGCAGAAAGCCAATACTAGTGCCGCTACTCCTTCTGGTGAACTGGCAAGCACCAGCGGCCTAGTACACCCTGGTCATACAACCAGCACTGCAGTAACACTTGGTGACGTGGTGAGTCCCAGAAGTGCAGTTCAAGCTGGTGTGGCTAGCACAAGTAGTCTCCCGCAGCCACGAAGAAGACAAAGTCAGGCCCGCAGAGCCCATAGTGTCCTTACCGCTGAATACGCTAATCCTGATTGGTAACCCACTACTGATTCAGTGCCCGTACTTCCCCCATTCACTGGCCAACCCGGAATTCAGGTGAATACAGTTGATATTAAGGTCATTGATTTTTATTCACTGTTTTTCACTGAAGATCTCTATAGATCTATTGTGGACCAAAGCAACTTATGTGCTGGTCAATACATCACTGCTAATCCCCATTTGTCACTTGCCACAGACTTAAAACCACTTACGGTTCCAGAATTTAAGTCCTTTCTGGGCCTTTCCCTCAACATGGGCATAACTAAAAAAATCTGACTTGTGGTCATATTGGTCCACTGACCTGATTCCCCATATGTCCGTGTTCTCTGTTTCCATGGTCAGGGCACGATACAAGCAGATCCTGCAGTTTATGCACTTCAACGACAATGAACTCTGTCGTCCATGGGGTGACCCTGAATACGATCGGCTCCACAAAATTCGGCCCCTGGTAAACCACTTCAACTAAAAATTCTCAGCCTTGTTTACTCCCAGTCAAGTTGTCTAGGTAGACGAGTCCCTGATTACATTTTCTGACCGTCTTACTTTTAAATGGTTTCTCCCCAGCAAGCGTGCCAGATATGGGGTCAAGATGTATAAGCTCTGTGACTAGGCCACAGGCTATACATATAGTTTTATGGTTTACGAGGGAAAAGATAGTCACGTGGAGCCGGAAGGATTCCCATTCTTCCTAGGGAGCACTGGCAAGATTGTGTGGGACTTGGTGTCACCCGTATTTGGAAAGGGGTACCATTTGTACGTGGACAATTATTACTCAAGCATGCCACTTTTTAGTCACTTGTTTGGTCATCAAATTGGCGCATGTAGCACCATGCGATCTAATTGCCGGGGCTTCCCCCAACGGCTGGTAGAGTCCCGACTTAGTCGGGGGGAGAGAGCCTGCTTGAAAAGGGGTAATTTGCTCATGGTGAAGTGGAGGGATACAAAGAATGTTTTTGTTCTTCCCTCCATTCACGCAGACACGGCTGTCCAAATTACAACGGCGACTGGTGTTGTGGAGAAACCCTTCTGTGTACACGAATATAACCAAAATATATGAGGGGTGGACCTCAATGACCAGTTATTGGCGCCGTACTTAATTGCCCGTAAGGCCAGACGCTGGTACAAAAAAGTGTCTGTATACTTATTTCAGCTGGCTATGCTGAGCACTTATGTGCTATACAAAGCATCAGGATGGACTTGGTCTCTCCTTTCTCTCCTTAAATTCCAGGAAGAAATTGTCAGAGCCCTTCTGTTTCCCGATGGCTCTGCACCCCATGTTCCCAATCCAAATGCAGTGAGCCGGCTGCATGGATGGCATTTTTCACATGCCATTCCTGGTATCCTTACCAACCGAGCCCCCCAAAAAAGATGTTGTGTCTGCCAATGACACGGAAACAGGCATAACACCTGTTATTATTGACCCTCCTGTCCTGACCAGCCTGGTCATTGCATCGGTTACTGTTTCGAGCGTTACCATACACTAGTTGAGTATTGGCATAGGGTACAGCACTACACAGGAATAGGGCACACTGTCACAGGGTTTCCAAAGATGTCACCGCATTTTTAGAGACCCTAAACTTTCCTGTTATAAAAAAAAAGTAAAAAATTTAAAAAAAAACAAAAAAAAGTTATAAAAACCAAAAAAATAAAATAATAAAAGCCAAAAACAGTTGTAAGTTTCTTGTTTTTCTATCTCTATTTTCTCTTTATTCTCTTTCTATTGCCCTCTTATTTTGTTTACGTTTTTATGCATACCTGTAATGTTTTTTTTTTTTTTGCAGGTATGTAATGTTTTTATAATGTTTTCCTGTAATGTTTTATAATGTTTTCTTCTTAGCAGGAATGTCATTTTTTTATGTTACTGTGTTTTATTAACCACTTAAGGACCGGAAGGATTTCCCACCTTAGGACCAGATCACTTTGAGATTCGGTACTGCGTCGCTTTAACTGACAATTGCGCGGTCGTGCAACGTTGTACCCAAACAAAATTTACGCTCTTTTTTTCCACAAATAGAGCTTTCTTTTGGTGGTATTTGATCACCTCTGCAGTTTTTATTTTTTGCGCTATAAACAAAAAGAGAGCAACAATTTTGAAAAAAAAAAAAAACTATATTTTTTACTTTTTGCTATAATAAATATCCAAAAAAATATATAAAAAAAAATATTCATCAGTTTAGGCCCATATATGTACTTCTACATATTTTTAGTAAAAAAAAATGCAATAGGCGTATATTAATTGGGTTGCGCAAAAGTTATTGCATCTTCAAACTATGGGAATTGATTTATGGCATTTTTATTATTTTTTTTTTTTTTTTACTAGTAATGGCGGCGATCTGTGATTTTTATTGGGACTGCGATATTGCGGCAGACAGATCGGACACTTTTGACACTTTTTTGGGACCATTGACATTTATACAGCGATCGGATCTAAAAATAGCCACTGATTACTTTATAAATATCACTGGCAGGGAAGGGGTTAACACTAAGGGGGAGATCAAGGGGTTACAGTGTGTTCTCACTGTATGGCGACTGGGCTGGCAGGGGCATAGCAGATCTCACTGATCCCAATTACAGGATCAGTGAGAGTACTGCTTTAAAAGGCATTCATCTAAAATAGGCATTTTCAAACAGAAGAGTTGAAGTTTTAGGTACTGCAGCTTTAGTACTGGTAGTACATGATAGTGGTTTGCTTGAGCATTAGTACTTTCAATGCATAAAATTTACCTATAGTTTATGTAATCTTTCAGGATCATCATCAATCTTTTTAGGATTAAATAGGTTAAATGTTAAGTTATAGAAAAACTAAAACTCAGATATTAAGGACTTAAAGCGAAAGTCCACTCACTCCTGAAAAAAATAAAAGCCAGCAGCTTTACATACTGTAGTTGCTGGCTTTTAATAATAGGATCCTTACCTGTTCTGAAGTCCAGCGATGTCAGCACCACAGCTGATGTTTCCATCAGCTGTTGGGTGCTGCCGCCGCCATTGCCGGTAAGGGAATCTGGCAGTAAAGCATTACGGCTTCATGCCGGGCCCCTACTGTGCAGCCCAGTGTCCCGGAAGTGAGGACAGGGTACCTGTCAAAGACCGGTAAAAGGTGACAAACGTGTCACGGGGGGGGGGGGGAGACAAATGAGTGGAAGTTCCACTTTTGGGTGGAACTCCACTTTAAGTTCACAACCTTACCTTTAATCTAGCAAAGTTGTACAGGCTTCTCTCCTGTACTGAAATTGCTTAGGCCTCATGCACACCGAAGGTTATAAAAATACCAGTAGCATTAGCTGTAGAAAGCTTTAGCTGTAGAATGAATTTTACAGCATTTTTGCAGTAACGTTTTTTAGCAGTTTTCAGCGTTTTTTTTAGCTGTTGCCCCGGAAGGATTTCCTGCTTTAGGACCAGAGCAATTTTTGCAATTCGGCACTGCGTCGCTTTAACTGACAATTGCGTGGTCGTGCAACGTTGTACCCAAACAAAATTGGCATCCTTTTTTTCCCACAAATAGAGCTTTCTTTTGGTGGCATTTGATCACCTCTGCGTCATTTCTGATCGCTGCTATAAACAAAAGAAGAGCGAGAATTTTGCAAAAAAAAACAAACAAATTTCTAACTTTTTGCTAAAATACGAATCCAAAAAAAAAAAAATAAAAAAACATTTTTTTCCATTGGTTTTGGCCGATTTATATTCTTCCTCATATTTTTGGTAAAAAAAAATCACAATCGACGTTTATTGATTGGTTTGGGTAAAAGTTGCCGCGTTTATGGGTGATGAGAATTCATTTCTGGGGCTTTTATTTTTTTTTATGTTTAACTAGTAATGGCGGCGATCTGCGATTTTTAGCGGTACTGCGATATTGCAGCAGACATGTCGGACCATTTTGACACTTTTTTGGGACCACTGGCATTTATACAGCGATCAGTGCTATGAAAATGCACGGATTACTGTGTAAATGCCATTGACAGTGAAGGGGTTAACCTGCAGGGGCGCTCTAAGGGTTAACTGTGTTCCCTGGGCGTGTTCTAACTGTATGTGGGCTGGAGGAAAGGGGTGATCAAGGCTTCCATATAGAGGAAGCCTGTGATCACCGCCCTTCCCCCTCTATGAGAATGGAGATCCGTGTTTACTTACATGGACCTCCGTTCTCTCACTAAGGGGGGGGGCATCGTGGGTAGCCGGCGGCGATCAAGTCCGCCCTACCCGCTCCCTGTCCCCCCCGGACACAGTGAGTGCGCGAGCGTGCCTCCGGTGGCACATGCGCGCTCACAGCACTAGTTATTGCAGCCGCCGTCATGTGATGGCGGTTTGCGATAACGAGCCACTCTGTCGCCGTCAGACTGCGGTTGGTGGTCGGCAAGTGGCTAACTACGGTACTGTGGTGGTTCCTATGTGGCTGTGAGTTAACTTTATAGAGACATGCAGCGGTGCAGTGGAGTGTTAAAGAAACAGTGGGGTTGATTTACTAAAATTGAGAGTGCAAAATCTGGTGCAGCTGTGCATGGTAACCAATCAGCTTCTAACTTCAGCTTGTTCAATTAAGCTTTGACAAAAAAAATGGAAGCTGATTGGTTTCTGTGCAGAGCTGCACCAGATTTTGCACTCTCCAGGTTAAGTAAAACAACCCCAGTGACCCTAAAACACAGAGTGGGCAAGTGGAGTACCTGTCATAAACAAGGGGCATTCCATATTATCCCCAGAGAGGGGGGAGCGCATTGAGACCTATATTTGATTAATAGGTCAACAGATTAAGGTAAAGGCACATCTTTACTCACTGTGAGGGGGTGTACAGAGTTTGAAGAGTGCTTGCAGCACTGGGATTTTGGGTTCACTGTCTTTTGAGATTGCACTTGGATTTGTTATCATGGTGTACAAGCATGTGAAGATTATATTGGAAGTGGATGAAGACACTATAATATAAATGTAACTGTTTGGTATTATAATTTCATTTATTGGTGTATTTTAGAATGTGCTGCTCGTCAGTAAGAATAATAAATTGAGACACTGTAGTGAAGTGAATATATAAGGTTATTTAATATGCTCAGCAGTGCAACATGGTATAATTACCTGTTTATTGAGATTGGTGGGGAACACACACCTAGGTGATTGCAGCAGCTGAAGAGGGGGGTTTTCGAAATGTTTTTTTTTTTTATGTAGTGGCAGTGCATGAGTGTTTTTTTGTTTTACTTTATGTACAGCACACTGTTGGCAACTCCCACTTGCCATGATCTGCCTACATTGCACAGAAAACCACAGAGACACAGTGATGGCATCAGTGTATGTATATATATATATATATATATATATATATATACATACATACATACATACATACATACACACATATATATATATATATATATATATATATATATATATATACATATACCTGATGACATAGAGTATGCCATGAAAATGGAAAGATTTTATTAAAACAGTTTCATTAGGATGTTGATTGGGTGCAGGGGGGGGGGTGGCAGGGAAGACAGCATATAAGCATATTACATTTCAGCTATAAAGGTTAATGTAATGGTTAAAGGTAGGATTAAGTGTTAGTGGTAAATTAATTGTTAAAGTGTTACTAAACCCACAACAGTAAAATCAGTCTGTATATGCAGCATAGCATGCTTGTTGTACTCACTGTGAAACTTAAGGAGTTAATCCTCTGCACTGTTTAAAAAAAAAGGCTGTTTTATCCGGTATGCCATAAATTCTTCCCTCCTGCACTGTCAAACTGAGCAAGTCCATATAATACATAGCAGGGTGGTAAAGCTGCATGTGCTCAGTTTGGTCTCTTATGCTGGGTGAAGCATTTCCTGTTTCAGTTGAACTGTTCAGGTCACATGATATCGACATCACACATGTTGGCGTGTAAAGAGGCTGTAGTGGAAATCTCCCCCTACTTGAACACACAAATATGGACTAACTGTGCAGGTTTTCAGGAAACCGTTGAATACAGATCATCCCAAAAGGTTTATAGTGGCAATATTTTAATGTAAAAAGAAGATCTATAAGCTGTGGGCACTGTGGGGGGGGGGGGGGGCAGATGAACTTTTTCATATTACAGGGTTTAGTAACACTTTAACGGATAATTGTTAGGTGGTAAAATCCATTGTTTAGGTTAAGTGTTATGGTCAGGTTAGCATTCATTTGTTAGGCAAGGGGTTGTGTTTACAGTTTAAGGGATAGGAGTTAAGGTTAGTAGGGGGAAGAGGTAATTGTTGGGCTCCTTTCACACGGACGCGACTTGAAAATCACCCGATTTTGATACAATTTTGCGAGCGCATTTTTGATGCAATTTTGACGCAATTTCAGCGCAATTTCAGGGAATGCCTGTGCAAACTTGAGGTCTATGGACTTCACCTGGAATGAAAGTCGGACCAAAGTAGTGCAGGGACTACTTTGATGTCGGCACGACTTGAAGTCATACATATATGAATGGTTTCATTGGAAATCATGGGGAACAGGGTTGCCAAACGCCAGTAAATTTACTGATGGTTCATAAAAATCAGTGATTTTTCAACTGTTTGTAAATATCAGGATCAGAAAATTTGCCATGCTGTGATGACTTTAAAGTGTAAACCAGGCAAATGACTTGATATGGGTATTGTCAGCGTTTTCATGTTGTGTTTAAATATCAATTGTCTTAGTTTTTAATGGGAGTTCTGTTATTTTTCAGGTTGCCAATAAAAAATGTGCTCCGCCAGTAAATGTTCCATGTTCTGCCAGTAAAAAATGCTGCCGGAGGTTGGCAACACTGATGGGGAACGACTTGTCATGCAACTTTGCAGTTTAAAGTCACAGGACAAGTCACACAAGTGTGAAAGGGGCCTTTGGGTGGCAACACCTTATGAGAATAAGTATTGAGGTTCCTGACAACAAAACCTCATGCACTGTATCCCACAACTGCTGTACCTGTTTGTATTTACTCAAACCTCAGCTTGTGGCTACATGGGTGTAAAAGTTTAGATTTAGGAAAAAAACATTTTTTTACTGCAGCTTGCTATATAATGTATGAAAACAGCTACATTTATAAAATGATTCATAAATTGAACATTTTCAACATATAAGTTAATGATGTCCAACTAACAATCCTGCAATTGCATGCCTCCCTGCTTCATGAAGAAATGTATTTCCAAATAATTTGTTTCCTCTTCCTGCACTCGCTCACTTTATAGGTACATTGGGAAATGAGGGTAAATTGTATAGTTCACTCAATGCTTGGCATTGATGCTTATACCATTAAATTAGGGCTGTTACTATAACAGGCCTCCAACAGGAAACTACAACAACTGCCAGAAATGCAATGGTCATGGCAGTGGGTATAGTCAGCATTGTTCATGTATTCTTATTATGTCCTCTATTTATTTGTATATTTTCCAGCTCAACCGCAAAATCCTTCCTTCCAAATGAACTCGGTGACCAGTGCCCTCATCTCAGGAGTAGTAATTCTTGGTGTCACCAGCTTTGGGTTTTTCATTATTTCTATGGTCCTCTTGAACAGAAGGAAGAACAACAGCTTGGTTTTATGCGGCGTACGGAACCCAGCTTTTAACTAATGAAAAAAATTGCACTCTTTTTTTTTTTTAAATATAATGTTAAAATCTTTGTGTACTGAAAATGTACAGTGTATGGATGTTTCATTAACATGTTACAATATCAAGCTAATGCTTTTTTAAAGTTTTTATACTTAGCATGTGCACTGTATTAATGAATGCAGGGACTGAGAAGCAAACATAGTTTAAGTAACAGACGTGATTTATCATTTAATGTTGAAAGTGTTTTGCCTGAGCTTTCTATCTGTCTACATTACAGTCTGCCTAAACTAAGGAATGTTTTGATTAACAGCAACATGACGTATACCTTTATAGATCAGACATTCCTTGGTATTTATATAAACTATTTATTATATGTCTGTGCAATGTTAATTACAGTAACATGTTTATTTGTTAAAGGGCAATCATAATCATTTTAATTAAAATGTCAGGTATTTGGGGTTTTAGCAAGCCTGCTTTGAAGTTTTAGAAACATAGCCGTTACAAATTGTAATGGATGTACTAACGCTAGATATATAGTTTGTCTCTGTTCTTACAAATGTACATTATACTCCCAAGCAGGGCTAGTCCAAGGATTTTTGACACCCTAGGCGAAACCTCATTTACCCGTCCCCTTGGTTCTGCCCCTGACTCCACCCCCTTTGCCCTGCCTTTGTAACACATGCGACCTACCGGATCATTACACTGACCTACCTGACCCACCTGACCATTACACTGACCTACCTGACACCTACACTGACCAGCCTGACCCATACACTGACCTACCTGACCACTACATTGACCCACCTGACCATTACACTGACCTACCTGACACCTACATTGACCTACCTGACACCTACACTGACCTACCTGACACATACACTGACCTACCTGACACATACACTGACCTACCTGACCACTACACTGACCCACCTGACCATTACACTGACCTACCTGACAGCTACATTGACCTACCTGACACCTACACTGATCTACCTGACACATACACTGACCTACCTGACCACTACACTGACCTACCTGACCATTACACTGACCTACCTGACCCACCTGACCATTACACTAACCTACCTGACACATACACTGACCTACCTGGCCACTACACTATCTGACTCCTAATTCCTGCACTACTCACCCCCCCCACCCCCCCACACACAGCTCGATGTAAATCGAAGGATTCGTCCTCCTCCTTACCTCTTCATGGCTTCATCGTCCATCTCATCAGGAATCTCCTCAGTACTGGGTGGGCAGTATTGCTTAGAAGTCCCCACCAGCGCCATCCAGCTGCTCTGTGGTGTCCCCTGCTGGCCGGGAGGTCAGCTAACAGCTGCTGCACCTCTCTCAATGCTCCCATCTCCACTGAGCCCCGTCCCACCCCCTCTGCTGCACTCACACAGACACAAGCCACAC
>BLSH010317492.1:266489-277952 GCA_018402905.1 Glandirana rugosa
ATCACGTCCTTAATCCTCAGTCTATCACATCACCGGTCCATCCAGTCACATACACAGTCCATCCAATCACATTACCAGTCCACCCAGTCCATCCAGTCACATTACCAGTCCATCCAGTCACATCACCAGTCCATCCAGTCACATACACAGTCCATCTAGTCACATCCACAGTCCATCCAGTTACATCGACAGTCCATCCAGTCACATTACCAGTCCACCCAGTCACATCACCAGTCCATCCAGTCACATACACCACTGACCTACCTGGCCACTACACTATCTGACTCCTAATTCCTGCACTACTCACCCCCCCACCCCCCCACACACAGCTCGATGTAGATCGGAGGTTTCGTCCTCCTCCTTACCTCTTCATGGCTTCATCGTCCATCTCATCAGGAATCTCCTCAGCACTGGGCGGGCAGTATTGCAGTATTCCCCCCAAGCGCCATCCAGCTGCTCCGTGGTGTCCCCTGCCGGCCGGGAGGTCAGCTAATAGCCGCTGCACCTCTCTCAATGCTCCCATCTCCACTGAGCCCCGTCCCACCCCCTCCGCTGCATTCACACAGACACAAGCCGCACCTGAGGGATAGGCTGGAACAAAGGAGTCCCAGAGTGGCGCTGTTCAGGCATTGCTGTGTGAGAAGATGTGACAGCAGGGCACTCAGTGGGACAAGGGGATTCATGGCACCTGTGTGTTCTCGGGACAGCTGGCCTGGTACTGAATGGGGGTGAGCAATTAGGTGAAGAGAGCCGAGCTCACACTCCTGGAGCTTCACCAGGACAGAGGCCATGGCTGCTCCCTAGGTGGTAGTGCACCCTAGGCGGCTGCCTAATTCGCCTAGTGATAGCGCCAGCCCTGCTCCCAAGCCTTTCATTTTTTTTAAGCATATCTTAGAGTCATATATTAGAGCCCTTTCACCAAGAACACCATTTTGTAAGGAGTTTTTTACTGATCTAAATGCAGAACACAGCTTTTAATGGGCTTGCACACACGCACAAAAATATCAGTAAATTAGTTCTGTGTTTAGATTCGTAAAAAAAAATTGTATTGCTTGAGTTCTTTTGCATATATGCAAATACAGTTCCTTGAAAAAGTATTCATACCCCTTGAAATGTTCCACATGTTGTCATGTTATAATCAAAAACGTAAAAATATTTTATTGGGATTTTATGTGATAGACCAACACAAAGTGGCACATAATTGTGAAGTGGAAGGAAAATAATAAATGGTTTTCAACATTTTTTACAAATAAATATGTGAAAAATGTGGCGGGCATTTGTATTCAGCCCTCCTGAGTCAATACTTTGTAGAACCGCCTTTCACTGCAATTACAGCTGCAAGTCTTTTTGGGTATGTCTCTACCAGCTTTGCACATCTAGAGAGGGACATTTTTGCCCATTCTTCTTTACCAAGTACCTCAAACTCTGTCAAATTCAATGGAGAGCATCTATGAACAGCAATTTTCAAGTCCTGCCACAGATTCTCATTTTATTTGAGGAGTGTGTAGGATACAGCCATCTTCCATCAGAGATTGTTATCCAGATGACCACTATTCAACACTAGACGTTGCTGGAGACTGGGAGGAACAGCTTGGAGTTACAAGGAGGAATTGCTTGCAGGTCTGTGTACCCACACATGCTGTTACCCCTCAGCATTAAGATGAGAGGCCACCCTGCACATAGTTGTTTGCAGTGTGGAAGAAGTGACACCTCTGTTGTTTTTACCCACATGGATTAGCATAAGAAGATTTTTTATCATTTACCTGTGTTGTTTATGTTGGGACTGCACCAGAGTTTCTCAAAATGGAGTTCTATTAATTAATCACAGTTTGTTTACCCACCCTGATTAGCATAAGAAGATTTTTTTCTCTTTTACCTGTGTTGTTTATGTTGGGACTGCATCAGAGTTTCTCAAAATTGAGTTTTATTAATTAAGCACACAGTTTATCTATTTATGCACGCTCACTGATGTGAGGCTTTATTTTTGTTACAGTTTACAGGACCTTTTCTTATTAGCAGCTTATTAGCACTCTATTATTGTGTATGGACACTTTATTATAATTTTTGCTATTTACCTAGTGTTTAGCAATTGTATTACCACACCTGTATACAATCTCATATCACAGTGCAACACCACCACACATTATATTGACTCACCTGGGCACTGATTCACCCATAGGTGTTTTCAGCAGTGGATCGCAGTATTCATTTTAACCCATTTACCTCTGTGGTAGCGCAGGAGTACCCCAGATATTATTATTCATGACCATGTCTTAGTAGGTTTGCAGTTGTGCCATACTCTTCACATTTTCAGATGATGGATTGAACAGTGCTCTGTGAGATGTTCAAAGCTTGGGATATTTTTTATAACCTAACCCTGCTTTAAACTTCTCCACAACTTTATCCCTAACCTGTTCCTTGGCCTACATGATGCTGTTTGTTCACTAATCTTCTCTAACAAACCTCTGAGGGCTTCACAGAACAGCTGTCTTTATACTGAGATTAAATTACACACAGTTGGACTATATTTACTAATTAGGTGACTTCTGAAGGCAATTGGTTCCATTAGATTTTATTTAGGGGTATCAGAGTAAAGGGGGCTGAATACAAATGCACATCACACTTTTCACATATGTATTTGTGAAACATTTTAAAAAATATTTATTATTTTCCTTCCACTTCACAATTATGTGCCTTTGCGTTGATCTATCACATAAAATCCCGATAAAATACGTTTTTGGTTGTAACATGACAAAATGTGGAAAATGCCAAGGGGTATGAATACTTTTTCAAGGCACTGTATGTGCAAATTCTTGCATAAACCATACCTTCCCCGTGTTATTAAACTTTGTGGAATATTTTTTTTTATGCAGGTAAACATGTGCACTCTTTGAACTATATTCACATTTTTTGGGCAAGAACTTTCTTCCAGGGAGGTCCAGTACTTATAAATCAGTATTGTGTGCAAAGACACGCTAAAAAAAATAAATAAATAAGGCGTTCAGTTTAAGACTGGGATCACACTGGTATGTGACACGACTGTCATCCTAATTTGCCCTGCAACATCGGTCCTCGGTCCTACATCAGTTCTACTTTTTTCCTATCTCCATCCGACTTGAATGAACATCCAACTTTGAGATAGTCTGACTTGTCCTTTGAAAAATCAAAACAATCCCAGTGTGACATAAATTCCTTTTACTGCTGCTGTAATCACCATGTTGGATGTCACAAGTCGGATGGTTAGGACAAGGATCCAACTTCATTGATATTCAATGGGCTGAAGTAGGACCAAAGTTGGACCAAAGTAGCACAGGATCCTTTTTCAAAGTCTGACCGACTTGTGTCGGATTAGTTAAGACGGCTCTCATAGGGAATCATTGATTTACACACGTCATGCGGCATGTGCTCCCGAAGTCGGAGCGTATGTCATACCAGTGTGAACCCAGCCTAGCTAAATACACGTCAGGTGCCTGAGACCAAACCTATTATTCTCTAATCAGCAGGGAGCATGAGCTTTGCTGATTGCCTAACTATAGGTCTGACTCAGCAGGGGGGAATCTTTTACCTCTGCAGAAAGACCACTGCTTCCACAGAAAAAGCAAGGACTCTTCTCTACAGCGTATTAGCAGGAGACAGGCTATTCTACTCAGACTGTGGCTTCTTTCTGAAGAAATATTAAACTGTAAGAATTTGCACACCTTTTGTTTTTCATGACTTGGAATGCATTTATCTGTGTTAAGTTGAAAGTTACAATTGGATTTTAAAGTAGATGGCTCCATTTTGCAAGAAAGTAAATATAATGTTTCCATACTAAGCATTTTGATAGTACCAGGAGTAAACTGGAAATATGTAGAAACTACCATTAAATATTGATATGTTGTGTAGTGTGCTGAACAATAACAAGCTCAAAATACAAAATACTTTAACTTTCTAAAGGGGAACAGTGTGACCCCTGCTCCTCAGACTTTATTGGTTGGCTTACTTGTCAGTTTCTTGCATGACATAGTTGCAAAGAGTGATCAGGGGCTGGCTATCTATGAACAGTTGTCATATCTTTGGTTCCTGTTGGAATGTTAGGACTCCACACAATGTACAAATGTTGTTGAAGATTCCTACTTTTGTTATTCTAAAGAAATAGTTGTTTGCTTGTCTGTGTCCATGTGCCATCTGTATGGGAGTAGTTTTATAACTATCAATCAGCTGCTGCACCTGCAGGGCACTAATGAGGAAATTGACAAGGTCTGCATCCATTTAGATGTAATTTCCCATTGGGAGTATCTCACCAGAAATTAATTTTTTGCAGCAGGGGGTGCCTAAAATCTGATTGGTTTGTTAGTGCAGACTTCTGAGAAAATCAGTAAATTAATCTCACAAACAGGAAATAACATTTTCAGGGGGCGTACTGTACACCATCTGTGTACAGAACACCTCCAGGTAGCCAGATGGCATTGCATTTTACAGAGAATTACAGAGCTGCAGATTGAAAAAGAAAAGGTCATTTTTAATAACATTCAATTACAATATGACTTGAGTAGCAATTGTATACGATATAGTGAAAGTGGAGTTACCCTCTAATTCCATTTTCTCCAAAGAAGAAAGCAATTGGAATATGGGCACCCACGGATTTTCAAAGGTTGGATACAATCTCTGTGCAACAAGTACCTTTCTCGCATATAAACCCTTCTTTTTACTCTCTAACCAGTAATTGAATCTATTATATACACAACCATATGCATGGAAAATAAAAAATTACCTCTTTTACTAGGATATATGATATTTCCCTTTCCAAAGTGAATTTTTCCTTAAGTTACTGAATGAGATGAAGTTGTGCTGACTTTAATAATCCAATCATGTGCTAGCAAAAAAAGGATATATGTTGGGAGAAGGCTGATCAGGCCACCCATATAGTGAATTTTGTCCAGCTGGAACCTGATGAACTCGCCAAAACTTGAACAGTGTATGGCCAGCTGGAGGAGCAATGGAGCCACTCTTGGATAGCAGCATTTTCAACATGTAGAGATGGTTGTTTCGAATGCACCAGCAAACTTAGATAGACTTGACTAGCAAATTAAAGCCTAACTTTAGCAAACAGTTTTAAATAGTTACAGCGGCATTTTTTCTGTTGGTATAAAGGTTTTACATAAATGAATAAAAGCTGACCATTGTAAACACCTTTGTCAGTGTTATATGGTTTGTCTCAACTCTCTAGCTGACACTTTTACTGAACAGCATGGACTGGTAAAGGAAGTTGAAAAACAGCATGGACTGGTAAAGGAAGTTGAAAAACAGCATGGACTGGTAAAGGAAGTTGAAAAACAGCATGGACTGGTAAAGGAAGTTGAAAAACAACATACTGCACCTACTGTTTGGTACCAAAGTGAAAATAAAGGAGCAAACGGTTTAAAAAAGAAAGCTAATGAAACGTGTACATTTACATTGGTTATAAACCCTTACATATACCCACTGAAGAAAACAAGTGATATACAGAGGTGAAACAAAGCTCCTCTACCTACATACGTTATATCTCTTTATCAGCAGCCCTCTCTCCTCTACAGCCTCCTAAGACACACATTTTACACAACATTCTGAGTTTCAGAAGGCGTGTGTGTGTGTGTGTGTGGGGGGGGGGGGTATGTGACATTACATACTACACAGTCACACAGCCTGGAGCAGGTAGCTGAATGTAATCTGAGACCTGAGTGTAGGGAGTAGACATACCTCCTCTAAACAGTCTCATAGGGAAACATGTACCGGCTGTCAACTCCCTTCTGTGTGCTGGAGGAGGGTCAGGGCCATTCTGTGGTGTTGGCAAGTGACTCAGTCAGAACTGATGCATACAGATAGCAGAGGGAAGAGATTTCAGAAAGGAAACACACCTAGGTGTTTTGGATTGAGGCCAGTACACACTATAGAACTATTTGAATTTTGTCTTTTTCATTTCAGAGGGTTTGGGGTTTAGATATGATTTTAGATAAGGTTAAAAAGAACTTTGCAAAATGAAAATCCACTTTGCAAGTGAACTAGCTCTACTCCTTTAGTAAATCAGGATCAATGTGTATCGTTGACAGTAAAAAAGGTATGAGGATATACAGTATCTCACAAAAGTAAGTACACCCCTCACATTTTTGTAAATATTTTATATCTTTTCATGTGACAACACTGAAGAAATTACACTTTTCTAAAATGTAAAGTAGTGAGTGTACATGTATTGTATTGACACTGAACTAAAGGTTCATAGATGAATCCAAATATATGGGGGGAGGGGATGACAAGCTGCAGCTCCACCCCACAACTAGGAGAAAAGCCAAATATTGTAAAATCTAAGCTGCGCTAAGTCATATACCCCAAGGTGGAGATATAATAATATCCCTAAGAGGTGATGTCATATAGTGTCTATAAATTGTAAAAAAGAACAAATGCAGTAAAGGGTCACTATACAGATCACATAACACAGTAATGAATATGTTCAAATAAATGAAATAGAAAAATGCGAACACTCCAAAAAAGTCTCTTATATAAGGAAGATATTAAATATCCTTGTAATAAGGAGCCACAGCAGAAACAGAGTAAGGAGGCAGATCACCGAACGTGATGTAATCAGCACACACTAGTGTAAATCCTTCACCGTGCGAACTATATGCTCACCAGGTGCTCATCATCAAATTGCATGAGGCTGTTAACCCTGCCAGGGTCCCCTTAGGGGGTAGAAGGGTCTCCCACGCTATGGAAATGTGCCACTAGGTATCAGCAGACAGAAGCAGACGAGGTCATTCTCCAATGGGTACCAAAAGAAAAGAGGAACTCCAATAGTGTAATCCTGTTTTCTTATTAAGTGTTTATTATAATAAAATATGCACTTACATTGTATGCAGATTCAAAGCACGATAAAACAAACAAGCCAGCCAGCATGCACGAGTACAGATGTAAGGTATTAACGTGAGCGCTTCCACCCTTGACGTACGTTTCGTCAGCAGGAGCCGATCGGCACAACTCAGATGGTAGCGTGTGTGATAGCCAGCTAGAAGCAGGAACATCCAGGGGGAGGAGTGGAATGACGCCATCCCCCTAGGACGCCCGGCATCTGCACCCCACGCCTCGCCCTGGATGTTCCTGCTTCTAGACGGCTATCACACACAGGACTCCACGCTACCATGTGGGTTGTGCCGACCGGCTCCTGCCGCTGGATGTTTCCACACTTGCCATCACAGACTACCGCTTTATTGTGCCTTCATTCACCTTTTTATGTGATTTGCCAATTTGTTGGCATTTTAATAAACATTTGATGGTCTGAACTTAGAGAGCCTCTCTTCCGTTTTTTTTTCTTTTAAGCTTATAATAAGGCTTACCTATAGGTCCCAGGAATATCTAGTAAACGTGCACAGTTTAGGAGATATTCCCTGTACCTGCACTGAAGATTCGGCCCCCAGGTGGCCCATGGTGCCATTTCTTCAGCAACTGTGTCCTAATCGGCATCTTCCAGTGCGCATGTGTGGGAGTGATGTCAGTGCGGCTCCAGCCAATCACATCGCTGGAGCCCACACTGTGATTGGCCAGAGCCACACACCTGGAAGAAGCATATCGCCGGTCACAGTGGTGTGCCGAGACCGCTGCAACAGCTTAGTTCCAAGTTAAGTATTTCATAATGAGCTAGTATGCGATGCATACTAGCTCATTATGCCTTTGTTTTGCATGGTTTTTTTTTGAGTTGCTAACCACTTTAAGTGAAAATGTTCAAATTGGGCCCAAAGTGTCAATATTTTGTATGGCCACCATTATTTTCCAGCACTACCTTAACCCTCTTGGGTATGGAGTTCACTAGAGCTACACAGGTTGCCCCTGGAGTCCTCTTCCACTCCTCCATGACGTTATCATGGTATTGGTGGATGTTAGAGACCTTTCGCTCCTCCACCTTCCATTTGAGGATGCCCCACAGATGTTCAATAGGGTTTAGGTGTGGAGACATGCTTGGCCAGTCCATCACCTTTACCCTCAGCTTCTTAGCAAGGCAGTAGTCATCTTGGAGGTGTGTTTGGGCTCGTTATCATGTTGGCGCACCCAGTATCATGTTGCAGCCCAGTCTCTGAAGGGAGGGGATCTCTCCTTCAGTATGTCACAATACATGTTGGCATTCACGGTTCCCTGAATGAACTGTAGCTCCCCAGTGCTGCCAGCACTCATGCAGCCCCAGACCATGACACTCCCACCACCATGCTTGACTATAGGCAAAACACATTTGTCCTTGTACTCCTCACCTGGTTGCCGCCACACACGCTTGACACCATCTGAACCAAATAAGTTTATCTTGGTCTGATCAGACCACAGGACATGGTTCCAGTAATCCTTGTCCTTTGCTTGTCTTCAGCCAACTGTTTGTGGGCTTTCTTGTGCATCATCTTTAGAAGAAGCTTCCTTCTGGGATGACAGCCATGCAGATCAATTTGATATAGTGTGCTGGGTATGAGCACTGACAAGCTGACCCCCCACCCCTCAAACCTCTGCAGCAATGCTGGCAGCACTCATATGTCTATTTCCCAAAGACAACCTCTGGATATGACGCTGAGCACATGCACTCAACTTCTTTGGTCGACCATAGTGAGGCCTGTTCTGAGTGGAACCTGTCCTGTTAAACCACTGTATGGTCTTGACCACCATGCTGCAGCTCAGTTTCAGGATCTTGGCAATCTTCTTATAGCCTAGGCCATCTTTATGTAGAGCAACAATTTTTTTATTCAGATCCTCAGAGAGTTCTTTTCCATGAGGTGCCATGTTAAACTTCCAGTGACCAGTATGAGAGAGTGAGAGCGATAACATCACATTTAACACACCTGCTCCCCATTCACACCTGAGACCTTGTAACACTAACAAATCGCATAACACCGGGGAGGAAAAATGGCTAATTGGGCTCAGTTTGGACATTTTCACTTAGGGGTGTACTCACTTTTGTTGCCAGTGGTTTGAACATTAATGGCTGCGTGTTGAGTTATTTTGAGGGGACAGCAAATTTACACTGTTATACAAGCTGTACACTCACTACTTTACATTGTAGCAAATTGTCATTTCTTCAGTGTTGTCACATGAAAAGATAGAATAACATTTTTACAAAAATATGAGGGGTGTACTCACTTTAGTGAGATACTGTAAATCTAATGACAAAAAACTCAAATTGCACCAACTTTTTGAATTCCTATAAAAAGTATTCTTTGGAGAACTACTAACTGCTTTTATATTAACAGTTCATTTTGTTCTTGAAAGGTATACTTCTGAAAAGTATAAAAATACAGTAGCGTGAATAACCGAAGTTTGCTTATAGCAGCAATTTGTAGCAATCTTTTGTGTTCATGCATTGACTGTAAATTCTTAAACTGAATACATCCTTTGCTTTTTATATAAAAATGCAGTAAAGGTAGTGATATTTGTTATATCCGATTAAAGTGGTAGTAAACCCACAAAAAAATAAAAATAAAAACCCTGCAAGACAATAGCATAATGTGTTAGCATGCATTGCATACTAACACATTATGAAATACTTACCTTAGAACGAGGCCCCCGATGCCCGACTCAGTCAGCGCTGAGGGAGCTGACATGATGCCCCTGTTCTTGCTTCTGGGTTCTCAGCTCCGTCCGGTGAGTGGCCAGAGCCGCAAGTCAGCACTCCAGTTCTTTCTGGAAAGGAGCTCCAATTTTCCGACAGCCTCAGCTGGATCCACAGAGCGCATGTGCCGCTGACTTTAGCAGCTGCATGCAGAGCGAATATCTCCTAAACCATACAGGTTTAAGAGATATCCATTTTACCTACAGGTAAGCCTTATTATAGGCTTACCTGTAGGTAAAAAAATCACATTTCAGGGTATACAGACGCTTTAACTAGCATCATATTTATATTCTTGTAAATGCAGTTTAATTTAACTGACAGTTAACTTGCATGTTTAGAACCAAAGAAGGCTATTTACAATATTACAATTGCTGTCCTGTACATGTATCAATACAGTGTCAGCAGGTATACTTTTTAGATTGTTATAATTGCCAATATGTTTTTATTAAACAAGCTGTGATGTCATTACCTATTATTTTAGCATGTGTCTCACGCTATAGTATGTAGCACAATTCACAGAATTTTAATATTAAACCATTCATTCAAGGCTTTACATTTTCCTTAAAGACAATTACTGTGTTGTATATTATATCATTTTTTTTACTTTATTTTGTTTTCACATTTCGGCTCTTGAGTCTTTAGCTCCTAGAAATGTCAAAGTAAAACACTTTTATCCAATATGTGTTTGTGTGTTTTTATTGATTTCCTGCTTTGTGTGATGCAGCCACTCCTTTAAAGCGATTATTTCCTAAGAGAAATGTTGGCTGTTGTTGCTGATCTCCTGGAATGGCAAGTTGCATTGCACTTATGTTCTTATGTTATGTTCACCCACTTAAGTACCTTGAGTCACTTACCTGTAACATTCATCTTCCTGTGTTGACCAATGCCTTGTAATGTTTTGTTCTCCTTTCTTTGAACGAATAAACATTTTGTACAAGAGTCACTGACCTGTAACAATTAAGCAGTCCAAAGACATCAGAGCAAATTATGAACCCTTATCTGTATACTTACTCTAGGTTAGTAAATCTACAAGAGGGTCAAAAGGACAGTCAGACAACTAGCATTTTTAAAGATAGCAGCAGGCATTGATACCCACCATTTTTCTTAGGAAAGATTTAAGCAATTAGCGCTCTTGAATAGATGGTACAATAGCTGTTTTTATTTTCCAGGATGTAAAGTAAAAGGAACTGAGCTGGTATATACATCACTATTTTAACTATTGCAGTGTCCTCCCATACATTTTTATTCTTGCCTTGTTTACCACCTATAAACAAACCAACAACAAGACTCTACAGGAAAAAACTGCAAGATCTGTTATAAGGACTCACAGGATTTTTTTTATAGCTAAAACAATATGCTGTAATCTCCTGTTTCATTGTGTTAATCTCTGGCTATAGTGTAGCAGCTTTACCTGGTAATTAGAGTTGAGCGAACCTCTGGAAGTTCGGGTTCTGCCAAAGTCCGGGTCCGGGTCCAGACAGAACCCGAACGATCCCACGGACACCGAACCCCATTGAAATCAATGGGGACCCGAACTTTTAGGCACAAAAATGGCTGTAACAAAGTCCTGGAAAGCCCTAGAGGGCTGCAAAAGGAAGGAAATGGGGGTAAGGGTGGGACAAGTGACCTACAAAGAAATGGGGACAGGGAAATAACTTTAAATATTAAAAAAAAAAATAAAAACATAAAAAATGCAAAAATGGAGGTGAATGTGGATCATCTTCAAACTGTGTCTGAAAAGTATTAATTAACGGTAGAAGCCATATAACTGTTCTAAAATCATCTTCAAACTAGGGCAAGTGCCCTACAAAAAAATGGGGATAGGGAAAACAAATTAAAATCAAATAAAAAAATGGGAAGGGGGGTGGATG
>BLSH010317492.1:304848-324840 GCA_018402905.1 Glandirana rugosa
ACCAATAACGGTTGTCGATCGAAATGATCCGATGTGTAGGTCCCTTGAACCGAGAGGAGTAAAAGTACTCCTACATCTCTTTCAGAAATACGAGTCACGTTTAAATGTCGTAGTGTGGAAGTAGAAACTCTATGATATCTGATGTCTGTATCGATACGTCGATTTCCATCTCTCCGTTCTTCTTTCTATCCTAGGGTATGTTTTTCATTTTATGTACCACTTTACTTTCTTCTCTTTTTTTATTTCTAATTAAATAAAATAAACTTTTTAAGGTTATATAAATCTTTACGTATTACAATACTGATCTCAACTCGCTTGTGGACCTTCAAGCCCAAGACCGTGCGATCGTTCGGGTTCCGTCCGGACCCGGACCCGGACTTTGTCCCGAAGTTCGGACGGACCAGCAGAACCCGAACTTCCAGGTGTTCGCTCAACTCTAGTCATAACATTATGCATTTCTAAATATATTGGAATTTTTCAAATAAAATAAATTAATCTTTATTTTTTTCTCTTCTTTCATTTCACCATGTATTTTACTTTTTGTATGGGATCCTATCTTTCTTCTTGCCTCTCTACCTTTAGCTGCATAGCTATGTCTGTAGTCTATAGTATCTCAAAGATGAAGGTGTGATGCTGTAAATTTGCACTGAGCATAAAGACTTTCTCTACATCCTCATGAAAATGAGGAGAGCCAAGTTCCCTGGATGTGTAGCCTAGTAAAGCTAGCTGTTGGCAATAACCAGTGTCCACATACAATGCACTACAAGGTGAATTTTCTTTGATGACCCTGGGAATAAAATAAACCTACCTACAGAAAAAAAAGATTTTTCAATTTTTTAATCTGTTTACAGAATGTGCTCTTTTTGGTTGGTTGTCCTGTTTCAGTAAATTGAATATAAAGTAATTTCAAATTTGTGTACTAATGTTTTAAAATATTATTTCTATGCATGGTTTGTAATTATACATGTACTCTGCCAAGCAAAAATAATGAGTGTGTCAGGGCTGGGTTCAGCCCTCCCTTCTCAGAGCTTAAGTTTTTCAGCTGTCGGTTAATTGCCAGTACTCTTCATTCCACAGTGACTCACCTGTTCTTCATTTCCTGCTCATCAGATAGCCTTGCTGGCAATTTAAACTGCCTGGATCATATCTCCTGTGCCTTCCCCTGGTTAACATAAATGGATACTTTCTTCTGTGTTTTCCTGTTAAAAACTTTGCCTGGCTGACTTCCCTTCTGGTTCCTGTTTGCTGCTTCTGACTAAGCTGATTTCTGGATTAAAGACTTTTCCTGGCTGACTTCCCTTCTGGTTCCTGATCCTGCTTGCTGCCTCTACTACATCGATCTCTGGATTCCTGTTTCACTGGCTTGCTCCGACTACCCGCTCTGGTTACTGAACTCTGGTTATGTTTTGACTACGTTTGCTCTGTTTGTACTATTTTACCATTTTATTAAAAAAGTGCAATTTTTACTGCACTTCTGTCTCAGTCTGATTCATGATTCCTGACAGAGTGCCTATTTGCTGCCTATGTTACCCTATTTAGGTGTAGGAGGTCATGTGAGCTAACTCTCTCTTTTCAGCAACTCCTGGGCAAACAGAGCATCCCAAGCCTCTTCTAAGTGAAAACACTGTCTTTGAGTTTAGAAAACTTTAGTGCCTCCATTGAAAAGGATTTTATTAAAATAAGGTGGATTCCCTCCTAGGAGCACCTTGTCCCAGGGCACCATCAAACTTACACTTTCTGAAGATGAAGAATTGCAGGTCCAGACTTGCTTGCAGTTTAACTACGTAATCATGAACTTGATAGGAGGTGGGATAGGTATGATGCCCCAAAACTTGGTCAGGCTCCATCAGCTCCTCATTCTACATGTTCTTGGGTGGGCTTCAGGATCCAGAAGCATCATACAGAGCTTCTTAAAAAGCATTGTAACCTCACAAAACTGGAGGATCTAATTTTTTACATTGCAGTGATGACAATGGCATTGATCAGATTAGCAGAGCATGGTCTCCGAGCACACCGCCTGCCTTCAGAGATGTGACAACCTCTAGGCCTTGTCACCGCATCCAACCTTTCCCTAGAAGGGGAAGATCTCCAAGGATCCTTCTTCTAAGGAAGAGGAGATAACTAAGGGGATATATCTAGAACAAAGCTCTACAGTTTTGTGGGATCCTGATCTAACCCATTGGGTACAATCTCACAGTGATGATCACTGTAATAAGCAATTGGTAATAATGTTCAAAGGTCTCATTCATGAAAACTTGTTTACTACTGCGAATCTGTGATTGGTCACATCCATCACATGGTACAGGGCCACTGTGATAGGCCTTAATACCATGTGATCACTGTGACCAATTGGGGAGATCACAAGGTTGTAAGTCAGGCATCCTGAATGACAACCTTGCTTACTACTGTAACTGTGATTGGTCAGGGTAACTCTGGTAATCCAGTGGACACAGCGGTTACAAATCCCGCAACTGCATTACCCAGAGAGAGTGCACAATGTGCAGTTCTGGGTGGTACCACATTGGCCTTATGTCAATCCAGTGTTACTACGCCAGTCATTAAAGAGTCTCTAAAAATTAAAAACAATGGCTTAACAATAACAATTCTCAACCCTTTGAGGACCTGTGGGTGTAAGCCATCTGCTCAAGGTACTATATTCACCTTTATTTTGTCTGTGTTTCTGGACCATATCAATTTTGAGCCATTGTGGGTCATTTGGGGATGTGCCATTACTATTCCCATTAAGGCTCTCCCATTTTCCTAAAAAAAGGTAATTAATGAATTTGCTCCTCTTTGTTCCCAATCGCTAGCTCAAAATTATCTTGCAAAGGACCTACATGAGCAGACCTGAACTTTTTACTATTATTATATTAGAAGTATTTATTGGGGTATCAATAATGTTGTGAACCAGTTAAGTCCTTTAAGGATGTGCTCCTCTGTAAATGTAATTCTTCTTAAATATCTTTTATGCCTCCCTATACTGCATGCTGAAGTCAGTGATAAATGAGGAACCACATGTCTTACTCATTGCATTTCCTATACAAGCCTCCTTTAAAATGATATACCTTCCCATATTTTCTATTTTGTTATTTATTTTCTCTACATCTTTCATTTTATACCCTTTCCCCAAACTTCTCTAATATCTTTACAGAAAAAAAATATGCATGGGTCCCTCAAAAAATCTAGACTCTTATCCAGGCATACAGACTGGCTGGCCAGGAAAGGAAAGGGCAGTAAAGTCACAAGTTCTTAACATTGGGAATATTACTTACAGGGGGGCACAAAGCCCTCCATCTTGCAAAACACATTGTCCATATGTTGATGATCCATTGATGATTTGAGGGTCTGCCGGGGAGACTTGCAGGACTCAAAATCTGGTAGCCCCCTTTAAATAAGGGGGTTCATAGATATCCAGCCCTTCTCCCTATGTGAATGAGTAAAAGGTACATACTACCCTCTACTCATTCAAAAAAAAAGCAGTAAAATATTAAATAGCCTACCCCACCTTAGAAACAATGCCCAACAATGCAAATGTAATGACAATCATGCCATCCAGCAATGTATATCTGTTGTCCAATAATTTAGAATGTCAATCATGATGAATGATGTCTTGATGACTCACTAACATAACAAGCTGTGTAATGAAGATCCTTTTTTGCCACTATTACAGTTGCAAACTACAGTTCCCCAGTGCTGCTGAAACGTAACCACAGTGTCAAGGAAGTACCAGATATGGTCCTGGCCATGTTTAGACAATGATGTCACCCAAGTTCACCAATGATTTTTGTAAACACTGTATACTAATCAAAACAAGTGCACATACTGCGCCACAGGTGCTCCTACTGTATATATAAATACTTACAGTATCCCCCTTGTTGCTTCACACACTCCCCATGTAAAATACACAGTACTACCAAAAATTAGCATGCGGGGGAACACGTTTGGTGATTTGGAAGAAGTCTTTTGGACCACTTTACTGTATTCTCTCAGCAATCCAGTGATTGGATTCACATACTGTATTATGGACTTATAGCACACCTGCAC
This sequence comes from Glandirana rugosa, assembly GCA_018402905.1. Lineage (NCBI taxonomy): Eukaryota > Metazoa > Chordata > Amphibia > Anura > Ranidae > Glandirana > Glandirana rugosa. The sequence goes on from BLSH010317492.1 coordinate 308,893, forward strand.
ATATATTTTGTGGATTTTATTTAAATACATTTCATTGCATATATTGTATTAATGGTCTATCACTATTGAAGGGTTTTGATACACATATTGGGTCAGCGCCTCTCTTCATTTTACTTATTTTGCTTTATAAATCGTCATTTGACATTTAAAGGAGCAACTGCCCATTTATCACATGTAATACATATTTTTGCAGTAAGGTGGGGTAGGCGCCCACCCATATATACTTTTAAAGCTTTATTTGCAAAGAATATTATATTTCATTCATATTTTATTTGAGATTTTGTATTAATTATGATCTATAGGTCTTTATATAAAAGTCATATATAAAACACTTTATACTGTCCCTTTAAAAAAAGAAGCGACATGGGGTGCGCCGCCACTCCTTAAAAATGACATTTAGGAAAAAATATATTGCTGCTAAATGCCAGCCTACTTTTGTTTTTTAAAAAGGGCTTGGGATTCCCCGCCATCTATATCAGCCTCTTATCCAGTAGATAAGGGTCTGGTATGGATATTTAGGGCATCCCCAGTCATTTTTAACAAACAGAAGCAGGCAAAATGAGAAATATTCAAGGGACAACCAGCAAAAAAGCACATGGAATCAGAGAAAAACTTAAACCCAAGTAAAAAATTTAAAAATACAACGTTGTCTAAGACAGGGAGGGGAATAGCAGCTGCTCACACATCTCAAACAACATACAAACCAGACACACTCATTCACAAATGACCAACAAGTGGTCCAATGGAATGGTAAAGTGCTATCCAGGTGGTTGGGTGTAACCAGGCTGGGAAGGTAGGAAGCATTGGATGTTATAGTCAGTGTATGGAATTAACAAATGCCGGAAGCCAAAGTCAATCCCGTGTAGCAGGGATGGTGGGACTCTCCACAGGTAGGAAAACAGGTTGACCAAGTGAGCTAAAACGTGGAACAATGCTGCATAGATGCCACAAACTGGGAAAGGACAAGTATAGTCTCATGAATAGGTCACAACACAAGTGACCCAGCAGTACGGCAGCTCAGTTCCAGCAGCTCAGTTCACTTCAGATAGATATGTCCTGAAAGGCACCACTATAAACCATGGAGGGCACAACATTGGAAGGTCTAAGAATGGAATTGCCTCACCGACCGAACGTAGCTTCAGAGCTTGGCTCCTAAGGGGTCCCACAATGGAGATGACATCAATCAACAGCAGATATTGGCAAGTCTTTCCTGGGCACATTCGGGTAAGCCCTAACGATCGTGCATCCCTCAACCGACAGGATGGTTCACGAACCAGGTCACCTGATCACGGGCCATCGTCAGAGATAACTTCCGCCCTTCCTGACTCCCCTCCCACGTCACTTGCGTTATGACGCACCGCTGACGCGTTTCATTGGCTGAACGCCAATTTCCTCAGAGCTAGAGAGGAGCTGGAGACTGGGGCTATTTATACCCTTTGGCAAAATCCGTGTAGTTGCACTTCATGACCACTGGATGTCATTAGCCCAAAGACCAAATATATATAGTCTGATTTCAGGTCAATGAATAGTTAAATAATAACAATAATAGTAAATAGCTGCTAGCAACCAGTCTCAACAGCAACCTCTTTCATACACTAGCATTCATCACACAGAAAACGATAAAAATAGAAAAATAGAAGAGTCACCAACAGACTGAAATAGCAACTCAATATTAGCCCAATTGTGAGAAACAGAAGGTTAGAAGACCGCCCAGTCATAATAATGTTAGTATAGCGCCACTTAGTGTATTAAGTTTGGATTATGAATTAGCAAACACCTAAGACAGGATATCTGTCTAATGTTTACTGTTCCCAGTCAAGTCTGCCCAAGTCTTCATACATCATTGGGCAGAGAGATTGAAAGCATACTGAAAATATCAAAAAGTATCAAAAAATATATCAAAGAATATATATATATATATATATATACAGCGAAAATAAAATAGAATAGAATAGACTAAGGCCCATAAGGGGCTATTCCTCTAAGAAGGGTTGTAGACTACAGTCAGTATTGAGGCCACGTGGATTTAAAGTCCTGAGATTGTATACCCATATCTTTTCCTTCTGTAGGAGGTTCTGATCATAGTCACCCCTCCTGGGTGGCAGATCCAACGCATAGATCCCCTTCACCTGGAGCCCTTTAGGATCTCTGTGATGGAATTGAGCAAAGTGTAGTGAAATAGGTCGATCATCGTCCTTCTTTTTAATACTGTATATATGTTCGCCTATTCTAACTCGTAGGGCTCTTTTGGTCTTGTAATGTTTTTTGCAAGGACATGTCAGCATGTAAATTAACTTAGTTGTGGAGCAGTTGATAAATTGTTTTATTTCAAACCTTTTAGATCCGTCAGAGTTAAAGAACTCCTTATTTTTATGTATATACTTAAATGTCCACACGGGTACATTCCACTTATCGGTTTGAGTTCTGTCAGCCAATTGCTCTTGTTGGATGATCTTGTATATTCAGAGTGACCCAATATGTCACTCAAGTTTCTGGCTCTCCTGGCTGTCAATAGGGGACTAGGTCCGACTATTTGTGCAATGGAGGGGGACAGGGTCAACACCGGCCAATGTTTACCGATAATGTTGCCTACCTACCTCCATTGGGCCCCAAACTTGGTAACTATCCTGGGGTGTTGGTCCTTATTAGAGGGCTCTGATTTAGAATCAACAAGGAGATCAGTGCGTTGTTTCAAAGAGGCCTTATTTCTAGCTTTTCTCAGAGGCTTATGAGGGTAACCTCTTTCCCTAAATCTTTGATACATTTCACCTGCCTTAAAAAGGGCTTGGGATTCCCCGCCATCTATATCAGCCTCTTATCCAGTAGATAAGGGTCTGGTATGGATATTTAGGGCATCCCCAGTCATTTTTAACAAACAGAAGCAGGCAGGCTAGAAATTGCCATTTAGAGGCAATGGCTTTTTTTCCCTAAATGTCACTTTTGTGGGAGTACATTATATAAGTGCATCACTTCACCTGTTGTAAACCTCTCTGTGTGATTTGAACCTATAGGTAAACCTAGAATAAAGCTTACCTATAGGTACTGTAAACTTCTCCTAAACATGCACCGTTTAGGAGATATGTAGTGTATACTGAGCCAATGATGTCATTGGAGCATGCGCTCTGAAGGAACGGGCACGGGTGCCGTTCCTTCCAAGCTCCGTGCCCTGAGCGGCGGATCCCATGCCAGTCACAGACTCGGAGTCCGCGGCCCTGGAAAGAAGACGGGCGAAGATGAATGTGACCTGCAGTGGGGAGGGGCTTTGTTTACAGGTAAGTGTCACATAATGTGACATTATGTGACATAAAGTGCATTGCATACTAGCACATTATGCTTTTACTTTTTAGGGAAGGATGAGAACATTTTTTTTTACAAGAGTTTACTTTCTCTTTAAAGAGGTTGTAAACCTCCATTTTTAAGTTGTACCTATAGGTGAGCCTATAATAAGACTTACCTATAGGTACTGTAAATGTCTCCTAAATGTGCAGTGTTTAGGAGATATTTACTTTGTACTGTGGCGATGATGTCATCGGCGCATGTGCTGTGAAGAAACGGCCCTCCGTGCCGTTTCTTCACTTGTGAGTGCCATGACTAGCGGCTCCCGTCACAGAGCCGGAGACTGCAGCCCCAGAAGGAAGAGGGGCGAACATGGTATACGGCCTCCAGCGTGGACAGAACGGGCTTCGTTTGCAGGTAAGTGTCACATAATGTGCTAGTATGTGATGCATACTATCACATTATACTTTTACTTTGGAGGGCACCAAAAAGGAAGTAAAATCCCTCAGGATTTACTTCCTCTTTAAGACATCCCGCAAGCATGTTATTTAAAGCAGTTATGTATTTTTAATGTTGCCTTTTAAGCTTTATTAAAAGACCTGCTTCTCACTGATCATGAATTTGACCAGAACCCAAATTCTGTTCGCTGATGAACTTAAATCAACCACAAAATAAAATGAAAGACAAAAAGCACCCAATAATAAGTACAAAAAAAGGGTGAAGAGCTAGCAACTAGAAATAAAGTACAGTTTCTTAATTGCTTCTAATATGTATATAACCACAAATGCAGCGCTAAATAATGTCCGATAAAAATATATATTTGCAAAAAGATCAAGGAAGATCCCAGCACCAAGGTTCTTGTGTAAGGAGAAAACACACCACACCACAGTGAGCACTCAGGCTGCTTACCAGAGAGCCCCTGGGACGACACATATGTAGAATATCAACATCCGACCCTCAGATAAAGGAATCTCCTAAAGGCCTTGATATAATATATGAAGACATTCGATTGAATGAAACGCGTCAGTAGACCGTTTCGTCACGCCCATCGCGCTATTGATACCGCGGTTTATGTACAACGATCGATCTGTGAATTTATTTCTTATGGAATGTGAGTATTACCTTGAATAAAGCATTAAGTTTTATATCATATGGGCTTCACTATTGTGGACTTTCTTCTGCAAATTGAGGTAATATCTGCCACGGATACTTATCATCGGTGTCTCTGGAGAAATATCCTTATTGAATGCCATCTGTTATATCAAGGCCTTTAGGAGATTCCTTTATCTGAGGGTCGGATGTTGATATTCTACATATGTGTTGCCCCAGGGGCTCTCTGGTAAGCAGCCTGAGTGCTCACTGTGGTGTGGTGTGTTTTCTCCTTACACAAGAGCCTTGGTACTGGGATCTTCCTTGATCTTCTTGCAAATATATATTTTTATCGGACATTATTTAGCGCTGCATTTGTGGTTATAAATGTTAAGGACTTGAAGAATCCATCAAGATTATGACAGCTGCCTGTTTCTTTATTTTGTAGCGCAGATATTTATCTCTTTTGATTTTACTTCTAATATGTAGCTATGTCATTTGTCAGCTTTCACTATACATTCTCTACTGCTGTGCACCACTTTTTTAGTGAGGAGGTTGGGTTATCCAAAAGCCCCTTAATTGGTCCTTTGAATTCTGTTGGCAAAGGTCTGCATTATTAAAAAATTCTCCTAAACAAGTTGACACAACAATTCATGGTGATCGCAAACCTCAAACCCACAAGATTCACCTTGAACCCATGTTAGTGGCAAACCCAAACCTTGTTTCTAACGTAAACCTATAGTTCAGTGAAACATTTTAAAATAACTTTATTCAGAATGAGTGCCATAAGTATACAAGGCAAATATTTACTTTTATTTTATGATCCCTGGGGATGCTGCCAAAGTACTCATACTGATTTATTTATCTTTGTTTGCATTTCTGAGACAACTGTAGCTCAGCAAAGCTGCTCCATATTTTTTTTGAAATGGGGCAGTAGTTTCTGGAGCAGCTCTGGAGTGGGGTTCCTGGAGCTCTCTGGAAGTGAAGGTTTACTTGGAGCTTAACTACTGGAATTAGTAAACTTGGAGAGCTGAAAACTTTCCTGCTATATTTAGACTTGCTCACCCATAGAGCGTATGCTTATGGAAACAAATAAAAAGGTCCACAGCACAAACTGTAAAATTATGTATTCTGTAATATTGTAGAACTATTAGAGGAGATTTTACCACAACTCGGTGACCTCCCTAGCAATCAAGGACAAGTGAAATGACAGTGAAGTTGGTGAAGGTGGGGGCTGAGGTGATGGGAACTGGAGGAGGAGGAGAGGAAAGAAGTAACCAGTGCTCATTGGAATGGGTTTTATTGTTAAAGGCATCATTGGGGAATCCTAAATAGTAAGAAGAGTATGGAATTTTATGAAATTTGGATAGCTTATCATTCAGCATACTGTAGTTGTCAATTTCATATATGTAATGCACAAGTTAATGCAAGATTTCATGAGATAATAAACGTTCGCTTTTTTCCCCTTAAAATAATAAACATGTTATACTTACCTCCTCTGTGCAAGGATTTTGCACAGAGTGACCCCGATCCTCCTTTTCTGGGGTCCCTCTGTGGCACTCCTGGCTCCTCCTATTCTTGAGTGACCCATCAGGGAAGCGCTTTCCCTAGGGTCACTTGTGCGGGTGTGCTCCCATGTCCTGTTGCTGCATCCATTGACCCAGACAACAGGACTTGGCCCCTGCCCCCCTGCTCCCGTGTCACTGGACTTGATTGAAAGTAGTGGGAGCCTATGGCTCCCCTGCTATCACTCTATCCAATGAGAACTGGAGCCTGCAGCTGGAGCTGCTAGTCTCATCCCTGATGTGGGAATGGTCGGGCTCAGGTAAGTAAATGGGAGGTTTGGGAGGCAGCTGCAACAAAAAAGGTTTTTCACCTTAATGCATAGAATGCATTACGTTGAAAAACTGGGAGGGTTTACAACCCCTTCAAACTCCTAAAAAGGGATATCTGGCTTCCTCCAGGACCTAGCTATAGTCTGTTTTGTTGCATTAAAAATATTGGTAAGTAAATGTAATTCTGATTTAGTACAGTCAACTTATTCAGAAGGGCTTCCATCAGGTTTTTCCATAGTGGTCTATTTAAAATGGTATAGATTATCTGGTAGGTGTGGGACCAAAAATATCTTCTCTGCCTGCAGTCCCATCAAATATGTCTAAGTCATTAGCACTGCACCCACAAAAACATTGAGAAGGACACCCAGGTAGCATGCATGAAAGATAAAATGTACTAAGTACCAACACTTTTCCTCTGTGTTTTAGGAGGTTGATAGAGCGTTGGACAAGATGTCTTGCCAGCCCACTAGAGGGATAGACAACTTTAAATCTAGTTTATAATTGATAGTTGATAGTATATTTAGATGTTGAAGAGGAACAGTATAAAACAATAGATAGATAGATAGATAGATAGATAGATAGATAGATAGATAGATAGATAGATAGATAGATAGATAGATAGATAGATAGATAGAATAGACAGATAGATGTTTGATACAATCTCTGGGGTATGGGGGGGGGGGCTTATTACAGATATGCTGGAATGCAGTAAGCTGTATGGGAGGTATGATTGTTGCAAAAGGAATGAAGGATAATGTTAATTTGCATAAATCAATATATTTATCTAGACGGTATAGTGTACAGATTTTTAACAGATTCAAAGTCCAAGGGGGCAAAAGACATAAATACAAAGTAAGTTGGAGTGTAACCATCAGGTAAAAATTCTAGGAGAGTCCCATCCTGGGACAAAGACAGCAATTAACCACTGGCTTACTGGGCACTTAAACCCCCCTCCTGCCAGACCAATTTTCAGCTTTTAGCGCTTTCGCCGTTTGAATGACAATTGCGCGGTCATGGTACACTGTACCCATATGAAATTTTTATCATTTTTTCCCCATAAATAGAGCTTTTTTTGTGGTATTTAGTCACCACTGGGTTGTTTATTTTTTGCTAAACAAAACAAAGGAAGACCGAAAATTTTGAAAAAAAACTTGTTTCATAGTTTTTCATAAAATTTGGAAAACAATTAATTTTTTTTCTTCACTGATGTGCGCTGATGAAGCTGCACTGATGGACACTGATAGGCTGCACTGATAGGCACTGACAGGCTGCACTGATGGGCACTGATATGCTGCACTGATGGGCACTGATAGGCTGCACTGATAGGGCGGCACTAATGGGCACTGATGAGGCGGCACTGATGAGGTGGCACTGATGGGTGGCACTGATGGGTGGCACTGATGGTTAGCACTGAGGGGCTCCCATCTGTGGCACCGTTAAGCGGCACTAATAGGTGACAGTGATGGGTACTGCTGGGTGGTGCTGATTGGCACTGGTAGGTGATGCAGATAGGCAGAACTGATCGGTGGCGCTGATGATGCAGCACTGATGGGCAATGATTGGCAGCACTGGTGGGCAAAGGTAAGTGGAACTGGTGGGCAAAGGTAGGTGGCACTGTGGGCACTGGTAGGTGGCACTGTGGGCACTGGTAGATGGCACTGGTGGGTACTGGTAAGTGGCACTGGTGGGTAACGATAGGTGGCACTGGCAGGGGGTACTGGTGGGCACAGACGAGACTGATGTCCCTCTGACAGAAGCCACGATCGGCTTCTTTTTCCCTCATGCTGATAGCATGAGGGGGAAAAATATAGATCACCTATCTTCTGTTTACATCACGTGATCAGCTATCTTTGGCTGACAGCTGATCATGTGGTAAGGGGCGGGGCCACCCCCTTACGCCGATCTGTGTTCAGCCGAGTCTAATGTACTCGGGGATCACAGAGCGTGCTGCGTGCGAGCCGCAGATAGGCGCTGACAGTGCATGTTCGGTAGGACATCCCTGGACACCCTCCCGGCAATTCAGGTCCGTGCTGTAGCCATCTTTTGGCTATAGTGTAGATCTGTGGTGGTTAAAAACCTGACAGGAGTCCTAACCTCTTTCAGGTCTCAGGCCTTGCTCTTGGTGCAGACTTCTGGGAAAATCAGTAAGCCAATCACACAAGCAGGAAATGAGATTGCTGGGGGGGGGTTTGTCCACCATCTGTGTACATAAAGCCTCCAGGTTGCCATATTGCATTACATTTTACATAGAGTGGAGTTTCCTTTTAACCACTTGCCGACCGCCGATCGGCATCTGACGGCGGCAAAGTGGCTCGTTCCTGCAAATCGCCGTCATACGACGGCGGCTACGGGAACGAGTTTAGTGAGCGTGCGCGCGCCGCCGGAGGCGCGCCCGCGTGCTCACTGTGTCCAGGGGGGCCAGGGAGCGGGTGCGGCGGCTTCGATTGCCACCGGCTACCCGCGATGGCCCCCCCGGAGCGAGTGAGCGGAGGTCCGTGTATGTAAACACGGACCTCCACTCTGTGTGAGGGGGAAGGGCTGTGATCACAGCCTTCCTTTACGTGAAGGCTGTGACCACTTCCCTTCCCCAGCTAGGCAAGCCCCCATAGAGTAAGAACATGCCCAGGGAACACAGTTAACCCTTAGAGCGCCCCTGCAGGTTAACCCCTTCACTGCCAATGGCATTTACACAGTAATCAGTGCATTTTTATAGCACTGATCGCTGTATAAATGCCAATGGTCCCAAAAAAGTGTCAAAATGGTCCGCCATGTCCGCTGAAATATCGCAGTACCGCAAAAAATCGCAGATCGCCGCCATTATTAGTAAAAAATAAAAAAAAATTAAAAACCCCAAAAATGAATTCTCATCATCCGTAAACGCGACCACTTTTGCGCAAACCAATCAATAAACGCCGATTGCGATTTTTTTTATCGCAAATATGAGGAAGAATATAAATCGGCCAAAAACGGTGAAAAAAAATGTTTTTTTATATTTTTTTTTTGGATTTGTATTTTAAGAAAAAGTAAGAAATTTGGGTTTTTTTTGCAAAATTGTCGCTCTTCTTTTGTTTATAGCAGCGATCAGAAGTGACGCAGAGGTGATCAAATACCACCAAAAGAAAGCTCTATTTGTGGGAAACAAAGGACGCAAATTTTGTTTGGGTACAAAGTCGCACGACCGCGCAATTGTCAGTTAAAGCGACGCAGCGCCGAATCGCAAAAAGGGCTCCGGTCCTAAAGCTGGAAATCCTTCCGGGGCTGAAGTGGTTAAGCTTATAATTTTCAAACATTAGCTCTCACTCTCCCACAGCTGAGGGTAGGTTTCTAGCTAAAAATGGTGTTTTAGATACCACTGGATAACATATAATTTTGTGTAAAAGGCTTCCTGTAGCGCTGAGTAAACTGTTGGCGCTATATAAATCCTGTATAATAATAATTATACTGTAGACAGGCCCACACATTCATGGAACATTGTTATTTTTGTTTTTAGACTGTGCATTCAGAAACAAAAATTCTGACCTTTTTAAGACTTTTTGCATCACTAGTACTACATGATACAAATTAAAGAGTATATTTCCAGGAAATACTATCTATGCAGGTTAGAATGAACTCCACCTGTTTTACGTACTATATTTATTGTCTGATTGTTTTCGGAAATACCTTAGTGAAAACTTAGTAAAGGAAATATGATATTTGTTGCATCCTGTCTGTTTCATCTCTTAATGCAGGGACTCTATAGGTTTGCCGACTATTTTTTATCAAATTACAGGGTCAGGAAGTGTATGTACACTTTGCAATTATTTAAGCAATTGACATGACTGTTATGTTTGACACATACATTGTTACTCTACACAATTGCTTTGTTCTTGCATAGCTATGACTGAAATAAGTTATTTCTGATAACAAAAGAACTGTTAAGTGCAGTAGGTATTGGTGTCAGGAATGACACATAACATGTATTGGGTGCTAATATATACAGAATATATAAATATATAAGGAGTTTCAGCACACAGATGATTTTTATTTTGATGCACATCCACAGACAACAAGGCTTTTCTGCTTTTTCTACAACTATGGTAAGTCTATTCTTCCCTGTTTTGCAAATAAAATACTAGCATGAAGAATGATATATGTTTAATTGGTATATTGCATACAGGGGTCTTTTTTTATTAATGTTTTCACCCTAAATTCACTTATAAATTTCAATAAGAAAAATATGTGAGCCTTGGGTGAACTTTCTGAGAATCTTGGGTAAAAACATCAATAAATAGACCCCATAATGTTGGTAGTTTATGATTTAAGCTCTATATACATGTTTATGTTAATGCATTTACTTTATTTAGGTAGTGTCTAGAGCAATGATATAGTACAAAGTTAATTAATTCATAGCAGTCAATATGATTTCAGCTTTTGACTATATAGAACAACAGTATACAGTTGCTGTGTTAAATGGATGTTAATGGTTAATATTATTACCTACAAAATGTGTATGTATAGCTCAGCCCATTTGCTATTTTAAAAACAATAAAGATAAAACTATCTTCATAGTTCTTTTTTTCAATCAAACCATTATCAAAGGGTGCAAAGCACAATGGTTATATAAAAATGCTATACCATATGGCACCCAATTACATTTCAACATTCACCAATCTGCCAATCTGACTACTATAATTGGAAGTCGGATTGGTTGCCTTAGTTTACTACACAATACATAGTCTTTGTACTTTTTTGACCTTCCTTATTAAATAAGCAAATAAATGAACTAACTTCTCCTCCAAACCTTTTTGCTTTTTTCCTGCACTGTGTGTGTGTGTAGTGATATTGCAGGGAGTTCATTCAGGTGTAGTGCTTTTCAGTGAGATCAGAGCAGCTGGGAAATACAAACTTAGAGCTTAATGGCCCAAGTTTATATAAAAATAAAAAATAAAAATAAAAAAGTTAAAATCCAACACAACAAAAAGGTTACCCTTGCAGGGATGTGCAGCATTCACCTCTCAATGTTATACTGCAATGTAAAGGCTTTCCTCTGCCTCTTGGCTTACTCTGGCAGTGCTGCTGCTCTGGCCTCATATTGCAGACTTTAGACTTTGCGTCTCTCTCTTTCACAGCTCTCCCACAGCTCCCTGCTGTACTAGCCCACACCCTCTCCTCTGGACAGGGGACCTCCAGTCTCCCGGGTGGAGTCCCGAACTACAGACAATCAACTGATTATAAAGGTTGTGCACTCCTGCACACTCAGTATGGTCTCCTGCATGACATGGACATAGGGTTAGAAGCTCCATTCCCCTCAGACTCTTTGAAGCCTCTGGACTCCAGAACCCAATTTTTGAGTTATTAATCCTGGAGAAACCTGAAAATACGATTATCCCTGCTCAGAAAATATTCATAAGCCATATTATTATTAGAAGCATAATTAAGAAGAAGTAACTTATTTTACTTGTCTAAAATCTTGTATTGGGGTTGATTTACTAAAACTGCTTCTAACTAAAACAACTTTGGCTTGTTGAATCAAGCTTTGACAAAAAACCTGGAAGGTGATTGGTTTCTATGCAGAGCTGCACCAGATTTTGCACTCAGTTTTAGTAAATCAACACCAGTGACTAATCATGAAATAATGCAAAATAAGTAGATCAGAGAGAATTAAAATATCATTGTAGGTTATAACTTCATATCTGGGGATCAATTTACAAATATGATTACAAGACCAATGGGTTATCATGCCAGCTATCTATGCAATGATAAATCATTTAGGCCTCATACACACGGACGTTTTTTGACGCCAGCGTTTTCTGGCGTTTTTTGCAGCTCTCCATGTTAGTCAATGGCCCCATAAAAACGCAGACGTTTTTGAGCTGTAGATGGAGTTGGCGTTAGTGAGCTGAAACTAGAACCCACAGCCAGCGCGTTCTGAGGCTGTAACATTTTGGCATTTTTTGAGGCCGACGCCACAAAACGCCAAATAACGCCAACAAACGCCAACTAATATTGTACCGGCGTTAACCGGCGTTTTTTGATGCCAACATTTTTAGGTTGAAAAATAGCAGAGGGGTGATTTTTTTTAAAAAACGCCCATTGGCGCTGACGCTCACTAACGCTCACTAATGCATAACGCCGAAAAATGCCGATTCTTTTTCCTTGACGTTGGGCCCGACGTTTTGTTTATTTTTTAAGAAACGTCCGTGTGTATGAGGCCTAAATGTCATTATCCACATTATCTTCATTGTACTTCTAAGAATCATAGACCACCATTTTGTGTTGTGTTATGTAATAAAAATGTATTGTAATATATTGTATTGTGATGTAAAAATAGCTTTGCTTTTTGGAAGCACCATATCATACCATTGTTTACAAAAGCTATGTAATAAATTGCATTTTTGATTCTTAAGCTATGGGGCTCATTAATGTAAAAAAAATATGAATGTTCAAAGCGACCATTAAAATTCCTTGTTTCATTTTTTTCTGAAAATAAAAGGGGAAACATAATTGGTCACTGTGAAATGTTTCTCCAATAACTATAAAAAAATCAAGTGCAAGATGTCTTCATTAAAACCTGTAAAAGATTAATAGTTGCCATGGAAAATCATTTTTGCATTATGTGACTCATAAGCATGACAGCATTCATGGAAAGCCCGTTAATGATAACTATTTACTCACTTAGAGCAAATGGCAGGATATAAAAATTTCATTACTTTCTTGTCACTGGGAAGCATTACTGTATGATATGATAAAATATATTACAGATTGCTGGATTCACACCTTTTTTTTTACAAATTACTTTAACTCTAAATATAGCAGAATGAAGCAAGTACAGTTTACTTTCAATATAAAGAGTGCTGGACACTGATAAATATGGTTTAGAATTTAATGAGGAAGTATGAAAATTGCTGGAAAATTTAACTAGTAAAAAATAAATAAATAAATAAATTGAAGGTACAATAAAAAAAACTTGGGAACATATTAATAAAATGTTCTCAGTTTCAGACCATGCACATTGACTGAGCAGATTTTCTGGAACATCTGACCAACTTTACTATGTAAAAAATGTCCTGTCAGAAGTGTGTAAACTGGTTAATCTTTTACAACTGAATGTGGGGCTGGTTCTATTCACAGTGCCTGAATATTTGTGTTATCCATGGTTCCGGTATCTAATACAAACCAATGTTCTCAAATACTTTGCCAGTGTGCCTTTAGAGGGTCTCCAGATAGGAGGTACCTTCCCACAGCAACAATGCTCTGTAGGGGAGGGTACAACCCACCTGCCCCCCTTACTTGGTAAACTGGTAATAAAGTTCTTTTGGCCACTTAATATAAATTGCATTGTTACTGTTGTATTAGGACTCATTTACTAAGGCAGCTGAGAATCTTCTCTCAGAAATTGTGTGTGTAAACACTGACTTCTACTATCCAGCCATGTGAATGGCATTTAAAGATGACTTAGTATTCAAAGTGATCAGAATATTGTATCTAGCAGTAATCAAGCAGCTAAACAACAGCAATAAAATAGAGTGGTGAAAAATCCAAAATCCACAAACAGTAAAGAAATCCAACAGTTTTTTTTTCTGTTTGTGTACCTTTTGTAGATTTCCCTTTAACATATATTTCTGTTTTTTAAATTTGAACCATCCCTCCCATTTCTTTGAGAATTTTCCCACCAAATTCTCACTTGAATAATATAATTCTTCCATAGTACAAATATATTCAACACTCCTTAGCCAATCTCCCATTGATGGAGTCTCCTACAAGTCCCTTGGCTGCGTTCAATATATGTGTGAGTGAGTGATTTCTTTATTATGCTATTGAACTCGCAGTATTATGGAACAAACATATTGATGGATCTTTAGGTAGGTCGGTAACAAATATTTCCTAACCTCCTTCTAAAATTCTTGTATTTTTACACATTCCCACCAAATGTGAAACATAGTCCCCCATACACCCCTGCCAACGTAATGGTATCTTCCCTGCTTGATATTTCTGTGCTCTAAAAGGTGTAATATACCATCACAAAACACTTAAAATTAATCACTACAGTGTGTGTATCTATCGAGGAGTTATATGTCAGTTTCAACACCATCCTTTTCTGTTGCTCGCTCAAGGCAACCCCAATTTCTCTTTCCCATTTTCCAATACATGGCTATATATGGCAATGTTCTTGGCTCTGCCTCTGCAGTAAGTGTCTAATAAACCTGAGAAATACAGCATGTTGGTGCAACCTGTGAACTGAGCAATTTCTGAAAAGGAAGTAAATTGTCTATTTCTTGGCTGAGGTAATGATGCTTCAACTGGCAAAGCTTAGAATCATCTAATGGGACAACACACCATTTGTGCCTTAACTCCTGTATAGTGCTCACTCTCCCTTCCTTCATAATATCCTTCAGTTGTAAATTTTTATCCTTTGTCTATGCTCAAAGAATCATTATTCCCTGGTAGAAAATGACATGTGCCACTAAGAAATAACAAAGATGAGTAATAACCCCATTTGAAGTGTCTATGAATTGTGTCCCATATTTAAAAATACATTACTTGTTAGTGGACACAAATTTTAGAGAGCACATGCATCTGTTGCAGAACCCTAATCATCTCCCTCAACAGTGCATCACTCAGTGTATCCTCTTTTACACAACCCCTATCTTGTGAATAATATGTCCAATCTACAATCCATTTTATCGCCACCGCGTGATAGTATCTCTTTAGATCTGGCACTGCCAAACCTCCCTCCCTCTTGTTCTTACTTAATATTGAATATTGAATTCTAGGTTTTTTACCCTGCCAGATACACTTTGAGATAAGTAGAAAAATATGAACTGATTGCGCCGTGACAAAATTCTGATATAGCTGCACACTCATATATATATATATGTATATATATAAACTTAAATGTGATAAAAAATTCAAAATTTCCCACAAGAAGGCTGCTCAATAACAGCAATAAGCTGTGATGAAGATAATAAACACAATATAAGCGCCAACCTCTTATATACATAAACTCATACCATATAAATAAATCATAAATTTGTTAAATTAAATTTGTGATTCCACAAATGGACTATGGAATAGATTTTCCAATCTTAGTAGGATATAGCCAAAGTCCATTAATGTCCATCCAAATAGTGACGATCAACTTAATTGTGATAAAGTGACGATAGTGCTCTCCAGTGCTTCATAAAAATCGGTGCAATATGTACAGAAAAAGTGCCAGGTGCCAGGATCCCTCTTGTGTCCCCACTCACCAGAACAAATGGACTCACTGCTTTGCAGTCAGCAGGTCAAAAACGCAGGGTGGGGATAACCGGTGGTTCCTGGCTGAACACTGGAGCGGATGTATGTGACTCTTTTCCCAGCTACTGGCAGACCTTTGTGGCTCAAGAAATCAAGGGGACATTCATAGTGTATACCATAAAACACTATTTATTGCGCATAAAAGTAGTTTACTTACAGACTTTTCATCTTTAAAATCGTGTCTATGTACACAACGTGCAGACTAGTGGGGCGGGCACCCACCCCTCACAAGCCGCCAGTGGACGTGATGCGATCAGTTGTGGAGGACCGAAAGTGACGCCAACGTGTTTCGATTCCTGTGTCAAAGCGTCATCACGGACGTTGATCTCCAGCCATTCCCCATGTTTTATCTTCAGAGGCACCACCCACCAATTCAGACCAGCTAAAACATGGGGAATGGCCGGAGATCAACGTCCGTAATGACGCTTTGACACACGTACGCCGGCGGATTGTGAGGGGTGGGTGCCCGCCC
>BLSH010317492.1:325347-338858 GCA_018402905.1 Glandirana rugosa
TCACAAGCCGCCGGCAGACGTGTGTCAAATCGTCATCACGGATGTTGATCTCCGGCCATTCCCCATGTTTTAGCTGGTCTGAATTGGTGGGTGGTGCCTCTGATAATAAAACATGGGGAATGGCCGGAGATCAACGTCCGTGATGACGCTTTGACACAGAAAGCGAAACGTGTTGACGTCACTTCTGGTCCTCCGCAACTGATCGCATCACGTCCAACGGCAGCTTGTGAGGGGTGGGTGCCCGCCCAACTATTCTGCACGTTGTGTACATAGACACGATTTTAAAGATGAAAAGTCTGTAAGTAAACTACTTTTATGCGCAATAAATAGTGTTTTATGGTATACACTATGAATGTCCCCTTGCTTTCTTGAGCCACAAAGGTCTGCCAGTAGCTGGGAAAAGAGTCTCATACATCCGCTCCAGTGTTCAGCCAGGAACCACCCTGCGTTTTTGACCTGCTGACTGCAAAGCAGTGGGTCCATTTGCTCTGGTGAGTGGGGACACAAGAGGGATCCTGGCACCTGGCACTTTTTCTGCACATATTGCACCGATTTTTATGAAGCACTGGAGAGCACTATCGTCACTTTATCACAATTAAGTTGATTGTCACTATTTGGATGGACATTAATGGACTTTGGCTATATCCTACTAAGATTGGAAAATCTATTCCATAGTCCATTTGTGGAATCACAAATTTCATTTAACAAATTTATGATTTATTTATATGGTATGAGTTTCGGTATATAAGAGGTTGGCGCTTATATTGTGTTTATTAACTTTGAGATAAGTGTCTGCAGTATCCTAAAATATTTGTATGGTAAGCGGATAGGGAGCATCTGAAATGCATAATGTATTTTCATCTTAATAATATTTATTTGTCCTACCTCTGAAAGTGATTTTACTGACAATTTGTTTACTTCCTGTTTGATTTAATTTAATAATGGGATATATTTGGCTTGGTATAAGTTTTTTAATGGAGAGTGTTATTTTTACCCCTAACTACTTTAGCTCCATCCTTTTCCAAGTAAAAGAAAACTGACTCTGTATTGCAAACTGCTCTTCATATATCTTTGAGATATTCTAGATCTCCACTTTGATGAGTTCCTTTTCAGATTAGATAATTCACCATAGATTTTTGGTTCCTTAATTATATATTGTAATGGTTACCCTGACTGGCCACATAAAACAATATATCATCTGCATATGCTGCCACTTTGTGTTCCTCTTGCCTCACTCTCACTCCTTTTACATCCACATGTGCCTGAATAGTTGCCAGGAGAGGTTCTAATGACAGAGCAAACAATAGGGGTGGAAAGAGAGAACCTCTATCTTGTTCCGTTAAATAACTTGAATGACACTGATAAACTTCCATTAACTCATACTCTCACTGTGGAGTGCTGATATAAGGCCCCTATCCATTGTAACATCTTTGGCAAACATTTATTGTCAGAATAAAATATTTGTATTTGATCATGCATATTGAATAGCTACAGGGCAGCCATTCAACAAGCGTTTCACTGGTTTGCCCTTAGAAGCCATCACAGCCATGCCTACAATGGCATGGCTGTGATTGGCCAGTGCATCATGTGACCCAGCCTCTTTATAAGCTGGAGTTACTTAGTGCTGCATGTCACATGCTCTCTGGGTAGTGTAGGGAAAGGATGCTGCCAGTGCTGTGAGGGACAGATTGCAGATAGATAGATAGGTAGAGATTACTACTACTACTGCTTTTAGGGACAGATTGCAGATCTCATCCTGCATTACAGAACGATCTGACTGGACTAGGTAGAGTCTACTGCTTAGAGGGACAGATTATTGTTCTAAAATCATCTTCTAGTTTTATAGGGTCAGGTTCCTGCTGTTGCTATAAGGGACATATTATTGTTCTAAAATCATTTTGCAGCCCTCTAGCACATTCCAGGACTTTTTTTACAGTAATTTTTGTGCCGAAAAGTTCGGGTCCCCATTGAATCCAATGGGGTTCGGGGTAAAGTTCGGGTCAAGTTCTGTACCGAACCCGGACTTTTTCCCGAAGTTCAGCCGAACCCACCCAACCCGAACATCCAGGGGTTTGATCAACTCTAGTAGTAAACTCTTTTTTAACTTGTAACTACAGGTAAGCCTATAATAAGGCTTACCTTTAGGTACTGTGAATATCTCCTAAACTTGCACTGTTTAGGAGATATTCACACTGCATACATCCAGTGATGTCATATACATGCTGTCCCTTCAGAGCTTCTTGCCACAATCCGTGTTGTCATCACGGCTCGGCAAATCAGACACCCAGAGCACGCGAACCCGGAAGGAAGACCGGGCAAAGATGAAAGTCCTGACAGCACACCGCTGGAGAGCTTTGTTCTAAGGTAACTATTTAATAATGTGCTAGTATACGATGCATACTACCACATTATGCCATTGTCTTGCAGGGTTTTTTTTTTTTTTTTTTAAAGTGCCATTTACTACTGCTTTAACATAAATACGAGGGCTATATCTTGTTCTACTTTCTCTTTATGTTTTTGCTCCAGTTCATTTACGGAGGTCTTCAAAAAGTTTCCGCACATTTTTTTAATACGTTTTGCAGCCATGTTCACCACAGTGTGACAACCCATACTAAACTAAAGGTCAGCCGGCTTGGCAGGCAGAGTAGTCACATGACCCTCTCAGACACGACCAATTACTACTCCTCCCGCCCTCACAGTTTCCAACAAAAATATAAAAGTGTGGAAACCTTTTGAAGACCCCTGTATATGAACTGGAGCAAAAACATAAAGAGAAAGTAGAGCAAGGTATATAACAACAATTGATTTTGAAGAGAGATGAATTAGATGCTCTTATGGAACAGGGGACAAAGTAAGATTTTAATATGGTGGCTAAGGAAAGATACTGATGGTGGAATAAATTAGGGAAATTCCTGGCAAGGGTATTGGAAGCAAAAAAATCATCAAACTTCATTTACAAAAATAAGGTAAGGGATCTAGTAAATACAACTGCAGAGATTGCAAAATTGTAAACCTTTTCCCACCTGGTCATCATTCTGCTATAGGCCGGGCGTGAAGTGGTTACCTTTTTTGCAATTTCTTCAGGTTTCATTGTTCTGACTGGAGGTTTTATGACACGAGATCGGTGGTTCAGTGTGTCGTTCGAACACACTGCATCTCTGATCACGCTAAAGAGCCTATGACGTAGGCTCTTTACCATGTGATCAGCTGTGTCACAGCTGATCACAATGTAAATAGGAAGTTCCTGGCTATTGGCATTCCTCTCCTCTCACTGGTAGCGAGTGAGGAGAGGAGAGCTGATAAGCGGTTTT
The DNA here is from genome assembly GCA_018402905.1 of Glandirana rugosa. Lineage (NCBI taxonomy): Eukaryota > Metazoa > Chordata > Amphibia > Anura > Ranidae > Glandirana > Glandirana rugosa. The sequence goes on from BLSH010317492.1 coordinate 328,659, forward strand.
CCTCACAGTTGAGATCTGCACTGATAATCAGTGCAATGATTATCAGTGTAGCCCCCAATGATGCCTACCAGTGATTCTCACCAGTGCCCATCAGTAATGCTTATCAGTGCCGCCTATCAGTGCTCATCATTGCTGCCTATCAGTACCCATCAGTGTCCATAAATGCTGCCTATCAGTGCACATTGTGCGGCCTATCAGTGACAATTAGTGCTGCATATCCGTGCGGCCTATCAGTGCCCATCAGTGCTGCATATCAGTGCTGCCTATCAGTACCCATCAGTGTTGCATATTAATGCCTCCTCATCGGTGTCACCTCATCAGTGCCACCTCATCAGTATCCATCAGTACCCATCAGTGCAGCCTCATCAGCACACATCACTGAAGGAGAAAAATTGTTTATTTACAAAATTTTATAACAGAAACTAAAAAAAACGTTTTTTTCCCAATTTTTTTTTTCCGTTTGTTTAGCAAGAAATAAAAAACACAATGGGGATTAAATGCCACCAAACAAAGCTCCACCTGTCTAAAAAAAATTGTTTGGGTACAGCATTGCATGACCATGGAATTGCCATTCAAAGTGTGACAGCTCTGAAAGTTGAAAATTGGCCTGGGCAGAAAGGGGGTGAAAGTGTCCTGTACTGAAGTGGTTAAAAAAAATATTGCAGTGCACTATATTCAGTAAAGCCAGATGGGTCCCAGGGGACAGATTTAATGACAGTGATAAGTGAAGGAAGCACAGTTACCTAAATTAACAGATGTACTGGAATCCCTAGAAAAACCCGTAACAGTAGAAGAAGAAGCAGAAAAATAAGAAGAGATAAACAGGGGCGGAGCCAGCGCATGCCATGTAACTGAGGGACTGAGCACAGGGACGGCTGATCTGTGATCCTGCCTAGATCCTGCTGGCAGACAACTGAATCCTGCATACCGAAGAGGGGGCATGAGTGCCGGGAGCTTGCTGGCAGCTACGGGGATGGTAAAGTACGGACCCCCTGCGCTGAAAACGCTGGGAGACCGGCTGGCCAGCTTTGCATGGGGATCCCAACATGGTGCCTGAATCGGCGAGGAGGATGAGGAGGACGAATGGCCGCCGCTGGTGCGAATGGGCCCAGACTCAATCCCCGACTGGTTCCCCTGAATCGGGGAGTCCCCGACCCCCTAGGGATTGAGAGAGACGCAGAGGGAGATCCTTGGACAGGTGGGAGATCCCCAGGGGGGAAGAGGCTGGCAAGGCCACAGAGGCGGCAGGGGAGGAAGAACTGTCACTAAGACAGATCATGGCCACCATAAAGGGATGTCAGACAAAACTCACTGACCACTTTGAAGAGCTCTAACTTGAGATCTCTTTTCTGAAGCACGATATGCTGAAGCTTAAGGAAAAGACTAAGGTGGCGGAGGGCCTTATTACTTCTTTGGAGGAGGTGGTCAGACTGATGGACTCTGTGGTCCAGGTGACTAAAAAAGTACTTTCTGAACACACTTTAAATATGGTCGACATGGAGTACCGTATGAGACGGAGTTGGGGATCATTCTGGATTCCGGATAAATTGGGCAAAGTCCTTCTTATTCCAGGTAGATGAAGTGACGGCACCGGTGGATTCTCCTATTCCTCTTTCAAGGTCCTTTAAATATTTGGGGGTGGTGGTACAGCTCCCTATATCAAGATTTGTGGAGGATAACCTGGGGCTGACTCTTGGCGCGTTTAGGGAGAAGGTGCAGAGATGGCAAACCCTTCCATTAACACTGCTGGGCCATATAAATCTGTTTAAGATGATTTTTCTGCCTAAATTTTTGTACCTCCTCTCGAACTCACCAGTTTTTGTACCAAAAAAATGTTTAGGACTATACACTCAGCCTTGGTGGGTTTTCTGTGGGAACCTCGTCCCCCAAGAGTCTTACTATTTTGCCTCAAAACTACTGTTCCTATACTGGCAATTCTTCCCCCAAAATCCTAATGCTACTACCCTACTGGAAGCGGCGATTGCCATTTCGCAGAAGACACTCCTGAACATGGTATACTGGGGGAGATCCCGGGTAGAAGGGGGGGATTGGTGATAGGGCTCCCAGGGAAAATTTTTTGAGTTTGTGTGCAAATGACTCAGGACACTCCTTTGAGTCTATCAGCTAATAACCTGCTCTGGTGTAATCAAACACTGGCTGAGCTCCTAGGATTGACGATGGGCAGGCCTGGGGCCGCTTTGGGGTAAAATACCTCCACCATATTTTGCAGGACGGGAGTCTTCGAACGTTTAGGCAGCTTAGGGACCTTTTTGGAGTACCGGTGACCTGGAGCTTTCAGTATGAGCAACTGAGGCATGCTGCGGGGGAGCAATTTGGAAATCAGGGAATTGTAATGCAAAACATCACCCTAGAGTCTATAGTTCTTGACCCTGACCCGGCTAAGCGGATCTCCACATACTACCTGGTGGTAAGAGTGGATGATCCGAGGGTAATGGCTAGGGCAAGATCTCGATGGGTCGCTCTGGCTCTGGAGTTGACAGGGGAGATCTGGCAGGAGGTACTGGGTACTTGCCCTCCTACAGTGATATCCTCTAAAGATAAAATAATCCAGCTTAGATATCTCCACCAAATGTATTACACTCCAGTCTGACTGTTCCGAATGCATAAGAGGGATTCCCCTGGCTGCCATAAATGCCTGGCGGCAGAGGGCGATTTCTTCCATATGGTTTGGGAATGCAATAGAATACGCCGTTTGTGGTCCATGGTGATGGCTTTTATAGCTGATAAATTTGATCTTCCCAACATATACTCTCCTCTACGATGTTTGTTGGGCATTTTTGATCAGGAGGATATGGATGTGTATACAAAACTTTTTCTTAGATTCCTATATTTTGGAGTCCGGAAACTTATAGCTAGGAGATGGATATATAAGGAATACTTGTCGCTACAGATGTGGATTGCACTGATGAATGCAGACATCCCGCTTTATAGGATGACTTATGAGGCTAGGGGAGAGCCCAAGAAGTTTAGGAAGGTATGGTTTAGATGAGTGGACTTGGAGGAGACCCTGGTGATGGGGGAGGGACATGGAGAGTGAATGGGAAGGAAAGAGATATCAAGGAGAGAGGGATGGTTGATAAAGGAATGGCCTCTGGACTGGGGAACAGGAGGAGGGAATTTATCTATGGCCTGTGATAGGAGATTTATTGGATGCCCAAGCTCTAGAACACATTTTTTCTTTTTGGTTTTTATTTCTTACATAGTTACATAGTCAGTGAGGTTGAAAAAAGACACAAGTCCATCAAGTCCAACCCATGTGTGTGTTTTTATGTCAGTATTACATTGTATATCCCTCAATGTTGTGGTCCCTTATGTGTGCATCTAATAGTTTTTTGAAATTATCTATACTCCCAGCAGAAATTACTGCTTGTGGAAGAGAATTCCACATTCTCACTGCTCTTACCGTAAAGAAACCTCTACGCATTTTAAGGTTAAACCGCCTTTCTTCTATCCTTAGTGAATGGCCGCCTGTCTTTATGTACTCCCTTGCGCTGAATAGTTTTGTCCCTATAGTGGGGTCACTAATGCAGTATTTGTACATTGAAATCATATCCCCTCTCAAGCGTCTTTTCTCCAGAGAGAATAAGTTCAGTGCTTGTAATCTTTCCTCATAACTTAGGTCCTTCAATCCCTTAATTAGCTTTGTTGCCCTTCTCTGAACCCTTTCCAATACCTGGACATCCTTCCTGAGGACTGGTGCCCAGAATTGGACGGCATACTCCAGGTGCAGCCTCACCAGAGACTTGTATAGTGGGAGAATTATTGATTTATCCTTGAAGTTAATCCCTTTCTTGATGCATGCCAACACTTTGTTAGCTTTGCTTGCAGCAGCTTGGCATTGCATGCCACTGCTGAGCCAGTTCTCTACTAGGACCCCTAGGTCTTTTTCCATCCCAGATTCCCCCAGAGGCTCTTTCTATTTCCTTTAACATTTGTTTAATTGGACTATTTCCGTATCACTTCACATATTCAATGGAAATGGATAACTGTTGGATAAGAAAACAGAATGTAACACCTAAGTGCTTATATATGCATGTGTTTATTGACACAGTGAGCTTATTATTGATGATGTGTGTGATACAGTTTTTTTTGCAACAAACTTGAAAATAAAAAAAAACTTTTTTCAAAAAAAAAAAAAGAAGAGGTAACTATAAAGAACACAGCAACAGGGAAGAGTCCTGGGCCCAGATGGGTACTTTATAGGGTATTATAAGAAATTTAAAGGAATGTTACTACCAAAATTATGAACTTGCTGAGTGCAGGGGCTGTTATATGAAATGAGTCCATATCTATATATGTTACCATTATTCCTAAGGAGGGACCCTAATTTATGTTCTAGTTGTAGACCAATATCATTATTGAATACAGATATGAAATTATATGTAAAAGAGCTGGCCACAAGCCTAAAGAGATTGATGCCACAATGGATACATACTGACAAAGTTTGATTTGTCCCTGGAAGAGAAGGGAAAGATAATTGTTTGAGATCATGCTTGCTGTTACATAATGTCAGCAGTAGAAGTTTCCCAGATCTGTCTGTCAATTGATGCAGAAAAGACATTTGACAGGGTAGACTGGGGATTTATGATGGCTACATTGAGGATACTTGGAATGGGTCCAAAGATGAACTGATGTTTTAACTGCTCTATTCAAAATTAAAAATGCTTTAGATGGAGTGACATTTTAAATATAGAAAGCAATAAAACACTACAAAAGACATGGCATAGCTTTTGTACAGCTCATTTTGATATTCTTAAAAGGCATGTCAACTGCAATTCAAAAACTGTAAATCAGTAAACTACTTATAATAAATGTATATATTTCTTATGTTAATGATTTAAGATAGATCAAGTTTAAAACCGGGGTTGATTTGATAAATGAATAGAGAATTCTTAATTAGCAAAGTAGAATTGTAATTGATGTTTTAGAGAATAAAGTGAAGTTGTGATCATTACAATTAATTATCTAATCACGTACAAGTTAAAATTAGATTTGAGTGAACACCTGGATGTTTGGGTTCGGTGGGTTTGGCTGAACTTCGCGAAAAAGCTTGGGTTCGGTACCGAACTTGACCCGAACTTTACCCCGAACCCCATTGAAGTCAATGGGGACCTAAACTTTTTGGCACAAAAATGACTGTAAAAAAGTCCTGGAAAGTGCTAGAGGGCTGCAAAAGGAAGAAAATGATTTTAGAACAATAATTTGTCCCTTACAGCAACAGCAGGAACCTGACCCTATAGGAATAGGTGATTATTTTAGAACAATAATCTGTCCCTTACAGCAACAGCAGGAACCTGACCCTATAGGAGTAGGCAATGATTTTAGAACAATGATCTGTCCCTCTAAGCAGTAGACTCTACCTAGTCCAGTCAGATCATTCTGTAATGCAGAATGAGATGTTATTAGATCTACAATCTGTCCCTAAAAGCAGTAGTAGTAATCTCTACCTAGTCCACAGTCAGATCATTCTGTAATGCAGGATGAGATGTTATTATATCTGCAATCTGTCCCTCACAGCACCGTCAGCATCCTCTCCCTATGCTAGCCAGAGAGCATGTGACATGCAGCACTAAGTGACTCCAGCTTATAAAGAGGCTGGGTCACATGATGCACTGGCCAATCACAGCCATGCCATTAGTAGGCATGGCTATGTTGGTTTCTAAGGGGAAACCAGTGAAACGCTTGTTGATTGGCTGCCCTGCAGCTATTCAACATGCGTGATCAAATACCCAAACCCAACTTTTTTTCAAATGTCCGGGTTCGGGTCCGGGTCACGGACACCCCAAAGTTCGGTACGGACCCGAACTTTACAGTTGGGGTTCGCTCAACTCTAGTTAAAATGCAACTGGACTGGACATTTATTCATTTTGGGTAACAGGTGATACAACATGGTGGAGTATCCTTAAACAACAGGTAGGTGACTGTTCCATCCAAGAAGAAGCAGGACGGGTCCAAAGTCAGCATGGCATGAACCACCAACCAATGAGAGGGACTGTTACAAATTCAAATTGAATAAAAATTGTCAGCTCATTTAGTAAATCAGCTCAACATTCTTTAATAATAAATCATCAGTAGACAGAGTTGTAGGGGTACTACAAAGTTTTGCAGTATGTACCTTTTTTGCCTTGCCTGCATATTGTGAGAAATTTTAATGCAGTTTATTTATTATCAAGCTTATTAATTTAGAAATATTGGCCATATTCATTCACCAGGATGATTTAATCAAAAACATTTTTATTTAAGGTTTCTGTGATAAATAACAGTAAAAAACTAAGAAATGTTTTGTACATATTATAATTGTTAATTTGTTTTATAATTATTATTTCATTTAAGGCTTTTCCATCAAAGGGACTGAAACAGACACTCTTTTATATTGTGCTGCTTTATCTAACTCGTGAATATCAATGTCTGGATGTAAGCAGTTGCGGTAATACCTTAAGGGCACCAGGTATGGTTATTAGTATATTTTTGTACTTAAATCTGAAATGTTTGTCAACTCCTGTTCTACTTCATGGCCAATTGTGGTGCTGGCAGTTAAGAGTTAATGCACCTTTATATTTGAAGTTAGTTATAGAGATATTATTTGGATTAGCTGCTGTTCAAGCTTTGTAAATATGACTTTCATTGTCCCTGTTCATTCAGCTGAGTTCAGTAGACTAACTCACTGCTTCAGTGGAAAAGCTAGGCTGTAGGAATTAGCTCCAGTTGACTAGAACAGCATACATTTTTAAGGAAAAAATGTTTTTTATTGCAAAAAATGACAGGGTTTGAGAAATTGAGAAGTTCTACTGTTGGAAATGGCTTTGTGTCCTTTATTCTCATAAAGCAGCCATAACTACATCCTGAAGGTGTCAGCCTATTACATACAGCATTTAAGCTTGTTTAACCTCTTGAGCCCTCACCTGTAAAAAAAACAGTTACACTTACTTTTTGTTATAAACACATCAAATAAAATGCCAGGCCACTATATACATACATAGAAAGCATTGTTAATTTTGTCAACAAAAACATTTTCGTCATCATTTTCGTCCACTGCTTTTCTGCAGTGATGAAAACGAAATGAAAAATACACCACATTTATGTCCACGGATGAAAATAAATTTTATTTTCATTAATGAATGAAAACTAAACGAAAATGTGAGGCAGGATTGTTTACCCTCAGAACTTCTGGTTTCCACAGAGGTCCTACTTCCTCTGGATGGAGCCCGGCATTTGTCGATAGGAGGCTGTCCGCGGAAGGTTAGACTATAAATGGCTATTAACTGCAGCTAGAAGGGGGATGTTCTATTAGGATGGTGGGGACTTGGCTGTGTAGTTAACCCCCTCACATACTGCCACACACTCACACTTCATACTGATATATAGAGGCCCCCTGAAGGAGACATGCTCCTTGTCAATAGGCTTCACAGCTTGTCCACAACAGGAGAGCAGCACACTGTCCTGTGCAGGAATAACCCTGTTGCTGCCAGAGCTGTTTTTACACCCATGCTTAAAAAATCTATTTAGGCTTGAAGATTACATAAACACCCCCCCAAACATTATATATTATCTTAAAGTAGACAAGCTTGTGTAAATGTGCACTGCATGGTGGCATCATCACACAAAGAGTTTTTATTTTTATTTTAATGTTTCACTTCTGTCAAAAAAGCAATATTCCTGTAACTAAACTTGGTTTACCTTAAAGTGATTGCAAAGTCTCCTTTTAAAATACAAAAAAACCCAAACATGTTATACTTGCCTCCTCTGTGCAGTTGGTTTTACACAGAGCAGCCCGGATCCTCCTCTTCTCAGATCCCTCTTTGCTGCTTCTGGCCCCTCCATTCTATTGAGTGCCCCTCAGCTATTTATGGGGGCACCCAAGCTGAGTCAGAGCTCCCTGTATCCATTCAGACACGGACCCCCCGACCAAACCCTGCCAACTCTCTCCCCTGATTGGCTCACTGACTTTGATTGACAGCCACTGGAGCCAATGGCACCACTGCTGTGTCTCAGCCAATCAGGAGGAGTGTCCAAGACAGCTTAGACATCACTGAAGAGAGATGGAGCTCAGGTAAGTAGTTAGGGGGGTGCTGGGGAGGCTGCTACACACAAAAGGTTATTTTTATCTTAATGCATAGAATGCATTAAGATAAAAAAAGTCTACCTTTACAACTCCTTTAAACACTTCATTCCTGAAAGGATTTCCCACTGTAGGACCAGAGCACTTTTTACGATTCGGCACTGCGTCACATTAACTGACAATTGCGCAGTCGTGCGACGTTGTACCCAAACAAAATTTGCGTCCTTTTTCCCACAAATAGAGCTTTCTTTGGTGGTACTTTATCACCTCTGCATCATTTCTGATCACCGCTATAAACAAAGAAAGAGTAACAATTTTGCAAAAAAAACATTTCTTACTTTTTGCTAAAATACAAATCCAAAAAAAAAAATATAAACAAAAAATATATTCATCGGTTTTGGCCAATGTATATAAAAAAATCGCAACTGGCATTTATTGATTGGTTTGCGCAAAAGTTGCCACGTTTACAAACCATGAGAATTAATTTCTGGCGTTTTTACTTTTTTTACTAGTAGTGGCGGCGATCTGCGATTTTTATCAGGACCTTGATATTGGGGCGGACGTGTCGGACATTTTTGACTTCAATGACATTTATACAGCGATCGGAAATTTAAATATCCACTGATTACTGAATAAATGTCATTGGCAGTGAAGAAGTTGACCTGCAGGGGGAGATCTAGGGGTTAACTGTGTTCCCTAGGCATGTTCTAACTGTGAGGGGGCTGGGCTACCATGGACATAAAAGATCTAACTGATCCCAGTGACAGGGATCTGTAGATCTCTTACATGCCCACTGACAGAGAGGGGAACCGCCATGTTTACATCATCGGTTCCCCGTTCTTTATCTCTGGCAGGTCATCGCGGCTCGCCGCCGGACATCGGGTCCGCCCGAGCCGCGGGCACGAAAGTGTGCGGGTCGCCGCTTATATGCACTGATTCCACACTGCTGCCGTATATATACAGTACGTGGTCGGCAAGTGGTTAAAGATGTTATATAATGACCAAATCTGTGTCTGTAGTGCATGTTCAAACCTTAATACCATAAATAATAACCCATTAGATTTTTCACTCCAGTAGTATATAAGGAGTTTGGAAATAGTAGAGAAATGCTTAAATAATGCATTACAGTGTAACTAAATCTAGATCAATGATTTTAAATGTACTGGAGATTTTAGTCGACTAATATGTAGGACATTTTAGTAGACTAAAATGTACTGGAGATTTAGTCGACTAAAACTAAAACACTCGCAGAAGACTAAAATGGGACTAAAACTAAAATTCCATTTTAGTCCTAAGACTAAAACTAAATCGAAAACTATATAAAACTACATAGAAACAAATCATTTTTGGAATGTAAACACCCCAAGGTGATCTAATCTCTTACATATGAAAACATGTGCTAGTATTGAGGAGGTTAAACAGTCACTGCAACCCAGACCAACATTTTAATTATAGGAGACACCAGGCAGACTTACCTACCTGGGTTCTGTGCTCTGTCCTCCTACCGCAGATTCTCACTCCTCCTGCTGGATTTTTCATGTCATAAATCAATGGCAATCTAATCACCAGGGGCTGCATTACAACAGTGGCAGCAGATGGGCACTTGGCACAAGTTTCACTGCCAGTGTCTTTGAGAAAAGAGATCAGATCAGATCACAGCCATGCATGGGTGCATTGGTTGCCCTTGTGTGTTTTTGCAGTGCTCAGAAATACATGTCACCCTCCCTGAATTATTTTTTACACTATTATAGGTACAGAGGTGGGTAAAATGAATTTAATAATAATATATATATATATATATATATATATATATATATAAAGGGTGGGCCATTTATATGGATACACCTTAATGAAAGAATAAAGTTACATTAAAACTAAGCACACCATTGTTTTTCTTGTGAAATCCCCAATAAGTTTGATGTGTCACATGACCCTCTTCCTATTGAGAAAACAAAAGTTGGATTAAAAATGGCCGACTTTAAAATGGCTGCCATGGTCACCACCCATCTTTAAAAGTTTCCCCCCTCACATATACTAATGTGCCACAAACAGGAAGTTAATATCACCAACCATTCCCATTTTATCAAGGTGTATCCATATAAATGGCCCACCCAGATGTG
>BLSH010317492.1:340242-355519 GCA_018402905.1 Glandirana rugosa
ATTTCGTTGTCGACCTTGGAAAGGGACATGTTGAACTACTACTAAAATCTTGTGATTAGAAAGGGAATTTCTTTGTCGACCTTGGAAAGGGACATGTTGAACTACTACTAAAATCTTCTTATTAGAAAGGGAATTGGCGAACGGCTGCCGACTAGCCGTTAACTGCCGCTGTTACACCGAGACATTGCGCTTAGCGGCAGTATGCTGCCGCCGGCGCTATGTCTCGGTGACACTCGCGCGCGCGCGGCGGCCTCCGCGCGCGCGCGTGAGTGGTGGCTCTGTATCGCGGCCGCCGTCGTATGACGGCGATTCGCGTTACAGAGCCACATTGTCGCCGTCAATTGCCGATCAGCCGTCGGCAAGCGGTTAAGGGAAAGATTATTCTTCTAAAATCATCATCAAGTTGTACAGGGAAAGGTTCCAGCTGTTTCTTTAAGGGAAAGATTAGTGTTCTAAAATCATCATCAAGTTGTACAGGGAAAGGTTCCAGCTGTTGCTTTAAGGGAAAGATTATTGTTCTAAAATCATCTTCAAAGTGTGTGGAAAAGCCTGTTTCAGCCGCATGAAGCCATATTAGTGTTATAAAATCATCTTCAAAGTGTGTGGAAAAGCCTGTTTCAGCCGCATGAAGCCATATTAGTGTTCTAAAATCGTCTTCAAAGTGTGTGGGAAAAGCCTGTTTCAGCCGCATGAAGCCATATTAGTGTTCTAAAATCATCTTCAGTGAAGTTATATTTTGGCAAGCTGTGTTCCGCATTTGAAAAGGACTCACCTGTAGCACCAGCACTTTAATACCATTTATTTGCACTGGACATTTATTTATTGGCACTAAATATTTTCAACACTATTAAGCACTGCTTTCACTATTATGTAATTTAAGTGACTTTTTTATGGTTTGATTTATTTTATGGCAGCTGCTCTATATTATTGTTTGCACATGAATTGATCACTTTTTAATTTTATTGTTTACTGACACTTTAGCGCGGTATTTCTGTTTTATAATGGAAAAAAATGCCTGAAATTATTGGTTGTTAAAGAACGGGGCTGCTGCTTCCTTAACAACCAATGATGTGTCCTGGGATTCCCCCTCTCTGCCTCCTCCTTCACTCCCGCCAGCTGTCACCAGGTTAGGGTAACTCCCCCTTAACCCGATCCCTGTACCCCCCTGATAGCAGCCCCCGCAGCTACCATCATTAGCCGGAATCTCTGCTGATCCCGCCAGGCTTCAGGTGCTGCATGGGGCTTGGGGGGATCAAGATGTGTCCCCTCACCACTCAGAACACCCCCCATACTGGCCCCTGCACCCCCCCATCCATTGCAGTTCCAAGCAGCATCCCTCCTTCCCCTCGCACAGCCTGCAACTTCTGCCTGTGTTCTCCAGCGAGCTGACAGGTTGGGGGAGGGGGGACAGTTGTTGCGAATGAGGGTGAAGTTAGGGCTTGGGGGACTTGGTATACATGTGTCTACCATAGCTCCCCCCCGTAACACTAAGATTGCTGCTATATATCCCACTGACAGCTGATAATAGTAACCGCGAGTGTTAAAATCTATCAGTCTGTCATTTTCCTGAAATTCCTCACACATTGAAGTAAAGCGCTGCAGAGAAAAGGGACTTCAGTTCCTTTTCTCTATCTCAAAATAAGAGAAAAACAAAAAAAAAACATAGTAAGACCCCCCCCCCAGGTCCACTCACACTCACCCCTCTAAGGTAACCCCCCCCCCCAAAAAAATGTAGAAAAGTAAAAAAAAACAAAAACAAACAAAGTAAGACCCACCAGGTCCACCCACTCTCACCCCTCCAAGGTGACCCCCCCCCCGAAAAAAATACACAGCTGCGGGGTAGCTGTGTAATTTAAAGGAGTCCAGAGGTGCAGGGGGTTGTGTAATGTAAAGGGGATGCAGAGAAGCAGGGGGCTGTGTAATGTAAAGGGGATGCAGAGGAACAGTGGGCTGTGTAATGTAAAGGGGCTCAGAGGGGCAGGGAGTTGTATAATGTAAAGGGATGCAGAGGAGCAGAGAGCTGTGTAATTGAAAGGGGCCCAGAGGTTCAGGGGGTTGTGTAATGTAAATGGGATGCAGAGGAGCAAGGGGCTGCGTAATGTAAAGGGGATGCAGAGGAGCAGGGGGCTGTGTAATGTAAAGGGGCCCAGAGCTGCAGGAAATGTGTAATGTAAAGGGAATGCAGAGGAGCAGGGGGCTGTATAATGTAAAGGGGATGCAGAGAAGCAGGGGGCTGTGCAATGTAAAGGGAATGCAGAGGAGCTGGGGGCTGTGTAAAGTTAAGAGGCCAAAAGGTGCATGGGCTGTGTAATGTAAAGGGGTCTAGAGGTGCAGGGGGTTGTGCAATGTAAAGGGGATGCAGAGGAGCAGAGGGCTGTGTGATGTAAAGGGGCCCAGAGGTGCAGGGGGTTGTGTAATGTAAAGGGGATGTTGAGGAGCACCTCCCAAACCAACCCTCTTCCTACTTTTCCTATGCGTTTGGTATCGGTATCGGCGACTACCAAAGGTAAAGTATTGGTTCTCGTTCTCGGTGGCAAAAAAGCGGTATTGGTGTAACCCTAATTGAAAACATGTTAAAGCTTATGTGAGATTTTAGCAACATGGTTTACAACTACTTCAAGTGTAATCTAAGCAATGATCTGTAATAGGGACAAGCTTTAGGTTCAAGTTGAACATGAATTTGACCACAACCCAGCTTGTATGTGGTTTGGTGAACAGGTGAACAAACTGGACAAATTTCCAGCTGGGAGTTTGTCATTTAACGCTGGTATTATTACTGCATCTAAATGACAGATTGCTGCCAGCTCCTTTTGGGAGTGGTAAACAAGCTGGCAGTGATCCTGGTTGTCATTCATGATGGGAGTACTATTGGGGCATCATTGTCATGGTGACAGGTCTAAGCTGTCAGGCATTACTCATCATGGTTGACGTGAATCCACATCACTGGGTGACATGATTGTTGTTGGATTTAAATCGGGGCACATTTATTCATTTTTTCGATAAAATACTTGTTCTATCACTCAGCACTTTTTATTTCCTATTTTTGTGAAAGAGTAATAAAGGATACAATGTTCCCTGGACTTATTCACAAAGGGGTCTGGATATCTTGAGGCCCCTCTTATTTTAAAGGGATTTTCCAGTATCTGATAGGTCCCCCTCACAGATTCACTAGATTCACACATCTCTTTTAGGGGACAGGATGTGGGCATGAGGCCCTTGACCCCATGAACTCCTTTTTTCCCCACTTCAGGCAGCCCTTTAGCTGGGTCTTTACTCTGGGGGAAAGGATTGACTGCCTGACTGACTGTCACCATAGTTACAAATCAGAAGCCCTTCCCATTGGCTCTTGATTAAAACCAGAGACTGTGAGCTGTCTGTGACGCTCTCAGTACAGAAATCTTGAACACCATGCCATTTTGTGTTTGTCTTTTTTTTTTTATAAAGTGTGGGATTCCAGTAGAAATATATAAGAGACCCTTAGCCAGCAAGCTTGCACTGCTCACTTTCCCCTGGAACCATGCCAGGCCACATGTCCTCAACATTGGGAAGGTACCTTGCAACTGGGGCAGCCAATTCCCTCCACCCCCCTTGTAAGGCACCTTGTCCTCATGTTGATGGAGACAAGAGCCTAATTCCCAAATCCTGTGGTGGGCATCTGTGGAGGGGAGAACTTATCAGAATCTAGAAGACTCCTTTAATATATTTGGGCCTCCCAGATATGTGAACCCCTCTCATACAGTACGGTGATGTAGAGCCACGTTAATCGCAATGAGCGTTGTCTGACAGTTTAATTAAAGAGCCATTTTAGATATAAACTAGGAATTGTGAGTGCCATCATCCTGAAGATCTAGTAAACATAAGGATGTGGATATGGGGTGTCCCAATACCATTATATGAGTGAACATGGACTATCTCGGCACTCAGGGATAACACAATATATGTAAAACATATTAGAAAAATGTACTTGGAATATAGTACATACAAGAACATATAATATTAAAAACAAGTATTTAATACTCAATACACCCCTTAGTGGGGTTACACAAAGTGCCGTGAGTGGTCCTCAAGTGGGGCACCACCGACCCAGATAATGTAGGCTGTAAATAATCTCTGATGCTCTCGACCGGTTTCGCAGGAATTCCTCTTCTTCGGGAGATTGATCATCAAAAACATCTAGGACATTTAGAGACTATACATAAATATAGAAAATATCAATCAATTAATATGGACAGATCAGTTAATATTAGTAGGAGGAAGCTGGGAAATTTGGATATTGACTTACCCCAAGAAGGTCACAGCCAACTTCATGGCCAAAGACACGCCCACTAGGGGCTATCCCCCCAAGGCTGACATGGGGGACAAATGGAGCAAAGTCACTATACATATAAAAATAGGTAAAATGAGCCATGTGTCATCCAAAAAACTCTTTAAGGTATAGAAGGTGATGAGAGCTTGGAAGGTGCATGGACTGGTGGAAAGGAAAGAAGGGGGGGGGAAGTAAGGGGGAAGGAGAAAGGGGGAGAGGAGGGATAGAAGAGTAGGAAAGAAAAGAAAAGGGGGGGGGATGGGAGGGGAAAAGTGTGGGGGGGAGAAGGGAAATGGAGGAGGAAATGGAGGGAAAAAGAAAATGGAAAGGAGAAAGGGGGGGAGTTGAAGGGAAAAGGGAAAAAAATGATATAGCAAAACAGGAAAAGAAATGAAAAAGATGGAGGGGGGGAGAAGGGAGAGGGAAGGGAGGGGAGGGGAAGGGAGGAGGGAGAGGGGAGAGAGGAGAAGGAAAGGGAGGAGGAGCAAGAGGAAAAAAAGAGAGGGGGGTTTCCCCACTTGAGGACCACTCATGGCACTTTGTGTAACCCCACTAAGGGGTGTATCGAATATGAAATATTTGTTTTTAATATCATATGTTCTTGTATGCACTATATTCCAAATAAATTGTTCTAATATGTCTTACATATATTGTGTTACCCCTGAGTGCCAAGATAGTCCATGTTCACTCATATAATGGTATTGGGCTGCTAGTGGGACACCCCATATCCACATCCTTATGTTTACGTTGTCTGACAGTGTTGACCAGCCAACAAAACAAACCACTATTCTGACAGTGCTGCCCAGCTGCTACTCCCTTTGCAAATGACAGCTTACCTGCACCTCTGGAATGTAAACAAAGGGGCCAGGGATCCTGGGTCACATCAAGCTTACATTGTATGCATGAATAGCCTTACTGTGCAATCTGCTTATTATTATTTTTTTTTAATTATTTTAATGTTTTGCATAACCTTTTTTCAACACTTGCTTTACATTTTTCTTGCAGAAATGAATGACATTTTTGTGACATGTGGGGCACAGTCAATTGAACTGTCTATTTACCTCTGCCCTGTGTACTTCTCTGGTTATAATGAAACTCAGCTTTATATGAATGATATTTTTTCTAAAATGGCTTGCCAAGGAATAGTCGATACATCATCCAGCACAGTTCCTTTACTGAAATTTGTTTTTTCAATCAATGACAGTTCAACCTGCGGCAGTTCATTTCAGGTAAGCCTCAAATTTAACTCCAGAACATTTCATAGGAATATTAGCATCACTGCATGTTTTAAAGTATAATTCACTAGAACACTGTAAGCAGTATTTGAAGCAGAACATTCCTTGTAATCTTTCAGTTGTTCATCTGTTTAGTTTAAAAAGAAATGAGCTCTAAGATTCATAGGAATAAGGCCAACACAGGATAAGCTGGTTTGCTTAAAAAAGGATGCCCCCCCTCCCTCCCGCAAGAAAATGGCAATAATCTGTAACAGAGTAATAGAGTGAACATAAACAAGTACACTTGTCTATGTCCATGCTGCCTTTTTTCTTGTGGTTCTCTTTTCAGACTGCCTCTGTGCAGTTGGTGTCCCTGCTTCCATGCCACCATTTTGAAAATGTATGTCCCTACATGCATTTGCAACAAAGAGCACATCTTGCACATGTGTTGTACAAAATTAGATGAATCTATTTTAAAAATAAAAAGACTTCACCTCAGATATTGCCAGTTCTTGAGGAGATGTTTTTTTTTTAAGTTTAAGGCTGCACTGCACATACACAAGATGAAGCAAATTAAATCATACACTTCATCTCAAGCATGCACAATATAAGAATACTGCAAGATGTAGCACAATCTCATATCCTAGGTAAAGGATCTTCCTTGAGGCACTAGTGCTGTTGCCAGGGTCATCTTTAAGGCAGGGCAAAAGGGGCAGCTGCACTGGGCCCTGTCATTGTTGTGGGCCCCAAAGCAGCTGCCTCATACTTGCCAACTATCCTGGTTTAAATCCCCTTGTCCCTTGAAGTTTTAGACCTGCGCTGTGTCCAGATATCTAAGTGTTGCTACTAAAGCTGCCCAATTCTGCCCTATTGTTGTATACAGATGACTCACCTGCAGACCCTATGTTTACATGTAAATAACCAGCATTGATATGTAAATAGCGGCAGCATTCATATGTACATAGTGGCGGCCAGCTGCACTGATATGTAAACAAAGGTGGCATTCATATGTATATCATGCCCCTCTGAGGTCATCGAGGTCATATTCACCATCACCTATACTGGATGCTGCCCACTGGGGAGACAAAAGGCATGCTTGAAAGTCCACAGCACATGTCAGCAGATGCGTGAGGGTGTCATTGATAATTGATTGCACTGCTGTGTATCTGCTAAAGGGCATCACATTTCTGTGGTGTCAGGAAAGTGACTTTGCGCTCCCCAGTCCATGGTGTGCAGGCAGTGAGGAGATGATGTGCTGTAACCTCTAGCAACCAATCTGTGGGCAGTAATGATGTGCAGTAACCTATACCAACCAATCAGTGAGCAGTATTGTTGTACAGTAATCTCTAGCAACCAAACAAGCAGAAAGCATGTGCTGTAACCCCTAGTAACTAATCAGTGAGCCGTAATGTGTGCTGTAACATCTATCAACCATACAGAAAATGGTAATGAAATGCTGTAACCTCTGCCAACCAATCAAAATCACTGCTGATCTAATTCAGTAAACTGATTTTGAGTCTAGTTGCTATCTATTGTATGTCTCAGAGCAGGTGTAGAGTGAAATTGCATGGAGGGGGGGGGGTCCAAGAAAATATTTGCCCAGGGTCCAATCAATATTAAAGACGGCCCTGGTTGTTGCCTTCACTACATCGTTTGGCCTGAACTCATGTTTGGCTGAGCCTGGAAGTAAGTTGCCAGTGGCTGGCCAATCCACTGCATGCAAGGCATTCCCAAATCCACATGGCCATATTAGGTAAAGACATTGCCCGACTATGTCTATGTGTCCATATTAGGTCAATTATGTCACAAGCATTCCTACCCCTTTGTGGATTGATAGTGTTGAACATCCACCTAAGGAGGCAATCAGTGGGCCTGTGATGTCCTTAAGATGATTCAACACAAGTCTCTCAAAGTACTTCATGACTATGTAAATATCTAATGTGGGGGATATACAACAGGAAATCAAACCATTATTAGAATTGGGCAATTTGGCCCAAATATCGCATGTTTTCCCTTTCTGCAAACAACCTAATTTGCAGGGTACTGGGAGGGATGTTCGCCCGCCGAGCACCCCACAATATACTGAGCGCTGCACAGTGCATTCTAAGCCCTGATCGGGCCACCTCGTTCTTTAAAACGGATGAGTCATCAGCTGTCAATGGGCTTCCCCGCTGACAGCTGAATGAAAAAAAAAACATTGCTGGAAATTGAAAACAGTGAAATAAAATGGCGTAGTGGTTCCTCTCAATTCATACCAGGCCCTTTTGGTCTGGTGTGGATTTTAAGGGAAACCCCAAGCCAAAGTTTAAAAAAACGGTGTGGGGTCATCCCAAAATCTATACCAGACCCTTATCTAAGCATGCACCCTGGCAGGCCAGGAAAGGGGGGGGCAAACGAGTGCACCCCCTCCTGAACCAAACCAGGCCACATGCCCTCAACATGCTTGTCCATATTGATGGGGACAGGAGCTTCTTCCCCACAACCCTAGCCGGTGATTATGGGGGTCTGCAGGCAGGGGGCTTATTGGAATTTGTTCTTAAATAGGTAAGGGGTGGGGCTGGCTGGTGATGTCTCTACCTGGTGCATGCTGGGTTGGTGACATCACAAGGGGACCCCACCCCTTACCTGGTAAAAGGGGGCTTCCAGATTCTGATAAGCCCCCTGCCCTCAGACCCCCACAACCACCACTCAGGGCTGTGGGGAAGGGGTCCTTGTCCCCATCAACATGGGGCCAAGGTACTTTGGGGTGTGGTGGCACAGCACCCACTCCTCCATGTTGAGGGCATGTGGCCTGGTATGGTTCAGGAGGGGGGCGCTCGCTCATCCCCCCCTTTCCTGGCCTGCCAGGCTACAAACTCAGCTAAGGGTCTGGTGTGGATTTTGGTGTGGGGTTCCCCTTAAAATTCACACCAGATGCTGTTTCTTTCTCATATTTTTTTTAAATAGCCAGGCCAGTAATTGCAACTGCGAGTCAATTTAAATGTGATTTGACTCTTTCTTTCTTTAGAAATGTCATTTTTGCTGTAGCAGCTTCTATATGTGGTACAGATGCGCCACTTTACAGGCAGACTCAGGGGACCCCCAGGCACTATATTTAAAGGAACTTTTCATTTTTATTGTTTCACTTAAAGTGTTAAAAATAAAGAAAACCAGATGGTTTTTGACTAGTCCTTAATAAAAGTAAAAAAATAAAAAAACAATGTCCCCGATGCAGATCCATCGTCAATGACTGTCACCACCGATGGACCCGAAAAAAGAAAAAAAAATATTCTGCCATCAATGAAGGCTAACCGCCTACTACAGGCTTGGCCATTTGACAGTTCTTATATAGGTAAGGGGCAGAGCCACCTGGCAACCTCACCTGGTGGCCCAACCCTCTTGTAACATCACCGACCCAGCATGCACCAGTCGGTGACATCACAAGGGGCGAGGACACCAGGTGACGTCACCAGGTGGTCTTGCCTCTTACCTATTTAAAAATTGTCAAGCGGCAGAGCAGGCATTCGGCGGTCAGCCATCCTTGCGGGTGGAGCTTTTGTTTGTTTTTTTTCAGGTCGGTTGGCGGCGGCGTGATTGCCAATGGATATACAGATGTACTGTTTTTATTTATTTTTTACTCTTTTTTTTTGGTGAATGAGTAGGAGTATAATGTACTCTCACCAACTCATTCATATGGGGGGGGGGGGCAGGGATCTGGGGGCCCAATTGTTAAAGGGGGGTTCCAAATTACGATAAGCCCCATGCCCACAGACCCCCACAATCACAGCCCAGGATTGTCAACATGGGGACAAGGTACTTTGGAGGTCACCCAAAAGCACCCCCATATTGAGGGCATGTGGGCTGGTATGGTTCAGGAGGGGGGCTCGCTTGTCCCCCCCCCTTTTCTGACCTGCTAGGCTGCATGCTTGGATAAGGGTCTGCCATGGATTTTGGGGGGAACCACATGCCTTTTTTTAAAAAAAAATTGTTGTGGGGTTCCCCTTTAAACCCATACTAGACCCATTTTTTTTCAACATTTTTGTATTGCAGACTATGGTATTGTATTGCCAGCAATTTAAATGTCATTTCTATTTCTTTAGAAATGTCAGTCTTGCTGCAGCAGATTCTATACATGGCACAGATGTTTATTGTATCACTTTACGCATTATTAAAATCACTGCTCCTTTAAAAATTATTCTTTTAGAAAGAAAAAAATGCACTGATACATGTCCCCCAGGGCAGTACCCAGGCCCCCATACCCTTTTTATGGCCAATAACTTGCATGTAAGCCTTTAAAATTGGGATTTTTCATGTTGAGGTCCCATAGACTATAATAGAGTTCGCGGCTTGGGGCTAAACTTTCTCACTGTTCGGGAGTCCTGGTGAAAACCGAATAGGGGAGTGTTTGGCCCATTTCTAAGCTCTATAATAATAACCTGGGGGTCATCACCCCAAAAAAACTTTGCAGCAAAAGAAAAAAGGAAAAACGAGGGAAGGGGGTTTAAGGATGACTACCAGGTAGATATCCAACCATACGAAATCCTAAATGTTATTGATACAACATGATTAAAAATGTCACAAAATCATATAAAAGATGGTATTAAAAATATTTCACAAAATTCTTTGTCCTAATATGTCTACTCATTTTGCGGTATAGCTGCTTTTTCAGGACTGTATCCAGAACATGCGTATATTGTGCCCTTTTCTTCATCAAAAAACCTAAGTGCACTGGCTTTAAAATTACAGGTTGCAGGAAAGCTTGAGGAAAACAGCAGGAGGGAACCACAAATTCTGGGGGAATTTCCACACTAAAAACACAAACTACAATACTCCAATGGTCTTACAATCATGTGAGAGTGTACAGCACAAATATACAGCACCAATCCTTCTTATAACAGAGGGTATAATAAGGGAGTGGAGAGGGTGTAATAAGGGAGTGGACCCGGCGTAACCTCCCTAGAAAGACCTCCAACATCAGGTTGTAAGACCAGGCCAGGTCCCGCAACTATTCTCACTAAATATCACAAAATTTACAAGCCACAATCCTGCATATCCCCACATCTGTAGGCTCCCTCCTTAGCCTGCATAAGCCATTTTAGTTATGCTGTACACCGAGCTTGCTATTTTTGAATATCTAAAAAATTTGATAGGCACACACATATCCACACAAATATGATGTCACAAAGTTAGTAAGCTAATTCAGATCTTTGGAAGAAACACATTCTTTCTTTCTCTGTTTTCCCCAATATCTTTGTTACGTGGTCTGGATGGTGAGTGGAGATTTGCCAGGTGTATCACAAGGAACATGTTCAAACTCTCTGCTGTCTTCACTACACCAGGACACTGGCACTCTTTCCCTGAAAAAACAAACAAACATGTCCCCGGATGTAGATCCATCGTCAATGACAACACTGTCACCACCGCTGGACCCGAAAAAAGAAAAAAAAAACGCTCTGCTGTCAATGAAGGCTAACTGCCTACTGCAGGTTCTGCCATTTGACAGTTCTTATATAGGTAAGGGGCAGAGCCACCTCGCAACATCACCTGGTTGCCCCACCCTCTTGTGTCGTCTTGTCACTGACCCAGCATGCAGTGGTTGATGACATCACAAGGGACCACCAAGTGACATCACCAGGTGGCCTCGCCCCTTACCTATTTAAAAAATTGTCAAACAGCAGAGCAGGCATTCGGCAGTCATCTCGTGGTTGGAGCTTTTGTTTTTTTTCTTTTTTAGGGTCCAAAAAAATAGCAAATACAAGGCAAAGAAAAATATACAGCACCAATCTTTGTTATAACAGAGGGTATAATATGTTAGTGGAAAGGGTGTAATAAGGGAGTGGACCCAACCTAACCTCCCAAGAAAGACCTCCAACATCAGGCTGTAAGATTAGGCTAGGTCCGACAACTATTCCCACCAAATATCAAAAAATTCAAAAGCCAAAATTCTGCATTTCCCCACACCTGTAGACTCCCTCCTTAGCCTGCATAAGCCATTTTAGTTATGCTGTACATCGGGCTTGTTATTTTTGAATACCTAAAAATAATTGGAAGGCACATACATATCCACACAAAAACTGATGTATGATGTCACAAAGTTAGTACATTAATTCAGATCTTTGGAAGAAAGACATATTCTGTCCTGCTTTGTTTTCCCCAATATTTTTGTTATGTGGTCTGGATGGTGAAGTTACTTGTTTTCTGGGATGGAATGTCTGAGACAGGTTTTGCTGAAGCACAGTACAACCGATCTTGATAACTCAGTATCTTTGTTGTTGAGGAATAGTAGTTCATCCAATTTGTTAGCCATTGAGTGGAGATTTGCCAGGTGTATCACAAGGAGTATGTTTGAACTCCCTGCTGTCTTCGCTACACCAGGACACTGGCACTCTTTCCCTGACAGCCTCTTCGGCATTTCCTTCAATACCCATAGACTGCTGCAGTTTCTCCAGTTAAGATCTCCACAAAATTATTATCTTCATAGGTGAAAACAGGCAAAAAGGTTTTTGAGATGTACTGCAGTATGTTTAAAGCGGTTGTATCCCCTAAAATGTAATTTCTACCTACAGGTAAGCCTATAATATGGCTTACCTGTAGGTAAAATTAATATCTCCTAAACCTGTATGGTTTAGGAGATATTTCCCCTGCAAGCAGCTGCTGACATCACTGCACATGCGCCGTGATGTCCTGGAAAGGCTCGGCGCACAGAGCTGGACCTTGCTGAAACGATGGGCTCCCGCGCACATGTGCAGAAGTGACATCTCATGGCTTCAGCCACTCACAGCGCTGGAGCCATGTACCTGGAGAGGATCCCCCGAGGGAACATGGCAGCTCCCTCTGCGGGGACCGAGCAGCCCTGATGGATCCTCGTTCCAAGGTGAGTATTTCATAATGACCTAGTATACTAGCTTATTATGCTTTGTCTTGCAGGTTTTTTTGGGTACCTGGGGATATAACCGCTTTAACAGTTCTCTTTTGTAGCTGACCCAAAAACAAGAGCTGGAAATTGCAAATGCAAAAAGCACAAAAGAGCACAGAACCTAGGCAGCCAACTGTGGGGCCTGCTTGGATGCACCACATGCCAGGGGAATACCTTGCAAGGGCATTAAGTATTTTCCACCTTGCAAACTACCCTTGTCCTAATGTTGAAGGATAAAGGAATTGGCCCTTGATCCTCCCTTTCCTGGCCATCGCAGTTGCATGCCTAGCTAACGGTCTATGTGGAAGTTTAAGTGAATCCCCACACAGTTTTTCTTTTCCTTTTTATTAAAACTACACTCAAAAGCGTGATGCATCAGGTTGAGTTACTGCTGTATATTCACAAAGCTTATTATAAAAAAAATCAGATCAACAGCCAAATATGCTATGCCAATTTATGCTGTCACTGAGACTGTCCTTGAAAAATCGTACTGCTCTGTAACATCCCCTAAGCATGTTATTCAAAGGATTTGTGTACTTTCAACGATGTCCATGAAAAGACCCTCTCCCACTACTTTTTTTTTTATATTTTTGGCAGTGCTCAGTTCCCCATGCCCTTTTTTGGACAATAATTTGTCTATTAGCTTGAAAACAGTCAGAACTAACAAGGTTTACCTCTCATAGACTTTAATGGTGGTTCGCTACTAAGTTCAGGGTTGACAGAATAACTAGACAATATTGTTTGGTTGAAGGCTTCCTGTGGCTCCAAATGGCACTCAGATTTTTCTTGGCCATACGTATCTTTATTTTGTCATTACTAAGTGGATGTATGAATTAACAGTTACATTTGTGGAGTTCGAAATGCATTTGCCTTATGGCTAACGAATGAAGGGAGGCAAGTAATGTGCAGTGCTCGCTATATCTTGCAAGTTAGACTTTAAGCAAAATTGCATTCACTTCATGTAGCAATCATATGCAGGGAAAATCCAATTTTTAAAAAAATGTGATTTACCATATTTTGATTTTTATGGTAAATGTATTTATAGCACTATCTCCTTAATGGCCATTGGATTTTGCTTGTTTTCTTGTGCTGCCCTGACCCTGGGAACTTTCTAGCCCTTCTGACACTCTAGGTTCTGACCACAGACACAATGTAAACTGAACACAGCAGACTTCTGTATTTACTAAGGCAAACAATGGGTTTAAATGTGTCAGCCAGCCAAACCTTGGGATAGTACCCAAGGCTGGTAGAGTAGAACACATGGCAGTTGGGTATTTTCAGAATAACAAAGGCAAGCTTAAATATGCAAAGAATGGTAGACACTGGATAATTAAATGTACCCAGAGAGCTTAATGGTGGGGAGGCTATGACTAGAGAGAGGCTTGACTGCAGGGAACTCTACTCCTAAGGGGACAAGAGATTAAGCACTATTTGGGCCAACTCACATCCTGCAGATAAGGGTAGTCCAAGTGTCAGGCCTGAACACAGACTTCACTGTCATGTTGGAGCTCAATGATGTTGAAGGGGAAATCCTCAGAGAGGGGGACGGGGAAGATTTAAGCAGTCAGCAAGCAAGTAATGGGTATAGCAGAAGTGGCAAATTCCTTTGTAAACCAGGTTATGATGTCTGCATGCAGTGTCCATTTGCTGAGTGTTGCTGAAGAGAAGGGGATTTGGGCTTGAACCCACTCACCAGATCCTTAAGGTATTCAGCACACACAGGAAGTGATGCAGGTCATGATACAAGAGATGGTCAGCGACTGCAGACATGATACAAGAGATGGTCAGAGACTGCAGATATGATACAAGGGATTGTCAGAGGCTGCAGATATGATACATGAGATGGTCAGAGGCTGAGGATGGTACAGGAGAGGTCAGAGGCTGTGGATGGTACAGGAGACGTCAGGGACTGCAGACATGATACAGGCAATAGTCAGAGACTGCAGACATGATACAGGAGATGGTCAGAGACTGCAGACATGATACAAGAGATGGTCAGTGACTGCAGACATGATACAGGCAATAGTCAGAGACTGCAGACATGATACAGGAGATGGTCAGAGACTGCAGACATGATACAAGAGATGGTCAGTGACTGCAGACATGATACAAGAGATGATCAGAGGCTGAAGACATGATACAGGAGATGGTCAGAGGCTGCAGACATGATACAAGAGATAGTCAGAGACTGCAGACATGATAGAAGAGATGGTCAGAGGCTGCAGACGTGATACAAGAGATGGTCAGAGGCTGCAGACATGATACAAGGGCTGGTCAGAGGCTGCAAACATGATACATGAGATGTTCAGACGCTGAGGATGGTACAGGAGAGGTCAGAAGATGGGGATGGTACAGGAGAGGTCAGAGACTGCGGATGGTACAGGAGAGGTCAGAGACTGCAGATGCTACAGGAGAGTTCAGAGGCTGCGGATTGTACAGGAGAGGTCAGAGACTGCAGATGCTACCAGAGAGTTTAGAGGCTGAGGGATGGTTCAGGAGAGGGCAGAGGCTGTGGGATGGTTCAGGAGAGGTCAGAGGCTGTGGGGTGGTAGAGGAGAGGTCAGAGGCTGGGGGATGGTACAGGAGAGTTCAGAGGCTGGAAGGTGGTACAGGAGAGGTCAGAGGCTGAGGAGGTCAGAGGCTGCAGAGTGGACAGGAGAGATCAGAGGCTGCAGAGTGGACAGGAGAGATCAGAGGCTGCAGAGGGGACAGGAGAAGTCAGAGGCTGCAGAGGGGATGGGAGAAGTCAGAGGCTGCAGAGGGGACAGGAGAGGTCAGAGGCTGCAGAGGGGATGGGAGAAGTCAGAGGCTGTGGAGGTCAGAGGCTGCGGAGGGGACGGGAGAGATCAGAGGCTGCTGGGG
>BLSH010317492.1:355529-380404 GCA_018402905.1 Glandirana rugosa
GCCTTTATCGACTCACACATTTCGAAAGGGCTCGGGCAAGACTTCGGTCGACCCGAGCCCTTTCGGGCATGTGTACGAGCCGATAAAAGTCCTTTCGCCCACGTACGCGTCATATCAGAGGCTGTGGAGGGGATGGGAGAGATCAGAGGTCAGAGGCTGTGGAGGGGATGGGAGAAATCAGAGGCTGCGGAGGGGATGGGAGAGGTGTTACTGCACATGCGCCCGCCTTTCCGGAAATAGCAGAGCGTGTACGGGCTTTCCCGAGCTCGTTCCGAAGCTAGCCAGGCTCGGGAAAGCCCTACACACGCTCTGTTATTCTCGGAAAGGTGGGTGCATGCACAATAATATGATGGTGTCGGGCAGCACTATCATGTTACTGCGCATGCACCCGCTTTCCTGAAAATAGCCGAGCATGTGTACGGGCTTTCCCGAGCCCAGCTGGCTTCAGAACGGGCTCGGGAAAGCTTTACACACTCAGCTATTTCCGGGAAGGTGGGAAAATGCACAGAAATATCATGGTACTGAGCGGCCCCATTTTTTAAAAAAAGCAGTGACGAACAATGCCTGGCCCTGCAAAGCGGCCCCAGGGCAGCCAGGTGGCTGGCATGCCTGATATCCCGGCCCTGTCTGGTTGATTTGTAAATGTTGAGAAACACTGATATATGAAGATCTGGGCTTTCAACCAAAGAGTTTATATATATATATATAAATATATATATATATATATATATATATACATATATATATATATATATATATATATACAGTATCTCACAAAAGTGAGTGCACCCCTCACATTTTTCTAAATATTTTATTATATCTTTTCATGTGACAACACTGAAGAAATGACACTTTGCTACAATGTATAGTAGTGAGTGTACAGCTTGTATAACAGTGTAAGTGTTCTGTGAGGGATAGATTACCGATCTAATATGATCTCATCCTGCATTGCAGACAGGTTCCTGGCGGTGCTGTGAGGGGAAAGCTTAGCGTTCTAAAACCATCTGATACTGGACTAGGTACAGTTTACTAGTGCTGAGAGGGATAGATTACCAATCTAATATGATCTCATCCTGCATTACAGACAGGTTCCTGGCGGTGCTGTGAGGGGAAAGCTTAGCGTTCTAAAACCATCAGATACTGGACTAGGTACAGTTTACTAGTGCTGTGAGGGATAGATTACCGATCTAATATCATCTCATCCTGCATTACAGACAGGTTCCTGGCGGTGCTGTGAGTCGAAAGATTAGCATTCTAAAACCATCTGATACTGGACTAGGTACAGTTTACTGGTGCTGTGAGGGACAGATTACTGTTCTAAAATCATCTCATAGTGCTATAGGGAGAGGTTCCTGCTGCTCCTGTCAGGGACAGATTATTGTTCTAAAATCATCTCATAGTTCTATAGGGAGAGGTTCCTGCTGCTCCTGTGAGGGACAGATTATTGTTCTAAAATCATATCACACTGCTATAGGGAGAGGTTCCTGCTGCTCCTGTGAGGGACAGATTATTGTTCTAAACTCATCTCATAGTGCTATAGTGAGAGGTTCCTGCTGCTCCTGTGAAGGACAGATTATTGTTCTAAAATCATCTCATAGTGCTATAGGGAGAGGTTCCTGCTGCTCCTGTGAGGGACAGATTATTGTTCTAAAATCATCTCATAGTGCTATAGGGAGAAGTTCCTGCTGCTCCTGTGAGGGACAGATTATTGTTCTAAAATCATCTCATAGTGCTACAGGGAGAGGTTCCTTCTACTCCTGTGAGGGACAGATTATTGTTCTAAAATCATCTCATACTGGTGTAGGGAGAGGTTCCTGCTACTGGTGTGAGCGGTGCATTTCTTGCACAAAAATAAAAAGTGCGTCTACGCTGCTGTTTTAAAAAAAAAAAGAATTTATTCTTCTTTTTTTGTATGAATAAATAGTGCTACATAGTAAATGTGCATCCAGAATGAGGAGAGCGTCAAATAACGGACGTGGTCGTGGCCGTGGTACTGCTGGTGCTGCTGGTGTTGGTGGTGTTGGTGAAGTTCCTGTTGCAAGGAGAGGACGTGGTCGATTTGTGCCAGCTACACACACAAGTGAAACACCTTCCTCAGATGCGAGTAACTGACAGAACCTTCAACGTTATATGGTAGGCCCGAATGCCGCTCAACGAATGGTGAGGCCAGAACAAGTACAGGTGCTAGTAGATTGGTTGGCTGGCAATGCCTCCAGTTCCTTCACATTGTCTCCCACCCGATCTCTCGATGAAAGCTCAGAGTTGGCACCTGAACCCCATGGCCATCTGTCTTTCACCTCAGCCCCTTGTAAATCGGCCAAGCAGTCTGAGCCCCAAGTCTTGCAGCAGTCTCTTATGCTTTTTGATGACTCTCCTGGTGTGCTTTCCGTGGGCCATCCACATAGCCCTGCCCCAGAAGTGGAAGACATTGAGTGCACCGATGCCCAACCACTTCTGTTGCAGAATGAGGACATGGAAACACCACCGCAGCACGTCTCTGATGATGACGAAACACAGGTGCCAACTGCTGTGGCTTTCCACAGTGTGCAGACTGACAAGGAGGGCAGTGGTGAAGGGTGGGTGGAAGATGATGTGGAGGAGAATGATGAGGTCCTAGACCCCACATGGAATGAAGATCATGCGACGTGTGCAGTTTGGAGGAAGAGGTGGTGGTCGCACAGAGGCACCAGCACAGCAAAAGAGGAAGCAGGTTGCAAAAGCGGAGCGGCCGTCCCCTAGACAATAGGCCTGCTACTACCCACCGCACCCAGGGACCTAGCATACCAAAGGCAGCTCAAAGGCATTCCCCGGTGTGGCAGTTCTTCAGACAATGTGCGGACGACAAGACACAAATGGTTTGCACGCTGTGCAATGAGTGCCTGAAGCGAGGCATAAATGTTCTAAACCTGAGCACAACCTGTATGACCAGGCATCTAAATTCAAAGCATGAGCTGCAGTGGAATAAGTACCTCAAAATCCAAGAAAGGTCTCGGCCTCCTCCTGCTTCCTCTTCTGCTGCTGCCTCGGCCTCATCCTCCACCTCTACAGTACCAGTGTCACCTGCCACCCAGCAAACAGAGGATGTGACAGCAACGCCACCATGTCCGCCACCGTCCCCAAGCATTTCCACATGGTCCCATGGAAGCTTACAGCTCTCCACCTCCCAAACACTGGAGAGAAAGAGGAAGTACCCCCCTACCCACCCGCGATCCCTGGCCCTGAATGCCAGCATTTCAAAATTCCTGGCCTTTGAAATGCTGTCATTCCGTCTGGTGGACAAAGACAGTTTTATAAACCTGATGTTGGCAGCTGTCCCACAGTACGTGGTTCCTAGCCGCCACTACTTTTCCAGGCGAGCCATCCCTTCCTTGCACAAACAAGTCGGGGACGAGATCAAGTGTGCACTGTGCAACACCATCTGTGGCAAGGTCCACATAACCACTGATATGAGGACCAGTAAGCACGGGCAGGGACGCTATATCTCATTAACTGCACACTGGGCAAATGTAGTGGTGGGTGGGCCTGAGGCGGCAAGCCATTTGGCGCATGTCCTTCAGGCACCAAGTATTGCAGGGCATTTCTCTTTGCCTCCTATTGCCTCCTCCTCCTACTGCGCTTCCTCCTCCTCTACCACCTCCTCATCCGCTCAGCGTAACACCTTCACCACCAACTTCAGCACATCCAGGGGGAAACGACAGCAGGCTGTTTTAAAACTGATATGTTTGGGGGATAAACCCCACACTGTGCAGTAGCTGTGGACGGGCATTGAACAACAGACTGATGAGTGGTTGTTGCCACTGAGCCTCAAGCCCGGCCTGGTGGTGTGCGATAATGGGCGAAATCTCGTAGCAGCTCTGGGCCTAGCCGGTTGGATGCACATCCCTTGCCTGGCGCATATGCTGAATTTGGTGGTGCAGAAATTTCAGTCAGAGCTGCTGCAGAAAGTGTGGGCCATCTGTGCGCGCTTTCTGTGTTCTCACCCTGCTGCTGCTCGCCTGTCTGCGCTGCAGCGGAATTTCGGCCTCCCCGCTCACCGCCTCCTATGCGACGTGCCCACAAGGTGGAAATCCACCTTGCTCATGCTGGAGAGACAGCAGCAGGCAATAGTGGAGTTTCAGCTGCAGCACGCATGGGTCAGACGCTCTGCGGAACAGCACCACTTCACCACCAACGAGTGGGCCTCCATGCGAGACCTGTGTACTATATTGTGGTTTTTCAAGTACTCCACCAACATGGCCAGTGCCGATGACGCTGTTATCAGCGCTACTATCCCACTTCTATGTCTCCTTGAAAAAAAACACTTTGGGCGATGATGGAAGAGGATGTGGCACAGGAGGAAGAGGGGTCATTTCCTCAGTTATCAGGCCAGTCATTCTCAAGTGGCTCGGAGGGTGGGTTCCTGCACCAGCATAGGCCAGGTAAAAAATTTTCAAGCCAGGGCACAGTTCTGGAGGATGAGGAGGACAAGGATGATGATGAGGAGGAGGAACCGTGTTCACAGCAGGGTGGCACCCAACGCAGCTCATGGGCATCACTGGAGCGTGGCTGGGGGGATACGGAGGACACAGATGATACACCTCCCACAGAGGACAGCTTGTCTTTGCCTCTGGGCAACCTGGCACACATGAGCGACTACATGCTGCAGTGTCTGCTCAATGACAGCCGAGTTGCCCGCATTGTAACTTGTGCTGATTACTTGAGTGGCCACCCTGCTGGATCCCCGTTACAAGGACAATGTGCCGTCCTTAATTCCCTCACTGGAGCGTGATCAGAAGATGCGAGACTACAAGCGCACACTGGTAGACACGCTGCTGAGGGCATTCCCAAATGACACAGGGGGCTCAGTGGAAGCAGAAGGCGAAGGCGGAGGAGGAGGAAGAGGTCACCAACGCAGCTGCGGCACTGCCAGCACCTCAGAAGGCAGGGTTAGCATGGCCGAAATGTGGAAAACTTTTGTCAGCAGCACGCCACAACAAACAGCACCACCATCTGATAGGCAACGTCTTAGCAGGAGGCAGCATTTCAGCAACATGGTGGAAAAGTATGTGTGCACACGCCTACATGTACTGACTGATGGGTCTGCCCCATTCAACTTCTGGGTCTCCAAATTGGGCACATGGCCTGTGCTTGCCCTTTATGCCTTGGAGGTGCTGGCCTGCCCTGCAGCCAGTGTATTATATGAACGTGTGTTTAGCACGGCAGGGGGCGTTATCACAGGCAAGTGCAGCCGCCTGTGCACAGCCAACGTGGACAAGCTAACGTTTATTAAAATGAACCAGACAAGACTTGTCTGTACCTTGTGCAAAATAGACATTTAGACCGGCCTCACACAGCCATTGGTATACTTGGTTTTTTTTAATATGTCTCAATATTTTGGGGGCTACCCCAATTAGAAAAAAAAAACAAACAAACAAAAAACAGTGTTGGCTACCTCCTCCTCCTCCACCACCACCACTTCCACCTAGACTGCCACAGTCACGGCCTACTCAACCTCTTACTCCACATCCACCTCCTCCTCCATTTTTTTATGTGATTTTAAGTTATTTCCCTATCCACATTTGTGTGCAGGACACTTGTCCTACTCTTACCCCCATTTTGCTTCATTTTGCAGCCCTCTAGCCCTTTCCAGGACTTTTTTACAGCTATTTTTGTGCCCAAAAGTTTGGGTCACCATTGACTTCAATGGGGTTTGGGATCAAGTTCTGGTCAAGTTCGGTACCAAACCCAAACTTTTTCGTGAAGTTTGGCCGAACTCGACGAACCCGAACATCCAGGTGTCCGCTTAACTCTAGTTGTCACTTCTGTTTCTTGTCTTTCAAGGTTAGAATACTCCTTTTCTCCCAACTCCTGTCTGTGTTCACACTCCCCTGTGTTCACACAGACAGGAGATGGGAGAAAGGAGTCTTCTAACCTTGAAAGACAAGAAACAGAAGTGACAACCAGGGGCAGACAATCACACCGCGTGTCCTTTAACAAGAATTGGGCTCTTTGCTAGCAGGATAAAGTGGGAGAAGTGGCTCAGGAGAGGTTGACTCACAACTGAGGCCCAGAGTACCGTATATGATATTGTGGTGAATGCTGACAAGGACATTGGATGCAGTACACAACAAGTGTATTGTCCGAGTGTGGTGGAGGAGGTACACCTGCAAATGTAAGTTTTTATTCTGGCTTATTTTAATAAATACGTTTTTAAGGATTCAACACTATGTAGCCCTTTCTATTTTTTGCAATTTTTTGCACACACCACCTCTGTGAACGAGTTGGGTCCGGAGCTTCACCGATTTTAACTACCAGGAGGATATTGCCCCTAAGGGGAATGCGTGGCTTGACCCAGTAGGGGTCGCAGATTGAGGGGAGCATATAGAGTGACCGGTGGTGGTGTGTGGTCCCACAGTAAAGGCTTGCAGTGTATTCCATTCAAGGAGGTTCCGAATATCATCACTGTTTGTAAAGCACCTTATGCATGTCTTTATGCACATGAAGAGACTGTGTAGCTCCCCACGGATTTTATTAGTCACAAGATTTTGAAGAAACTCTTTCCTGTTTGATTTTTTATTATGTTTGATGAATTTATGTTTTGCTCATTTATATGTTTAGAGATTGCACTTAGCCCTTTAGTCACTGGGTGGCACTGTATTTAACCTCTTCAGCCCGGAAGGATTTCACACTTTAGGACCAGAGCACTTTTTGTGATTCGGCATTGTGCCGCTTTAACTGATAATTGCGCGGTCATGCGACATTTTACCCAAACAAAATTTGCGTCCTTTTTTTCCCCATAAATAGAGCTTTCTTTTGGTGGTATTTGATGCCCTATGAGTAATTTCTGATCGCCGCTATAAATAAAAAAAGAGCGTCAATTTTGCACAAAAACAATATTTCTTACTTTTTGCTAAAATACAAATCCAAAAAAAAATAAATAAAAAAACATTTTTTTTCATCGGTTTTGCCTGATTTATATTCTTCCTCATATTTTTGGTTAAAAAAATTGCAATAGGCATTTATTGATTGGTTTGCGCAAAAGTTGCCGTGTTTACGGATGATGAGAATTTTTTTTATTTTCTACTAGTAATGGCAGCGATCTGCGATTTTTAGCGATACTGTGATATTGAGGCAGACATGTCGGACCATTATGACACTTTTTTGGGACCATTGGCATGTATACTGCGATCAGTGTTATAAAAATGCACTGATTACTGTGTAAATGCCATAGGCAGTGAAGGGGTTAATCTGGAGGGGGCGCTCTAAGGGTTAACTATGTTCCCTCAGTGTGTTCTAACTGTATGTGGGCTGGGCTGGCAGGGGGAGGGGAGTG
This sequence comes from Glandirana rugosa, assembly GCA_018402905.1. NCBI lineage: Eukaryota > Metazoa > Chordata > Amphibia > Anura > Ranidae > Glandirana > Glandirana rugosa. The sequence goes on from BLSH010317492.1 coordinate 362,842, forward strand.
ATCACGGCTTCCATATACAGGAAGCCTGTGATCACAGCCCTTCCCCCTCTGTCAGAACGGAGATCTGTGTTTACATACACGGACCTTCGTTCTTTCACTGCGGGGGGGCCATCGCGGGTAGCCGGCAGCGATCGAGTCCGCCCTACACGCTCCCTGGCCCCCCCAGAACACAGTCCAGCAGCATGTGTGCTCACAGTGCACAATCTTGCAGCCACTGTCATATGACAGCAGTTTGCGATAAGGAGCCACCTTGTCGCCGTCAGACTGCGGTCGGCGGTCCACAAGTGGTTAATCTACTATTGCATGTATTATTATAGTTATATCGGTTTGCGCTTCACCATAATTATATAGTGTATTTGCTGTAGTACTTGGGATACTATTTAGGTGCCAGGCAGCAACCACCTTTGCTTCACTTATAAAGGGATAGTAGCGCTGTATTTTTCACATATAAAAATTCTTGTAGTCCTTAACTCTCTAACTGAAAGCCGTAAAGAGGTATAGGCAGAAAGCTAGAGGACATGCCTGACATTGCACTCATGATTCACTGATCACATGTGAAAGGCTTTGCAGGCTCCTGCAGGAAAAATACACGAATGCACATTTTTCCTGCAAAAATCTGTGCATTAAATGTTTATTCCTTAAATGTAAACTCAGCATTTAAGGTAATTTCCAGCATAAAATTCAGGGTTTAACATGAGTGTGAAAAAGAAAAATATTGCCCTGTCGATAAGTGGTTAATCAACTGTAGTATTCTCTGCATGCTGTGAAATTCTCATATATATACAGTCAGGTCCATAAATATTGGGACATCGACACAATTCTAATCTTTTTGGCTCTATACACTTTTATGGGACCAAAAGTAATGGGACAATTGGCTGCTCAGCTGTTCCATTGCCAGGTGTGTGTTATTCCCTCATTTTCCCATTTACAAGGGGCAGATAAAAGGTCCGGAGTTCATTTCAAGTGTGCTATTTGCATTTGGAATCTGTTGCTGTCAACTTTCCATATGAGATCCAAAGAGCTGTCACTATCAGTGAAGCAAGCCATCATTAGGCTGAAAAAACAAAACAAACCCATCAGAGAGATAGCAAAAACATTAGGTGTGGCTAAATCAACTGTTTGGAACATCCTTAAAAAGAAAGAATGCACCGGTGAGCTCAGCAACACCAAAAGGCCTCAAAAACAGGAAGGCCAGATTAGAGTTTGCTGAACAACATCTAAAAAAGCCTTCACAGTTCTGGAACAACATCCTATGGACAGATGAGACCAAGATCAACTTGTACCAGAGTGATGGGAAGAGAAGAGTATGGAGAAGGAAAGGAACTGCTCATGATCCAAAGCATACCACCTTATCAGTGAAGCATGGTGGTGGTAGTGTCATGGCGTGGGCATGTATGGCTGCCAATGGAACTGGTTCTCTTGTATTTATTGATGATGTGACTGCTGACAAAAGCAGCAGGATGCATTCTGAAGTGTTTTGGGCAATATTATCTGCTCATATTCAGACAAATGCTACAGAACTCATTGGACGGCGCTTCACAGTGCAGATGGACAATGACCCGAAGCATACTGCGGAAGCAACCAAGAGTTTTTTAAGGGAATGAAGTGGAATGTTATGTAATGGCCAAGTCAATCACCTGACCTGAATCCGATTGAGCATGCATTTCACTCGCTGAAGACAAAACTGAAGGGAAAATGCCCCAAGAACAAGCAGGAACTGAAGACAGTTGCAGTAGAGGCCTGGCAGAGCATCACCAGGGATGAAACCCAGCATCTGGTGATGTCTATGCGTTCCAGACTTCAGGCTGTAATTGACTGCAAAGGATTTGCAGCCAAGTATTAAAAAGTGAGTTTGATTTATGATTGTTCATCTGTCCCATTACTTTTGGTCCCTTAAAAAGTGGGAGGCACATATACAAAATGTTGTAATTCCTATTCCGTTCACCTGGTTTGTAAATACCCTCAAATTAAAGCTGAAAGTCTGCAGTTAAAGCACATCTTGTTTGTTTCATTTCAAATCCATTGTGGTGGTGTATAGAGCCAAAAAGATTAGAGCTGTGTCGATGTCCTAATATTTAAGGACCTGGCTGTATATATACAGTATATATACATTGAAGTTTCATCTTAGATTTAAGTCTAGTTTACTTTAGTCCAGCTTACTAAATACTAGTTATTTGCACTTGTGCAATAGGAGATTTGTGAGATCAGTCAATGGGGACTTTACCAATAATTGTTTCATATTAGCACAGTATCTTGTAAACATTTTATTGTGGCTTCAAAACTGTGAAAACATTGTTTTCCAGGTTCATAAAATTGTTCTTGTTTTGACACAACGGACATGTTTTTATAGTCTACATTGCAAGAAAACTTGGGTATAAAAAATTATGATCTTGGTGCGGCCAGTAAAGATTTTATTTGCCCTCTTATTTGTGACATGCATTTACCATCCCTCTGACTAAGCTGTTTTTATGCTCTATGTATAATTCCATTTGTTGTGCGAAAAAAGATGCTTCAGGTGTACAATTTATCTTAAAAGATCAGCACTGATTTTTAAAACGTTTCGTAGTAACCTGCATAATTAGCTAAGATGAATTATCTTTGATGGTGAGAAATAAAGGACAGGGCATGATTGAATAATGAATACAGTGTGATACGTTTTTCTATGACCTGTATAATCGCAAGGAGATAGGTTGGATCTGAGTCAATTCTGTAGACTGGAAAAAATGTTTGTGTATATTCTAGTAACTTATAACATTTGCATTTCACTGGATTGACAACTCATCTAATTTTTCTAACTGATTCTGTCATTGACATAACTGATTGAAATGCTTGAATCATGTTCGTTTCGAAGAGAGTACAGTAGCTGCACAAGAGATTTTTCTCCAGATTAAGCAGTTGATCACCCATGGTTGTGAGAAGCTGAAATGTCAAATTGTATTCATTCTTTAAAGTTTCTTAAACAAACTTGAATGGAAGCAAGTGATTATCTCTAAACAATTTTTTATTCATGAGATTTTTTTTTCAACATTCGAATTGCATCCATCTAAAATTAACATGATGAGACTAAACCTTTAACAAGCGCTCAAATATTCTGTGAATTACTTTTTTTCCTAGGAATTTTATTCAGTCTCACTCTGTGTGGTACATTGTGGTTTTATTTATTTAGAATAGCATACAACACACAGTATATTTGAAGTGCACCACAACTCAAATATCGTGCTCTATGTTGAAAAAGGTGCATGTCCAGTTTTTTTATGTGAATGGGCTGCCTTAATGCAATGCAACTGTTGTGAACTAATTAAAGGAACATTAAATGATATCATTATTTTTCAAAAATAATCTATACACATCCTCTACTTAATCTGTAATGTATTTTTTTATGAAATGTCTTACTGTGTTTTTCTGCCCACTTCAAGACCAGGCCTATTTTTGACATTTGTTGTGTACAAGTTAAAACCAGTATTTTTTGCTAGAAAATGACTTACCAAATTACTTACCAAAACATTACATATATTTTTTAGCAGAGACCCAAGAGAATAAAATGGAGGTCATTGCAATATTTTATGTCACACTTTGTTTGCGTAGTGGTCTCTCCAACGCAATGTTTTTGTAAAAAAATACACGTCGATGAATAAAAAAAAACGAAACAGTAAAGTTAGCCCATTTTTTTTGTATAAGAAAGACGATGTTACACCGAGTAAATAGATATCCAACATGTCACACTTTAAAACTGCTTACACTAGTGGAATGGTGACAAACCATGGTACTTAAAAATCTCCATAGGCAATTAATGGGTACCTGTTTAGAGTTACAGAGGAGGTCTTGTGCTACAATTATTGCTCTCATTCTAACAATGGTGGCTATACCTCACATGTGTGATTTGAACACTGTTTACATTCGCGGGCGCGACTTACATATCCATTTTCTTTGGTGGAGGGATGGGGTGCTTTAACATTTTTTCTTATTTATTTTATTTTTTTATTTTATTTTTACACTGTCCCTTTAAAAAAAAATCTGATCACTTTATTGCTGTTACAAGGAATGTAAACATCCCTTGTGACAGGAGTAGACAGTGACAGGTACTTGTTATGTAGGGATCTGGGGTCTAAAAGACCCAAAACCCCTCCTCTGCACTTGAACGTATTCAAACCGGCAAGAACGGAATTTTTGTATACTATAATTTTTTTAAAACCGGCGCCATTGGCTGCTGAATAAACCAGAACTGACATTGGGACATTGCTTCTGGGTTTCTACATTGGAGACCTGACCAAAGTCTAATCCAACTTTGTTTGGGACTCCGGCCAGGTGGCAAATGTGGCTCAGGTCTTCCAGTGGGACGGGAGCCTTGGGGTTGAGTGGCAGAAGGCGGCGGGAGGGGATGTGCTTGTAATAACAGCTGAGTGGCTGCTTAGCCGCAACGGTTGTTATTACAAGAAAGCCGACCATTGGCTCTAAAAATTGGTACTGGGTTGATGCCTGCAGCTGCTGGCATCACCCAGGTACAACCACTCTAGGAAAAATATGTACAGGTACATGATTTTGCGTGAAGTGGTTAATGTCCCCCATGAGCTCCCAAACCTTTTGTCTTCCTACTCATTTCCTTTGTTTGGAACAAGTAGTGCATGTTAGTTGCGGTCATGTTCACTGCAGTTTGCAAAATACCAAGTCCCATAGTTAATAGTCCATCTCGGGAGTGAGCAGAGGGCAACTACAGTCTTACTTGCAGTGGGACCATGAAGGACAAACATAGCCACCCTCTAACAGGAAGTCATATCACAGCAAAAAAAAGTGATACTAAACATACACTGTTTAATTTACATTGCCCCTTTTATTTCCATATATGGATGATGGCACTGTAATTATTTTAATAAAAAATATCTACGTACCTTTTTCCTGAATGATATATAGCTGTCACGTGACCAAAGATCTTTCCCAGCATGTCTGCAGCGAAACATAAGCAGGAAGAGCTTTTAGTCCTCTGCTGCTGGTCTCATATTTAAAATATGAAAGAAAATCTGCATTATATTTTGGCAATAACAAGTTGTGGACGAATTCTGCCAGTCGCAGGCTGCGTCACATCCCTCCAACCTGTGTCTGAGAATAACAGGGAGGTGAAGCCACCATCAGGCAAGATGTAATATCTCACCCCTTGTGTTTGGCTAGTTAGTGGGCATGGAGGAAGAGGAGGAGGAGGGGAGTGGGCTGTCATTTACCACTGTGTACACACACTGCTCAGATGTAATAGGGAGGAAATTTTCAGCATATAAACTAACTGAAAACTGTGCATGTGCAGAGTTGTCACCACAGCTGCAAAATCCCTAGCTGAATCGGGGACATGGGCAGAAGGTGGAGATAGAGAGCAGCAGGATCAACCAAGTTGTTTGCAGAATACAGAAAATGAATCTCATAGTGACTGAGTGAGTGTGAACAGCATGTAATACAAGCCATTACAATACAAGGATTACAAGCCAGCCCACAGCATTTATACTTTATACTGCAATGTGTTATTCATAACATCTGTGCATACAGTATCTCACAAAAGTGAGTACACCCCTCATATTTTTGTAAAAATATTATTATATCTTTTCATTTAAAGTCCCAAATCTTTTCCTTTTAAATTTCAGATTCAGGGATAAGGACGTATGACTATAATATGTAATGAGCCTCATTTAAAGTCCCCAAACCCCCCTTATACAGATATAATACAGATGTAATACAGCATTTATTGATAGTTTTTGTATGATGTGGGTTTAGTGACACTTTAAGAGTACATACCCAAAGCGGAGTTCCACCCAGAATTTTTTTTTTTGGCATCTACTCTTTTAATACTAAATAGATGTAACCTTTTGTTTCATTACTTTCAAACCGCCTAGTAATTACATGTATTTTTTACTCACAATTTCGTTTCTCTCACTGCTGGACTTTTCCATTTTAGGTGAGGGCATCTGAAGCCCATCCTGGGTCTCCTGGCATCTCTTCCTGAAAGAAGTGCATGGTGGGTAACCATCATGCACTCCTCGAGTTCGGTCTGCCTTAAATTGTGTCATTTCCTTTCTGGAAATAACACGATTTTACAGTACAGGGATGCCCACTGACTCCTGGGAAATGATGAGTCACATTTCCCAGGAGGCCAGGGGAAGCAGGAAGTGAAGAGAAGAGCCTAGGAACAAATAGGGGCAGATTACAGAGACCACCTAGCAACAAGCGACTTAGGGTGAGTATAACTTTTTTTCCTTTAAAGGTAAGTCTATATAGGCACTTAAATGATGTAAAAAAAAATTCTGGGTGGAACTCCGCTTTAAATAAAATTTTCTTTTTTAAATCAAAGTTTAGTTTCACTTTGAGTCTCATATCATCTACTAGTTAGCATACAACGCTGCCTCAGGCTAGGTTCATACTTGTGCAGGTCCTGTGTGCTGTGCTTGTTCAGGCACAGAAGCCCATTCATTTGAATAGGCTGATGTACCTGCAGGAAACACAGGGAAAAAGTCTGAAACCCTTGTTTCAAAATGTGGCCACATGGAACTGCATGGTGATGCGGAACCATGTAATATAAAGCACTCAAAAGCATGCTGCCTTTTCTGATGCGTGTGGGTGGCACCCCTGTGCAGCCGCTAAAGAGCAGTACATTTTCCCTTCAGGTCAGGGAACACATGCAATTAGCATGTGTTTCCCAACCTACATATGTGCAAACCTAGTTGTGAACTCACCTTACTCTTACTTTACATAAATTTACCTAAAAACACAGATATCAGTTTTTTAAAACCTTATGGCCTGTAGTCTGTTTATAAACATTGCCCAGCAAAATGTCCTGGACTAGAAATTAATTAATAAAAATCCTTCCCTTTGAGAAGTCATAGCCCATATTTTACCCAGTTGTTTTTTCAATCCTGGCTAACACTTTCCAATAATGACTAGGGACCATCCAGACTAGTTTCTGATTGGATGAACCCTATGTATTAGGCTCCACTGCTAAAATAAACCTTATGCCTGCAGATGAACACCAATGGCTGTGTATCTGTGGTCAGATCCATTTTTGATAGTGTAACAGTGGTAACTGGTCAGATCCATTTTTGATAATGTAACTGTGATCACTGGTCAGATCCATTTTTTGGACATTAAGGTGTGTTTCTAGGACATGTAAAATCAATGAGTTGCCTTGATACATCATAACACAATGGAAAAAATAAATTATAATACATTGACTAAACACATAGGGGTTGATTTACTAAAGCTGGAGAGTGCAAAATTGGTGCAGCTGTGCATGATAGCCAATCAGCTTCTAACCTCAGCTTGTTCAATCAAGCTTTGACAATAAAACCTTGAAGCTGATTGGTTTCTGTGTGGAGCTGCACCAGATTTTGCACTTTCAAGCTTTAGTAAATCAACCCCATAGTCTGCAGAGGCATTAAAAAGTTTAGCATATGATAAAAATGACTACAATTTTTTATCTAAAAATGATAACGATGTTTAACTGGATGAGATAAGGTTTTCATAAAATTTTAGTTCCAATATTTATACGGCTGGGTTCCAAGCTGCAGCAGCAGGTGGATTAAGGCCAGACATCCAGCAGCAGTAAGTTATTAATTCCTATTTACCAGGGGCATGTTGCCCAGCCTAAGAAAGAACTATTTTTATATAGGCAGTAATAAATGAACTGCCGACGCAGGGAATGGTTAAGGGGTAGACAATCTCTAAGCTATATATAGAGATGTTTTATTGAGGGAAAGAAACACAAGGCTTGTATTTGGTAGCATTACATTCCAAAAATAAAAAGACAAACAAATAAATAAATAATGCAAACATCAAACTATGTAACAAAGAAATGATTCTTAGCAAATTAGTTACATTATTTTGATCAGTTATCAATGTAACCAAGTATCACCAATCAGGGAAGCAGTAGCTGCAGTGAGTGATCTCTACTAATATATTGTGTGAGTCACACACTTCAGCTTTCAAAATGACAGCTAGTCTCATTAGAAGCAAGCATAGTTGTTTGTAGCTCACAGTAGATAGCTGGGAAAACTAACATAGTTCAGTTCAGTGTACAAGAAGATACAAAGATACACAATTTCTAGCAGGACCAACTGAATTTATTTCTGTATTGCTGAAAAAGTACTTAGCCTGAAAAAAGGAAATTAATGCTGCTATCACATATAAAGACTGGTGCACTGCAATACATTAAATTCGTTCTTGGGTAAACATATACATGTAAGCAACTGTCTTTCAGGATGTCTATATATGGCAAAAGGTTTGTGTTTAAAGCAACTCTTTTGTGTTAAAAATATGCATCCATACACACTTATGCCTTGGTATGCATTTACCTGCAGGAGATTTCAATTCCCCCTGATACACTCACATTCCAGGCGGTTCGGAATGCACAAAGCTCCAACAATTCCATCCAAACTGGCAGTCCCCCACCCTCCACACATTCCTATCGGTCCATGACTTTGGCAACCTACCTCACTGATAAATACAGTAGGAATGTATGTGAGGTAGGGGGAGAGGCAAGCTCCATTAGTACCTGGTAGTGCCGCAGCTTTGCCCACTCAGAATGGCCTGGCATTTGGCTGTAGAAGAGGGTAATGAAAGCTGCTTCAGGTGTATACAGGTACCTCTACCTTCCCATTCATCACTCAAAGTGATTGCAAAGCCTTTTTTTTTTTGTTAAAACAGTAAGTTTTACTTTACTTTACTTTTTTACTTAAAGTTAAAAAAGATGTTATAATTTCCTTGCTCAACTTGGACATCAAACTACTAGCAAAAATGTTAGCTCTAAGACTTAATCCAATTATTGGAGGCTTGGTCCACAAAAACCAAGAAGGATTTATTCCACCATGCCAAGCCAGCGATAATATTAGGCAAACAATACTCCTTCAGCATCTAACTAGATCCCGTAAGATACCTCTACAACTCCTTTCTCTTGACATCAGAAAGACATTTGATACTGTCTCCTGGTCCTACCTACACTTTATACTGCAGCGTTGGGGTTTTGACCCAAATTTTCTACATTGGGTAGACTCCCTTTATGAATACGTCAAATACTCGGGCTTTCGTTCAGATAATTTTTCTATCCAACGCAGAACCAGACAGGGCTGCCCTCTGTCCCCTTTACTTTTTGCGTTAGCAATCAAACTCATAAACTTTGCCTATTCGCAGACGTTTCCTATTGTTCGTCACCTCTACACGCATCACACTCCCAAATCTATTTAAAACTTTAGACAGATTCACGCTAGTGTCCAGACTGGAAGTCAACCCGACTAAATCTAAAGCACTTAACGTGTCCCTGCCGCGAGATTAGCTGAATCACCTACAGAGAACCTTCCAATTTTCATGGTCAGCTGCTTCATTACCATACTTGGGGGTTAAACTGACCAGTGACCCCTTGCAACCATACCAAGCAAATTATCTTCCAATACTGTCCCATTTATCTTCTTTATTAGCTATCTGGCAACCACTTTGTATTTCATGGTTCAGACGCATAACAGCAGCCAAGATGACCTTTCTCCCAAAACTCTTATACCTCTTTAGTGTACTTCCAGTAACAATACCTTCTTATTTCTTTGAAGCTGTACAAGGTTTGATATTTAAATATATTTGGGGCTCCACAAGACCTAGGGTATCCTGGATGATTTTACTGCGGAGCAGACTAAATGGTGGCTTAGGGGTCCCATGTTTCCCAAGATATTATTATGCTGCCCAGTAAGCACAAACAACCCTTTACCACGCGAAAATTGAACCGCCACTTTGGGTAGGATTGGAAGCTATAGGCCTTCACCCATTAACAATACATAACCTACTATGGATGTCTCGCCTTGATCGCCGTGCTATAACTAATCCAGTGACTCGACACTCTCTCCAAATATGGGATAAATTGCAGATCTCATCAAAACTTATGTCCCCCCCATACCCCATTACTCTCCTTTCTAAACCACCCAGGCTTCTACCCAGCACTATGGGATTCCCTCTCATTCCATATGTTGCAGACGTTAAAACTAACACTATGACTTTGCACCTAGCACTTCATTAAAATCATTTGCTGCCATACGAGAACAAACTGATCTCCCGCTCAGAGAATACTTCCATTACCTCCAAATCATTCACTTTTTCCAACAGTCTACACATACACACTCTTCCCTAGATAGCCTAACGTTTTTGAGGGTATATGTCATTTGGATCCGCAGACGCCAGGGGTCATATCCCACATATACAGTCATTTGACCTCCCCCCCAACATGCCGTCCTACACAGCGCAGTGGTCAGGAGACCTGGAATGTACCCTAGAAACCAAAGCTTGGGAGGATATTTTGGCTAATACCAAATCGGCCTCCCAAAACATACTAGCACTTGAAACCAATTATAAAGTCATACTAAGGTGGTACATGGTATCGGCAAGAATAGCTAAATTCCAACCTGGCTATCCTTCTGGATATTTACAGGTCTGCGGTCAAATAGGCACACATACACATATTTGGTGGTCATGCCCGGTAGTCCAGCAGTTCTGAATTGAAATTTTCCACATGGCCTCCACCCTACTTAACATGACATTAAACCCCGATTGAACCATAAAACTTTACATTGCACTAGGGCCCAATTTTGTCTCATAATGCAGGTCATGACAGCGGCCAAATAAGTGATTGCACGAGCTTGGAAATCTCCCAAACTTGGCATTCCCGAAGTAAAAAACAGGATCACCCAGGCCATGATCCATAGTAAAATAGAAGCAACTATTCAGGACAGAATGCCAAAACACCTCAAAATATGGCAGGCATGGATAGATCATTTCCTACCCTCCAACTTTGATGACTTCCTCTTGGAACCATAAGCAATAACTCTCAGCATATAGCTGGCTCACACCCACCTTGGAGGGCCACCTTGGAGCCTCTGACCCGTTACTGTGGTTCTTTCCTAACATCTTTTTTTTTCTTCTCTCTTTTCTCTACCTTTCTTTCCTTTTCCTACCCTACTTTTCCTCACCTTCTACTACTGGATTCGAATGACTTATTAAGACAAACTACTCAATCACTATTAGCTAATTAATGCTGCCATTATCTTTGGCTACTAAAACAAAGTACCAATATACATTGTAATTTTGTTTTCTCTCATCGTATATGCTTTGTATAGATATATACACATACCAACCGAACATTTAACATACATCTCTTTATAATGTACACAATATATCTGACAATCCCAAGCCAGGATATATTGTCGTTGGAATGTTGCACCGCCTCCTGCGCCAGAGCACAGTTAGATCCTGATGGGGGTGTCTGGTAGCAGGGGGCGTCTTCGATCCCCTTCAACTAGGGTACAAATCCAACCTTTGAAATTGCAAGATGTAATAGACTCTGTTCTAACTGCTTGTACCTGTATGTGTTACCTACCGATAAGCTACAAGTTATACTGTGCACATAAATGTACCTATGTTGTATGTTTTTATGCAAAATTGCAATAAAAATATTGAAAAAAAGAAAGATGTTATACTTACCTGCTCTGTGCAATGGTATTGCATAGAGTGGCCTCTTACTTTCTCTTCTGGTGTTCCCCGCCTGAGCTGTCCACTCCTCCTCCCCTGCATGTGCCACCATAGCACGCCATGTGCTATGTGGGCAAATGTGTGGACATGCTCCTGATCTTGGCTGTGTGTGTCCATGGACACACACAGCACAGCTTGGCCATGCCCCCAATCCCTCCTCACATTATTTGACTGGAAGCAGCAGAAGCCAATGGCTCCCACTACTGCCTGAGTCCTGTGAGACTAGGAATAGGAGCGAGAAAAACTGCAGCTGGGCACATCATTGGAATGAGAGACAACTGATCATGGGGAAGGGGAGGCACAACATGTTTTTTACCTTAATGCAAGGAATAATTTATAAATAAAAATTAAAAAAAATAAATTGGACTAATAAAACAGTGTGGAATTAACAGTCTTCTTTTCTTTATTTTCTTTTTCTTTTAAACCAAAACAGATTACGGATACTGTAGGTGTAGGAGTTTTTGACACTTTTTCAAACATCCAATTTGTTAACATCAGTGGAATAATCAAATCTAAAGATCCAGTCGTTGGCGTTATCACCCGGAGCCCTGAACTGAAGTATTTATATTCCTGTAGCTATCCTCTTGAATATCTTATGAACAACACTAGACTGGATGTGTAAGTAGAATACAATATATCAGTAGTAATAGTATTATCTATTTAAAAATAACCATGCTGTGTACTTATTTTGTTTCCAGAAATTATATGTTAACACTTTATGCAGCCCTTTAAATAGTTCAAAGAGCCATTCCCAACAGTTCACGCAGCACTTAGCAAAAATAAAAGGGAGACAATACAGTTTCAATACAATAAAATAAAAGAGGAATAAGAGGGCCCTGCTCAGAAGAGCTTTTGTTCATCAAACAAAATCGAATGTCCATTTCACACATACACATTATAGGAAGCATATGGAAAAGAAACCAATTGGCTTCCCTATATGTTTTTGAATTTGGAGAGAAAACTACTAAAGTATACAAAAAAAAAAAAAAAACAGGCAATCAGTGGGAGAACCAACTTCTTGAAGATAATAGGGTTGATTAATTAAAGGCCAACAGACTGTCCACTTTTTCCACAAAGCTTAGTGAATGAGGCGAAGCTCTGCTGAATTCCATCATCCAATCATGTATAAGCAAAAATGCTGTTTTTTATTTTTCTTGCATGGCATTGAGTATTTTTTGCATAGTGAAATTTGGGGTAGCTTCCCTTGCAAAGTGAACAGCTTATTTTGTCTTTTATAAATCAAACTCAATGTCACTAGAGTGCAAAGAAAGATACTGTGCTGTCTATGTTAAATTAGTTATTAACCACTTCACTTCCGGAGCCCTTTTTTTACATTTGTTGTTTACAAGTTAAAATCATTTTTTTTTTGTAGAAAATTACTTAGAACCCCCAAACATTATATATCGTTTTTTGAAAAACACCATAGAGAATAAAATGGCAATCATTGCAATACTTTTTGTCACTCTGTATTTGCATAGCGGTCTTTCAAGCACGATTATTTTGGAAAAAAATCACTTTTTTGAGTTAAAAAATAAGACAACAGTAAAGCTAGCCCAATTTCTTTGTGTATTGTGAAAGAGGATGTTACACTGAGTAAATATTTACCAAACATGTTATGGTTGAAAATTACGCACACTCGAGGAATGGCGACAAACTCGGGTACTTAAAAATCTCCATAGGCGATGATTTAAAATTTTTTGACGGTCACCAGGCTAGAGTTACAGAACAGGTCTAGCGCTAGAATTATTGCTAATGCTCTGGCGATCGAGGTGATACCTCACATGTGTGGTTTGAACACCGTTTTCATATGCGGGCGCGACTTACGTAGGCATTTTCTTTGCTACGCGCGCTCGGTGGGACGGTGGCGCTTTACTTTTTTTTTTTTATTATTTATTTTATTTATATTTTTTCTTAGCAATGTTCCTTTAAAAAGAAAATTCTGATCACTTTTATTGCTATCAAAAGGAATGTAAACATCCCGATAGTAATATATGGTGACAGGTACACATTATGGAGGGATCAAGGGTCTAAAAGACCCTCCTTTACACTCCACAGTATTCAATTCACCAAAAACGGCGATTCTGAATACTGTCATTTTTTTTAAAACCGGCGCTGTTAGACCACCAAGTTAACCGGAAGTGATGTTGTGACGTTGCTTCCGGCATTACGCAAAGGAGACCCGATAGGAGCCAATTTCGGCTTCCTTCAGGTCTCCACACAGCCGGCGGACATGCCGGATCAGAGCTCCGGTCTCCCAGTAGTGCTAAGAAGAGTAGCGGAAGGTGGTGGGAGGGGGTGTCCCCTCCCGCGGCCGGAGGTAACGGCAGAGCGGCTCCCAAGCCGGTTCGCCCACTCTATAAAACTGTACCATTGTATAGCCTGCGGATGCTGATCATTTGATGTTGTCTTGCCCTTACCATATGTATGGTTAAAAGTGGCACATATATGCAGTCACACTTTTATAACATGCAGTTACATTTATGACAACATCCAATAAGCGAGCATAAGCTCTGAGAGTGGATCTTTATACAGTATGTACACAGTCCAATTTGTTAATATTAGAAACAAAAATGCACAATTTGCCTATTTCGTCAAGATGTCAATAGGCATAATACTGTAATTAGATCCAGCCAAATATTACAGGATGTTTCTTATCAATATTGTAACTATTTGCTGTTTACCAGACAATCCAATGTTTTATGCAAGGATTGTTATATTGAGAGTAGTTTAAATGGTACTGCAGGCAAACAGAAAACCTGTTAAGTAATTGCTTTGATTTTTTACCACCTCCATCATATGAGAGCAGATGACACACCTATGCCACCTCTCTGCTTCCAACCTGCTCATTGAATAGTAAATCTGTATCACCAGTTCTTTCCAATGAGCTGATACAAGAAGCTGTACATTTGAGCCAGGAATACTAAAGTGAATGTCTTGTCTTTTCATTGTGGCAGGGATGTAAATTGCAAGAAAGGCATAAATTGCAAATCTGTTTGCAAGAAAAATAGTAGCCTTACATGTATTTTAACCCTGCATTTAGCACAGAGTTTATATACATTATACTGCGCATGTGAACACACAAAATAACAAACAGCTGCAACTAAACCTGTGAGAAAACCATGATAAGAACAAAATAAATACCAATAGTTGTGCTAAATCAGAATCACAAATATAGTGAAATAAAGTGAAATCAGTGCAACTCAAAAATTGTCTCCCAATAATCCATCAAATAAATCGGTAAATTCTTCAAATGAACCAAAGTGACCAGAAATCCATCACCAAGTGCCACATGCCCACATAAGATGTAAGCTTACCAGAGCTACTGGACCTTTTAATTACAGAGGGTCAAAAGAGTATAAGAATAAGCCCCACTTGCACGTCCTCCTCAATGCACAATGGACCTCCGAACTATAAAATAAACAAAAAGTGTTGCGCTAAAAAAGGAAGTGATTCATATGACAAGGTCACTCAATTATTTAGTTGACAGTGCATATATAGAACCTGTAGTGATCAAATATATATACTCAAGATTAAAGTAACAGTGCATAAGTTGACTCTACATTAAGTCCGGAATTTATTGCTGAAAGCGGTAATGGTTTTCTGCATGGAGATATGGCGTTATATACTATAGGCCTGCAATGGTTAGTATCCCTGGCGGTATGATTATGTCTGATTTTTGGTGCTGAAAGCGGTACAATTATTTTGCATTTATTCAATAATGTAATCAAACCAAAAAACGCAGAAATTTGCTCAGTTGCAGAATTGTCGCTGTCGTCACTTTCAGTGTCTGATGATAAATTTCCCCAAGAATCAGTATCACTCAATTCTGCAAATGATTCTTATTTACTGTCGGTGTTTTCTAGCCGATCAAAAACCACTTTTGATGCAAAGGGACACTTTTTGGTTGCTATGGACATTCTCAAGTTTCCAGGCAGAAAGAATGACATTTATTATATAAAAGTGCATGCAGGGCTCTGGGCAAACCACTAGGGACAAAGGGGATGTGTAATGTTTTCATACAGTAATGTAATCTTACAGATTACAGTGTACTGTATGTACTGTGTGCGTTTCACTTTTTGAATTTCCCGCCGGTCTCCGCCCCCGTGCGACGCGACGCTCGCAGGGAACGGAGCCCGGAGGCACACAGAGGCATCGGAGCGGCG
Organism: Glandirana rugosa; assembly: GCA_018402905.1. Taxonomy (NCBI): domain Eukaryota; kingdom Metazoa; phylum Chordata; class Amphibia; order Anura; family Ranidae; genus Glandirana; species Glandirana rugosa. Next base: position 378,540 of record BLSH010317492.1, read on the forward strand.
GACACAGCCTGCAGACACGCTGACACCGCGGGAGGACATCGCTGGATCCAGGGGACAAGGTGAGTAACATTGCCTGGATCCAGCTATGCAAGCCCGAGTGTGGCTCGAGGTTACCGCTTTAGGTACTGAAAATCCACCCCGAGCCACACTCGGGAACACCGCTAAGGAGGTTAAAGTGAACAGGGTATCAAATAGTTGACTCTATGATGGTCAATGATTCAAGTGAAAAAAGTCGAACACAAAGGCAGGTGGAATGTGCATAGATCAAATCCGTAGTGAGTTATCATCCAAAGAGGATGTAGAGGGTTAATGATGACAATAAAGACCAACAATTCTTCTCTAAGATAAAAAAAGTGGACTCTTACCAGATGGGTTGGGTACACTTGACCTTACGGCCAGTGGACCTTACAGGCTTGTAGTGGAAAACTCCATAAACAGTGATGGCAGGATCTTCATTGGTGGTGCTGGTGAACTTCTCCTTTTGGATGGTCCTTTCGGTAGCACCGGAGTCAAGGCTACCCTCGACATCAGACCTCAGCGGGAACCATGTGAAGAAAAGAAACCGCTCCACATTGTGTAGTAAAACATACCAGTTTATTCCACCGATACAGGAACAGACAAAATAAAAGCCGGCAAATAAAATACATAAAAGAAAGAATGCCATCGGCACGTGGTCCCCACCCGACGCGTTTCGTTCACACGTCGAAGGACTAGCGGTGACTACATTCAATTTATAGTGCCAAGCAAAAGTCTCACAGGAACTCCAGCTAGTGGTCCTGCATATGTCCTCCACCAGGACCTTTGCCATGGCTGCCCACAAAGCTGCCATCCCTCTAGTAAAATGATGTTGTATAGCCTGCGGAGGGGTAAGGCCCTGCTGCTTGTATGCCTAGGAGATAGTCCTCGTAATCCAGGTGGATAAAATCCTTGAAGGTGCTACCTCCCCTTTCCTGGGTCCCAACGGGAAGCTGAACAGATTACCCGACTTGCGTATCTGTTGTGCCCTCTGAAGATATGTTGATATTAAACCGGCCCAGTCTAGAGGTTCCAAATCTAACTGGCTCCTTTGATCTGGAGGCTGCGTGAAACAAGGTAGCACTGACTCTCAGTTTACCTAAAATTTTGAGACCACCTTAGAGGCTAAGGCTGAAGCAGACCACAGGATCACTCTGTCTGGATACACAATGCAGAACGTTTCTTTACAGGAAAAGGCTGCTAATTTCAACACTCTTCTGGCCATTGTAATGGCCTTCAGGAAGAGCAGTTTGATTGTTAGAAAGTCAAGTGTATATGATTCCACGGGGCCAAATGGGGGCTGCAACAGTGCCTTTCGGACCATGCCCAAGTCCCAGGTTGGGATGCGGTTCCTCCTTGGGGGGCACACCCTTATTGCGGCTCTGAGGAACTGCTTTATTAAAGGATTATTAGCCCATCTATGTTGAGTGAAAGAAGACAGGGCAGACACCTGCACTTTAATAGACTTATATGCCAAGCCAACCTTCAGAGCCGTTTTCAGAAACTCTAAAATGTTTGCAATACTTTGAGTTAATGGGGCAAAACTTTTGCGATGCAAAGTCTGCAAACTTTCTCCAAGTTCTGGAGTATGTGGCATTTGTTGTAGCCTTCCCTGCCCCCAGTATTGTAGTGACTACTTCCTCTGAAAAGCCTTGTGCATGCGATCTGGCCAATTCAACAACCAGGCTGTCAGCTGCAGCCCCCCTGGATTGATGAATCCAATGCCCTTGCTGTAGTAGATCCCTCCTTAGAGGTAGGCGTACTGGTGGGGCAGACGCCCTCTGCAAGCGCAGAGGAAAACCCTGGCCTCTTGGGCCAGAAGGGTACAATTATGATGGTAGGCACCTCCT
>BLSH010317492.1:381425-406419 GCA_018402905.1 Glandirana rugosa
GCGTTTCGCGAGTAACTACTTCCTACCGTCTCTGGAATAGTCTTCTGGTTAAATGTAATGTCCAAGGATGTGTTCCATACCGAAACAATGTAACATCCTACTTTTGTTGACTGCCCTAGAATGCGCTGCACGGGTGTGAACTAGGTAATTGGAATCCAAGTTAAACCCTGTCAATGCATTCTTGATGTAAAAACATACTGGACTGCATCTGGTGTGAACAAGTCCACTCTCTCATCCCTAGGATCTCTGAAGGCAACTGGGTTATAAAAAGGCAAAGACACTTGATGCGCCAAACGCTAGAGGGCAGCATCCACCCCTGGAAATGCAGTGCATAAACATACATCAGCCATCTTATGTGGATAAAGCTTAGAGAACCTGTAATGTAAATTGGTCTTCTGATAAGGTCTCTGCCATCCTTCATCAATGAGCGCTTTGCGCTCTCTTATTATGGGTGTTGCTTGTGGTGTGGATATTTGCAGCATACTTTCTGCTATAGCCACTTAATAGGGCTTTAGAATTTTGCACAACCACATCTTGTGAGGCAACCTGTGCAATTTCACTTCTCTGCCACTGCAGACTGTGTGCAGGCCAAAAATGCAACCTGAGCTGAGTGAGACATTTCCTCTCATGCTGGCATAAACGCTTGTGAGCCAGTGCCCCCTGGAGTGCTTGGGGGGCATGAAAGCCGCCCTGTGGAGGACTCCATGGGATGACCAGCAGAGAGGCTCCCTAACAAACAATGCATTTAGCATGTGAACACAGGGACCACATCCCAGCAAAGTAGGCTGGACGGCCCGAACTCTATACGAGCTAGGTAGGAGACATGTGCATGGATCCTGTACCTTTACAGGGTAGGTGAAAATTAGTCCTTTAGTGTTGACCTCATGCTTGTAAGTGGAAAACCGCTCCTTTAGAGTGTATTACCCACATGCTTGTAAGGAACAACTCCTTTAGAGTGTATTGCCCACATGCTTGTAAGGGACACTCCTTTAGAGTGTATTGACCACATGCTTGTAAGGGAAAACTCCTTTAGAGTGTATTGACCACATACTTGTAAGGGAAAAACAGCTCCTTTAGAGTATATTGCCCACATGCTTGTAAGGGACAACTCCTTTAGGGTGTATTGACCACATGCTTGTAAGGGACAACTCTTTTAGAGTTTATTGACCACATGTTTGTAAGGGACAACTCCGTTAGAGTGTATTTACCACATGCTTGTAAGGGACAACTCCTTTAGAGTGTATTGACCACATGCTTGTAAGGGACAACTCTTTAAAAAAACTCCTGCAAGCATGATCTTTTGTGCTTATTCTTCATGGCAACCGGCAGTTACCATCCCGTGCTGCCCATCTCCCCCCCGGGACCTCATTCACAGCCATTCTTAGACTCACCATAAAGCCAGGAGAGCAGCACACTGCATATAGAAGACAGGAAAAAAATAACCCCAAGGGAGAGGCAATGATGACATTGCAGAGCTTTTATAATACCAGGCCTGTATAATGTCAATGCTGTTTAAGCATCATTTTGCCCGCAGCCCTGGCACAAAAAGGGCACCCAGTTTCTAGGAAGATTTACCTCCATCATTCAGGGTCTTCCAACTCCATGAGAGTGTGAACATGGAGTGGTAGGTTCAGCAGGGGGGAATGCAGCAAAGTACTTACCACTGCAATCAACAGGCGGCCTGGAGACCAAAAAAGAAACAACACGAGGGGGAGGAAAGGACAGGGATTTATTGCGCTGGGAGAAGGTAGTCCTAGGGGTTAATCAGGGAGAGTTAACCCATAGTGTGCTGACGGGAGGACGACCAAGTAATATATATATATACAGTCTAATATATATACACACACAGCATATTGAGTGTACACTAAATATCAGTGCATTATATTGCATTCGGGGATGCATGGATGGTATATAGTACACTTGATGTGGTGTCTTAAAATATATACAGTTTTTAACCCCTTAACCCCCGGAACCCTTTTTTACATTTGTTGTTTACAAGATAAAATCAGTTTTTTTTATAGAAAATTACTTAGAACCCCCAAACATTATAGATATTTTTTTAAACACCCTAGAGAATAAAAAATACCCCTTACATGATCATTCCTCCATCCCCCGGTATGTGGGAGCGGAAAACCATTCCCCCCAGCCGGGCGGTGGTCAGGATAATCAAATGAGCCATATTGGGGAGTATCCCACCCTTGTGACTGCTGTCCTCATGAGTAACCATTCCAATTATGGCCTATATCACCAGCAGGGAAAGGGGTATCTTCATTCCTCAAGGCATCGAACCTATTTTGGGTGGGGATATGATTGTATTGATAGCTATCCCCATGTAAGTTGTTAGTCCCCCTCCCTCCTGGAATGGATGGGGGTCTGGATATGGAAGGAATTGGTTGGGATAAGAGGGTCCCTTACCATTAAAAGGGTGTGAACCCTGTTCTCTCCTGCCCTTAGGTGGAGCTTGAGACCACTGGCCCCCTGGCCCTTAGCCCCACTCTCCTCCATTCTTACCAAAGGAGCTTGGCTGGAATCACTCCCACCTGCAGGGTCTGACAGGATTTTACTCTGCCATTCAAATACCTGACCTGATTGGTAATTGCCTTTATCTCTAATATATTTCTTCTGTTTTTATTTTTTTTTGTTCCTTCTCCTCCTTTTCCAAGACTTTTTTCAAGTTAGTAGATCGCTCTTTCTACTTATCCTTATCATTAAATGGAAGTAGCTGCATTTTCAATTCAATTTGGGAATCGAATGTCCTAGACCTGCTGTATAAGAAAACTTGTACAAATCGTCCAACTGGGTTTCATCTTGTTGTGGGCTAACCTCCTATCTTAGACTACTTGGTACCATGTTCTCTGAGATATATTGGTCATATATTGGAGTTTGATGTACTTTCCAAACCACCAAATTATTTTTCTTACATAGGTATGAGGCTCCTGCTGTTTAGACATAAGCATGCACAGGGGATGTGCCAGGTGTGCCTGGGCACACCCTAATCACTGGGTGCAGTGTCGATTGCCCCTATTGCCTGGGCTTCCTCCCCGTGTTGTGCTCCCAGAATGGGGGAAGGCGCTACTAAATATGTGAATGAACAGGAAGCCACTCAGCACAGAGGACTATCCCGTTCATTCACTGTCCCATGCAGCTGAGGCTGCAGATAAAGTCATGTGTGTTTTGAGCTTTGGTGCGCACACCCTACTACAATAGGCTGCGCACACCTATGTGTGTAGATATAATTAAATTGTAGAGATTTAACAGCATTTTCAACCTGGATTAGTAATCTAGACTGTGTATGCAGATATTATTCATAGGAGGTTGCAGGTCATATTTTTGAAGGTGTTTTGTTATCTATTATAATACCTTAAAAGTACTTTCAGTGGCAGACACTGACAAATGGACCCCAACTATGAACACTATTTGTAAAACAACGTTAAATTAAATGTGGCCAGCATTAAAAAAAAAAAATGGACCCCAACTATGATTAAACAGATGACTGCAGTTGGTGACTAGGGATGAGGTCAGTGTTACTTACGTTCAGACCAAACAGTGGCTTTTCACACATTTGCATGAATGACAAACATTTAGGGTGTTTGGCATGGATAAATGTGACAGCTTCCGACTGTCAAATGTTTCTAAGGAAGCAGAGGCTGCTTGTACCCACTGTGTCCTTACCAATCACTGATATCACCCTACCCATTCAATTACATGGTCGGGTATGCCCAGCCTTGTAAGAAAATGGGCAGGTAATGGAGCAGGCTACAATCCTATTGATTTCAGTGGGGTTCTGGTTTGATATCTAAACTTATTTGAGGTTCACGAAATCCTGCTCGAACAAACCCAGTGAAGTTTGGCTCATCACTGTTGGTGACCACAGACAATGACTGGGAGATATATATTCTTGAGTAAATTCCCAGGCAAAATTAGGCCCCACAGTACCAGAAATCATGCCATACCTCAACCCATTTTCACAGTGCAAACTTCCCCAATGCATGTTTGGTGTTTCAGTAATGTAAAGCAAACCTTCTCCCTTTCCTCATGAAAATACACATTATTCTGTCTTTGAATACATATTATTATTATACAATCAGTAAATACATATCTACATAAATATATTTTTTTACAAAATCAATAGTGAATACTGTATACAAATTCTCTTTTCCTGAATTTTTTAAGCAGTTTTAAAAGTTTGTTACATGCCAAATATATTTATTTTTCATTTTAGGGCTGGGAATAATATAGCTATGACTACTAATAATGGTAGCTTCATCAGTACACTCTATGTTCAGTTGTTTTCGGTAAGTCATTTAATTTAAATAGATTCATTTGTATTCCATACCCTAGTGTGTTTATTTGTTTATTTAACGATGAGTTAATCTCCATGACTAAAGACTCATATTCAGCTATTTCATCATCTATACCAAAAATAAAAAAAGTCCTTTATTAAAAAAAAAGTCCAATGATGTATATCCAGTGTCTGTCACATCAGTATCAAGGTGAGTGATACCTGACGACCGTCCAATACCATAACCAGCTGCCACAATGCAAATGTGCCATTTAATGAGAATTTTTACAACTGTGCTCTTAAACATTGCATGAAATTGACAGGGAATATGTAAGTGTGAATGCTGTATGTCCATCATCAGTGATAGGAGTTTGACAATTACTTTTCCAGGCATATTGGATTTATAGAGAAAAAAAAGGATAGACAGTGGGTATGGCGCTGCTGAAAAATATATGTATATATGATTGGTCTAAGGTTGTGGGATGTGCAAAAAGTGTTAGTGGAATAAACAATACAATAAAGTGCAGTGTGCAATATGTGCCTTCAAAAGTTCATTAAGCAGCGTGTGTCTCAAAAAGTGCAAAGTGCAAGAATGTGTTATTGTATAATAGATGTAAAGTGCTGAACATGCTGAACAAGTAAGACCAGGAAATATAAAAGCAGGTAGATAATGAAAATAAAAATAATAATAATAATTAAAAATAAAAAATCAATGTTATGTGTATAGTGCTGAATAAAACACAAAAAAGTGCAACCTGCAAATCCTGTGCCACAATGTCATATAAAAAAACACGCATTCATAAGTAAACAAAGAATTTGTGCTAAATATAGTGTTCCAATATATGGTTCAGCCAATAGTGACCCAAAAAAAGTACATAGGCTGTCACACAGCCCAAAGACAGAGGATGAAATAAAGTCTAAACTGGTTTTCCCACTGGCAGCCACCAGATGGAGCTGAACATACGGCTCTTGTAGAAATTCCCTCTAATGCCGGCTTAATGCTCCTAGACCAGGGTCCACTGTGTGCGGGCCTGTGTGCCGCTCCCGGGGTCTGGTACATGTAAGCACAAAGGGATCCAGATGATTACACAATGCAGAGTGCCACAGCAAATAGTATACTTTACTCACTCTGGAGAAGTCAGACATACGGGGAAACCTGCGGCTGGCGTCCTACTGCTTACTCAGCCCGGGGATCGTGGGGTGTGTATTGACATAATTAGCTCCGCCTTACACGTTTCGTCATCGGACGTCATCTGAGGGAGCCCATAATCCATATTGGATTTCATCTGTGGCACTTGTCCTGAAACTTAACAGATAATGATATAGTTGAGATATCACATGCTGTGGTATGGATGGGGGATGGGATGCAGAGATTCTCAAAGACAGCAAGTGAGTGGTGAAGGCAATATGTTGATTTCAGGGTCTTTTTGAAAAAGTTGTCCCTTAGGAACCAAATAATGTTTTTCCAGTACAATGGGATTGAGGTTCTGCAGGTGATGTTGTATAAGTGGTTGTAAGGATGTGTCTTAAGTGGAGCCAATAGGTTCTGTCCCATATGCCAAATATAAGGTTGTGAAAATCATAAGAAAATTGGGAGTTGTCCAAAATAAGGGTGAAAGGCTCTGGAATTATGGAAGGGCCATAACACACATAAGATCTTTACAGCATACTAGAATTATATATTATATTCTAGCGTGCCCCATACTGTGTGCCATACAAATTTATTGGCAATATTTTGCCACTTCTGTAGGTATTGATAAAAATGTAGTGATTGTACAGTAATTTTGGCAAAGTGTCCATTTTGAGGACATTTATTATACAACACCAAGATAAAGGGAGAGAACACCAGGCCAGAAGTTCTCACTTAATGAAGTTAACTAATATCATATAGCTCAGGGAGAACAGCTGAGAAAGATCCACAGAGATTTTTACACCTAGATATTTCAGGGAAATATGCTGCTACTTGAAGGACAAAGATGATATATGGATGTGACTGCAAGGGATGGGAAGGATATGTTTAAGTTCAGAAATGTGCTGGTATACTATAAAATTACTAAAATTGTCAAATGTCTGAAAATCTTTCAGATATGCCTGTAAACGGATCTCAGGAGTGGAGACATATACAGTAATAGTAGGCATCTGCAAAGAATGTGAGTTTGTATTCCACAGAATCAAGCATAATGTCTCTTAAAGATGGATTCTGGCGTAATGCATTCCCAAAATGTTCCATTTGATGTATGTCAAGAGGGGAAAAGGGGCAACCTTGTCACCCCAGTTAGCTACTTGAAAATTAGGGGGTAAGGAGCCATTTTATTTACCCAAAGCAAAGGGGGTAATATATAAGGCCATCATTTTAGATATAAAGTGGTCTCCCAAATCATAATCCAAAACTACTCTATCAAAGATATCTTCAGCTTGAATTGATAGTAAGCAAACAGAAAGATTCTGTCTTCAGGCATAATATAATAAGTTAGTGGTCTTATTAGCCTTACCATGTGCTTCTCTATGCAATATAAAGCCTAATTGGTGTTTGTGTATCTAAGTAGGTGGTAAAGGTTGCAGTTAGTTGGTTATTCATTTGGAGTATAATTTAATCAATTTAGTAACAAGATGGGTTTGTAGCGTCTGGGATCTGTGTCATCTTTTCATGTCTTCAGAATCACAGAGATGTGTGCCTCCTAAAGCTTGACAAGGAAAATAGACCAAGGAAACATACTATATCATTGACCAAATTGTCATTTAAATGCCAAAGTATGGAAGGAGCCCCAATTTGAGGCTGTAAAACAGTGGTTCTCACCCCTGTCCTCAAGTACCCCCAACAGGCCATTTTTTGGGAATTTCTCTCAGATAAAATAGCTGTCCAAAATACCAAGTCATTGACTCTGATTTAAAGCACCTGTGCAAGATAAAGGAAAACTGCAAAACCTGGCCTGTTGGGGGTACTTGAGGACAGGGTTGAGAACCACTGCTGTAAAAGACTGGACAATGGTCAGACCAAAGCTTTGGGCCAATTCAAATTCTGGGCTGTGCATCTAGTAGATGTTGTGATACAAAAAACATAATCGATTCTGCTATGCAAATTGTGAGCTGTAGAGAAATACGTGAAATCATTGTTGGTAGGGTGGAGGGTACTCCATAGGTCAAACTTCAGGTAAGATATTTTACATTTAATTTACTATCTGTAAGTTTCCCCAATGTTTTACTTTTGGAAGTGTCATGACAATGATTCATAGGGAAGTTGAAGTCACCACCCAGAACTATCTGACCATCCACAAAAGACTCTAGAAGAATAAGATATTGCAGACAGTTTTTGGGAGGTATTAGATAGGTAAAACCTATAGATTGTGGTTAAGTTTTAAAAAGGTATCAGTCAAAGGGATTCAATTATTCTGTGACTTGTGCATACAGAGATTTATGAATGGAAATAGGGACACCTTTAGTTTAGCCCTTGGGGATTGTGGAACAGTGGCCACCCAAGGTAATGGTGGGGGGCAGAGAGGAAAAAAAAGGAGGGGATAGGAAGGAAGCAGAGGAAATGAGGGAGAAAGGAGAGCCTGAGAAAATAAAAACAGCTAGAAAGCCTGAGAAATCTATGCAGACCAGGAAATATAAAGCACCTGGCAGTAGGTAACTAGAGGGGTGCATTTAGCACAATACTATACTTCAAAAGTGTGTGGCCTATCATGGGAGCAAAGATGACTATAAACCATGTAAGTGCTGTATTCCCATGGACTATTTCAGCTCTAAATGCTATGCTACCCAGTGATAAAAATGATGCAGCATTAAATAGGCACATATCAAATGACCAAATGGAAGACAATTGGGCAAAATATGTGAGACAAAGTGAGTGAGCACACTGTGTACTCACACTGTACCATTACTTCCCTAAATGTAGTCTCATCTATAAACAGTTTGAACAAATGGCATAGTAAAACAAAACAATAAAATCACTCTGTGATCATATAAGATACATAATGTAAACTTTAAAGAAAATGGTGCCTGCAACAAAAGCAGAATTAAATTAGTTCTTGCAAAGGTTATATACATAAAAAGGGAACAATAGATCCAGTAGATAACTCTGGACAGGTGAGGGATCTTTAAGAGACTATATAGGCCCTGCCCACCATTAGGAATAGGTGAATCTGTTGATCGCATATGTCATGTTTCAGCATAGAGTACTACAGTGCAAAGACTGAGTAATGTGATCCAGCATATCACAGTTGTACTCCAAATAAAACAGGTAAATGCTGAGTAAGGGGTGACGGGTTCCAAGTGCATGGATTGATAAGGAACAATGACAGTGTTAGGCATAGTAGTGGTAGTAGGAGGCACACTCAAACATATGTAGAGAGACTACAGAATACAATCTTCTCAGAAGATCAAAGGGGAAGAGCTGAGATATATATAGACGTAGCAGGTTTTTTTCCCGGAGCTCATGATTTCCCATCTGAAATGAGTATCCCCAGTATTTAATTTGATGTCCCCATAGGAGATCTAAAATGGTTTTGGGTATCTACATAGCTGTAGGGTCTTCCTTGACATGTAAAAAAGTAACTGTATGGGAGTACATTTGAAATTCATTGGGTGCTTTCATGATGGCCTTCTTAACCTCAAAATAATGTACATAGCAAAATACAGTCCCTTATCCTACCTGTATCTGTGGGGCTTTTTTGGCCCAAATGCATGGTAAGCTTTGTCGAGTTCAAGTGGGTAATCATTTGGTTTCTACAATAAATGGTTAAAAGTGGAGCACAGCCTACTCGGCATGGCCTCAAGCTCTATTGATTAAAAGACACCCTGCATATAGATGTTGTTACTGTGCATTCTATTTTCTTCATTGTTCATCAGAAGAATGAAGTCTTGAATCTGTATTGAATGCTAAGAGAAGTTAGTCTGGTGTTTATAAAGTATAGTTTAGATGTCCTCCTTTTTTCTACATCCTCCAGTATATGGCTGTCCACAAGTCTGGAAACATAGCTCTCCATGTTCACTAGGAGTTAGGGAGAGGATTTAGGAGTATAGGTCAGCCACAGTGGTCTGAGAATTTGGTGAGGTTCCAAGGAAACTAGCAACAGGAAAGCAGGGAGGGCTGGAGAAGCTGGCGGCTCTGAGCCGGAGAGAAATCCTTGTGACTGTGGAAAGCATATTAGAGCATGTCTTAGATACCTGTGATGGTTGGGATCAATGCATAAATTCCTATAAATGCATGGCCTGCTTCTGCTCGACACCAAGCCACATTTCAGGAGTTTATCATTACCAATTTTGGCCGATTGCAGTTCTGGAATAGCTGAAAATAAGCTGAAAGCCTGAGTCCAGAAAAGAGCAGTGCAACAGAGATCTTCATTCAGCCATGGTAAAGCCACACTCCCCAAGCATGTTATTTAAAGGATTTGGGTGTTATTAATGTTGCCATTTAACATACCCTCTCCTTTTGGAACTGCAGTTATAATGTTGTTTTCATTGGTATATATCCCCTATGGCAGTGTCCAGGTTGCCTTCCCTTTGTTAACAAAATTTGCAAATTAACCTTAACAAAGGCAAGAAAAAATTACACAAGATTCAGTTCACATAGACTTCAGTGGAGTTCACTGCTATGCTTATTATTTGCAGATGTCAAGGTTTGCAGATCGTCCTGCAAACCCAAGTCAATTCACTTGTCCATACTGAACAGCACTGACTTTCCTCACTCCTCTATGGGAAAACACAAAAGGGGCAAGGAGCCTCTACAGCCAGCCATAAATGAATTGAATTTTGGCCACTTCAGCAGGAACCAACCAAATTTCAATCCATGTATCGGTACTGTGGTTGTACAGAAGTTGATCTAGCAATCGACTTTTGTACAACTGCCCTGTAGGATTTTTCCTGCTCGATCAGTGCTGCAGACTATAGCTTGCAATGCTGATCAGTGTATTTTGATGGTAGGCTCCCCAATGTCAGAATGCAATAGTTCAGTGGGAGAATTCCTCCATCCACCTCGAACGTGTGGATGGGGGAATCAGGTCAGCTTTTTTGTTAAGCTCGCTGGTTGAACCAAAATAACAGACTCATCTATGGGCTGCTTAAGACTGTCAGTTGGTCAATAATTGATATCACAACAATAATGGAAAATGTTCACCTCCTAAATTGGCTGGAAAAGCACAATATTGTGTGCCATGACAAGCAGACTTACACAATTGCTTTTATATATTAAAGATGAGGATGATATTTTTCCAAAAGAATTTGCAATAAATAAGGGCTGCTTTTTGAATGGATCTAAATATTTTCTAAGTGCAAAGATTTCTCTCTATTCATAAGTAGAAATCATTTCCACTATGTAAAAGAAACGTATGTATTCCTGCTTGCTGTGGTACACAATACTGTGTTTTCCCAGCCAATTTAAGAAGTGAGCACCTTTCATTAATGTGATATCAGTTATTGACCCACTAACCCAGAGATATCTGTTTTGTGTTTTTCCAGTGCTTTCAGCCTCTTGAGGAATGATCTGGTGGCTGCCAAGGAATAAAATCGTAGGCAATTTAATCCAAAAGTGGAATTTACATGCTCCCCCTGCTATGTAGGGGTGTTTTGGTAGACTTTTCTATAAAGTTGGAGTAAGTGCATTAGCCAGGTGTTCCAAGTTGCCAAGGTTATTGTGGTGGACCCCTTCACAAAATGCACAATAGACAATAAAAAATACCTACAATAATGAATAAAAATGAAAGATATTGTAAAATTCACACACAATGTTATACTCAGTGTTAATCAGCTTAGTAAATAAAACAATCCTTGATCCACCATAGTTCATTTGACATTTTCGCAAATCTAATTTTGTTAAAAAATATTTGTAACAACTGGCTGAGAAGGTTGTTAATATCTAATCTCTCAAAACAAAAGTTGAATATTCATTGCCATACACTTTTTATTTTAGGATGCAAATTATAGTAGACCTCTTTATATCCCATCAACTGGAATCAAGTTAAATCGTACAGTATATGTTGAAGTGGGAGCAACCAACTTGACTGAAAAGTAAGATCATACAAATACTACAGTATATTTGCAATGAAACAGATTAAACACACCAGAAATAGAGGCAACAACTAAAGCTATGATGATTGGACAATTGATTATTCTTAGTGTCCCAAATGTATGGGTTATTTAGAGATACAACAACTAGTCCACACCAGATAGGAGAAAACAGGTTGCTCAAGATGTGGTTGTTAATCTAAATGAAGAACTGATTATAGAAATATGAATCAAATGCTGCCAGGAAATCAAATGCAGGTGACCTGTTGTCTGGTGTGACCATATATATGTTGCCTTCACAAAGGGGTATTACACTATTGTTCTAGCGGAAGACAATATATTTTATTGGAAACACACTAACGCAGATAGCACAAAACATACAGCAACAATGCAACAAACAAGCCAGTGAAATTGTGTGTCGAGTAGAACAAGCTGACAAACTAACTATATACAAGTTACAACTGCATGTGGAAAAGTAAATGGAAAGAAGGGCAGAGCAAGGAAGTCAAGATGGGTACAGGATACAGAGCAGGTTCAGTCACACAGGCAGAATATTGAATCAGAGAAAAGGCAATGCAGTGGGGCTAAATAGCCCTGCTGCAGGCAGCAGCAGGCTCTGTTGGGAGACACTTGCTGGTAGATACTTATATTGCGTCACCGAGATCCAGAAATCACAGGGCCACCAGCAGGTATTCTAGCCGATCTGCATGTTCCTACAAAATGCCTTTGCTGCATTACAAGTTTTATTAGAAAGGCCAACAATTACCATGCAGAGTTCTCCAATCACAAGAATGGGCCCCTTTCAGTTGTAAAAATAAACCTCATTTACATGGCTAATAATTGCAGTTGCTATGTCATGGACCTCATTCCTCATACTGTCTTACCAACTTTTGGAGAATTGTAATTGATTAAGAAATGACATCAGATGCATCCATTTCATTGTATAGAGCAAGGTTTCTCAACCAGGGTTCATCCAGAGGTTGCTAGGGGTTCCTTGAGCAATGGTCAATTTCTACCTCTCAGATAAATTCCCAATTATATCATTAATCTTTTTAGCTATCTGTAAGGGGGTAATTCTTCCCAATGACCACAAGTGTAAGGAGCATTCTTCCCATTGACCATCACCCTAATGTATCATGAGTTGTAAATTTTTAATTTTTAGCAGGGGTTCCCCGAGACCGGAGAATTATTTCAAGGGTTTCTCTGTGTTGAAAAGGTTGAGAAAGGCTCGTATAGAGCATGTTACTTCTGTAGTAGCATGCTCAATACATGCTGGTTAAAGAAAAGTGTCTTGCTTTTTCTCCAGGATTAGTATGAATTTTTAGACATAGGTGTTTTGCATTCAATAACAAACATTTCGTTACATTATTTGGGCCCCAGAATTTTCGCAAAGTAAGACCTTATAAAAATAAATAGTAATCTGCTATGAAGTAAAACAACTGTATGTAAATACTCTGGTGAAAGCCGTCTGTTGCTCCATGACATATGACTTGTAAGGCCTCATGCACACTGGTTTATTGTAAATGCTGTTTCTCCTGACATAAAATGTCAATGTTAAAAATGCACTTCAGTTTCATTTTTTCAAATGCATTTAGGTGCATTTAGACACATTCAGGTGTGTTTGGCATTTTAACTTTTATTTATTTCATTGGCCAGAATTGTATTTTTTTTTGGCTATTGAAATGGATGAATGCTCAAGCGCTAAACGCACCTAGCGCTTAGGGGCATTTAGACGTGTTTAGATGCATTTACTGTAGGTGCGTTCGGTTTTTTTTTATGCCTAGAACCTTCTTTCCTAAAAAAAGATTTGACTGCCTCTAAATGCTGCTGCTCCTAAACTCCTCCAAAAGCAAATGTGTGTATGAACACATAGGCTTTAATTGAGGGGAGTTCAGGGGCTTAGTCAAAAAATACCCAAAGCCCCAAAACCGTCAGTTTAGGAGAATGGTGAATTCCTAAAGACCTGCATAGGTTGGAAGGCATAATTAAATGTGACAAATGTATATTTGAGAAGATATCCTGCTTATGTTTTTGATTTAGCAATACCAATTAGAGACTTATTCACATGTAAAATAAATGACTTTTCCTGCAGATTCAATGTGTTACTGGATAGATGCTATGCTTCGACCTCCCCATACCCAACCAATTCAACCTCCTATGACCTATTTGTCGGGTAAGTTAACAAAGAAATATTTTGTTACATGTCATTGCAAATAAAATTAATATTTATGGAATCAAAATGTGATAGCCTTTTCGTGTTGCTGCAGGTAACAGACTTTCATATTTTCTTTCTAATCTGATTGAATGCTGAAAACAAGATGATTATTATCAGTGGTGGCCGCTCATGCAGGGTGCAGAAGCGCTGCCCCCCTAATTAATGCGGCCCGCCCTTAATCTACATACAGGGTGCCGGACGAATGGATACGAATGTTTTTTTTTATAAGCACATGATTAGAGCCTGAGGCTCTAATTGACTTCAAAAAGGGTGGGGACAAGGCGCAGAGCACTGATTCCGGCCAATCAGAAAATGGGTCCTGAGACCCAATTGGTGGGGAGTCCTAAGACCCGATTGGCCGCGAGTCCTAACTCGTGATTGGCCAGGAGGAGAAGCAACCACCGGGACTCGGGAGGAGACACAGAGGGGGAAGCCTCTGAAGCCACGACCTGGATTGGGTAAGTGTGGGGCTGGCGGGGGGCCTAGTGGGCAACAGGCGAATGATCAAGTGACGGGGAAGCGGCAAATGATCAAGCAAGCGCCGGGGTGGATGGGCTATGTGGTTGGTTGGCTGGCTGGACGGGCCGCCGGCCGCCCCCCCCCCCTTAAAAAATTGAGCACCAGCCACCACTGATTATTACCTTAACCAATGCGAAAGCATTTGATACAGTTCCCCATAAACGTTTACTGTACAAAGGTCCCTCAACATGGATCAAAGGGTGAGCACCTAGATGGAAAATTGGCTACAAGGGCGAGTCCAGAGGGTGGTGATAAATGGGGAGTACTCAGAATGGTCTGGTGTAGAAAGTGGAGTTCCCCAAGGTTCTGTCCTGGGACCAATCCTACTCAATTTATTCATAAATGACTTGGAGGACAGGGTGAAGAGCTCAATTTCAATATTTGCGGATGATACCAAGCTAAGCAGAGCAATAAACTCTCCACAGGATGTGGAAACCTTGCAAGAAGATCTGAATAAATTAATGGGGTGGGCAGACAAGTGGCAGATGAGATTTAAAAAAATGTAAGATAATGCATTTGGGTACCAAGAACATGAACGCAAACTACTCACTAGGTGGAGAGCCTCTGGGGGAATCTAGGATGGAAAAAGACCTAGGAGTCCTAGTGGAGAACAGGCTCAGCAGTGGCATGCAATGCCAAGCTGCTGCAAACAAAGCTAACAAAGTGTTGGCATGCATCAGGAAAGGGATCAACACCAGGGATAAATCAATAATTCTCCCACTATACAAGTCTCTGGTGAGGCTGCACCTGGAGTATGTCGTCCAGTTCTGGCCACCAGTCCTCAGGAAGGATGTCCTGGTATTGGAAAGGGTACAGAGAAGGGCCACAAAGCTTATTGAGGGATTGGAGGACCTTAGTTATGAGGAAAGATTACAAGCACTGAACTTATTCTCTCTGGAGAAGTGACGCTTGAGAGGGGATATGATTTCAATGTACAAATACTGTACTGGTGACCCCACAGTAGGTACAAAACTATTCCGTGCAAGGGAGCACACAAAGACACGCGGCCATTCACTAAAAATAGAAGAAAGGTGGTTTAACCTTAAAAAGCGTAGAGGCTTCTTTATGGTAAGAGCAGTGAGGATGTGGAATTCTCTTCCACAAGCAGTAGTCTCTGCTGGGAGTCTAGATAATTAAAAAAAAAAAAACTATTAGATGCACACCTAAGGGACCACAACATTGAGGGGTATACAATTTAATGCTGATATTAAAAACACACACATAGGTTGGACTTGATGGACTTGTGTTTTTTGTCAACATCGTTTACTATGTAACTATGTAATACTTTTTATGGCCCTTTTTACAAAATGTAAAATATAAAATATCCTAAACTTGTTTTTTTCACACCATAATGCCATTTTTGCTGGTTAGCTTTTAAAGAAAATTAGGCAAAGCAAACCAATTCATTTAAACAAATATATGTTTTAAACATTTCTGAATGAGGCGCTCAGAGCTAGAAATTTGCTTCTTTGGGTTTGGGTCACACATGAATCTAAGGTAAACCCAGCCTGTTCGCAATCCAAAGTCCCAGTGAACTAATGCATCAATTCACCACCGTAACACATTGTAATGGTAATGCAGTGCAAGGGCCCTTTAACTTTGGTCAGCTGGTTTATAAGCCATTATTTAAGCCTAGCCTATAATGATAGCTTTGTTATATGCAAGCCCCCTAACTATAAAAAGAGAGAATGTTGATTTACTAAAACTAGAGTGCAAAATCTGGTGCAGCTCTGCATATAAACCAATCAATTTCCAGGTTTTTTTTTTTGTCAAAGCTTAACCACTTACCCACGGTGTCCTTTTTTTTACATTTGTTGGGTACACGTTAAAAACAGTTTTTTGTGCTAGAAAATTACTTAGAACCCCAAACATTATAAATATATTTTTTCAAACACCCTAGAGAATAAAATGGCGATTGTTGCAATACTTTTTGTCACACGGTATTTGCGCAGCAGTCTTTCAAGCGCTTTTTTTTTGGAAAAATTTCACTTTTTTAAGTTAAAAAATAAGACAACAGTAAAGTTAGCCAATGTTTTTGTATATTGTGAAAAAGGATGTTATGCCCAGTAAATAGATACCATACATGTTACGGTTGAAAATTGCGCACTCTTGCGGAATGGCGACAAACTCTGGTACTTAAAAATCTCCATAGGCGACGCTTTAAAATTTTTTAACGGTTACCAGGTTAGAGGTGCAGAGGAGGTCTTTTGCTAGAATTATTGCTCACACTCTAGCGATCACGGTGATACCTCATATGTGTGGTCTGAACACCATTTCCATATGTGGGCGCGACTTACGTATGCGTTTTCTTTGCTGCGCAAGCTCGCGTGGATGATGGCGCTTTAAAAATTTTAGTCCTTTTTTTTTTTTAGCATTGGTCCTTTTAAAAAAAAAATCTGATCACTTTTATTGCTATCACAAGGAATGTAAACAACCCTCCATACCTCCTTTGCACTTCACAGTATTCAGATCGCCAAAGACGGCGATTCTGAATACTGTAATTTTTTAAAAACCGGCACCGTTAGCCACAGAGTAAACCGGAAGTGACGTAATTTCCAGAATTTGACGAAGGAGAACCGATTGGAGCCGATTCCGGCTTCCTTCAGGTCTCCTTCTAGCCAGCAGATTTGCCAGATTGTAGCTCAGGTCTCCCGGTGGGATGGGAGGCCGGGGAAGAGCGGCGGGAGGGTGGGGATGTCCCCTTCCGCCCCCGGGGATCCTGAGTCGAATCAGCCATTATCGCCGGATAGTCGACCGTCTCCTCTAAAAGACGATACCTGGATATAGCCTGCAGCTGCAGGCTATATCTCGATACCTCCACTTAAAGCTGCTGCCGTAGATACAGAGATTCATGTTAAGTGGTTAATTGAGCAAGCTGCTTGGCTACCATGCTGAGCTATGACAGATTTTTTACTCTCCAGTTTTAGTAAATCAATCCCATAGTGTCAGTGTAGTGGTAGCTGTGTCAGGGAAAGCAATGAAACTGAACAGGGTGTGATTTAGGTAATTTAGAAACTGGTAGTATGTTAGCTCTTTGTGCAATAAAACCATTTGCTTCTTTTTTTATTGATTTGAGGTCAGCAGCCACTTTTAGAATACTGCCTCCTCCATAACAACACATGTATTTATTTATTTTTGCTGCAAGGCTTCCCTTTAAAAAAGTAGGCTTTTGTTTCAGGGGTAGTAGATTTGAATTTTAATTTATTTTGCGGGGTTTCTTCTTTTTTATTTATATCGCTAGGGCCTTATGGGGTGTTTAAAGCACAGTATTCACTTGGTTCTGACTCTCTTGTTTGCAGCAAACAGCTGCATCATTTAGGTTAAACTTGAGTTTAGGGGTGGTATTGTGTGGGGTTTTAAATTTTAATTTCATTTTAATAGTAATATATTACTATTATTAAAAATAATCTTTTTAAGTTTGGGTTGTTCAAAGTGGAGCATTAACTTGTTACTTATCATCTGTTTTTGGGCCTGCATTTTGTTCACTGCATCGTTTAAAGGAAAAACAAAATGAATTATAACAGTGTGCAACTAAAACAGGGGTCTCAAACTGGCGGCCCTCCAACTGCTGCAAAACTATAAGTCCCACCATGCTTCTGCCTGTGAGAATTATGCTTGTAACTGTCAGCCTTGCAATGCCTCATGGGACTTGTAGTTTCACAACAGCTGGAGGGCTGCCAGTTTGAGGCCCCTGACCTAAAACATCTTATATCACTCACATTCAATGCACTCCCCTATCCCCATAAATAAAATAAAATGTAGGCATAAACTATTTAGGCCCATTATCCCTGATCAAGGCTGATCTGCGACTGACCAGTTTTACACAGCTGTTTCCTCTGCAGTCTCTTAAATGTGTTTAGCAAATCCCCATACCTATGATCTTTGTCTTTAGGCCCAAAAAAAATTTGGGCCTAAAATTATTATTCAAAATTGTCCTGCTTCTGGCCAATTTTACACTGCTGTATCCTCTGTGGTCTTTTTATTATTGTAGTTAAACCCTTACCCATGCTCTTTGTCTCCAGTAACTTTGGGCCTAAAATGGCTATTTAAAATGCTTGCTAATTTTACATTGCTATTTCATCTCTGGTCTCTTATTTCCATCACTAATACCTTTTAACCAATTCTTCCTCACTCCCCCTCATGTTTCCAACATTCTTTTTTAGTTTGTAGTAAATTTGCTTTATCTGTAAATCAGTTTGTGACTTATACAACCGATATAAAATTAAGTTGTAAAAATGACTATAATATTTTTATCTAATTCTATAGATGCCAAAAGGATCAATATACTTTCATAACAACAAACGGAGACCGTCAAGTTGCCCACTTTTACTTTTCAGCCTTCCGATTCCTTGAACAGTATAGTCAGCCTGTATCAACGTTTTATTTGCATTGTATTACCAGACTCTGTGAAGTTTCTGCTTGCCCATCCTTTAAGCCAGTAAGTATTGCAGACATACATGAGTGTGGTTCACCAAGTTGTATATCATTGTAAATAAAGCCATTTTTTTTATTTTGACCATATTTTACACTTGAAAGAATTAACAATAAGGACTTTAGTACTCCTGCAACCTACAGTATGTTTATATAAGTGTGTCACAGGAATCTTAACATACGCTAAGACTGTCCAAAGGATGGCGAGTAGATATGTATGTCAAATGAAAAGCGATCTTCTAAATAATTATTATGCAGAAACAACAGATCGTGTTTGCAACTATTGTATATTTTCATATTGGCACCAAATATAATCCAAAGACATGTAATTTATGTAAGGAGAATTTGTTACATCTTTATTTCAACAGATAAAGCCATAAGTTAAATATCAAATATAAACTTAAAGTGATACTAAAGTGTCATTTTTTTTGTTAAAAAATAACAAACGTGTTATACTAACCTGCTCTGTGCAGTGGTTTTGCACAGAGCAGCTCAGATCCTCCTCTTCTTGGGTCCCTCACCGGCACTCCAGACCCCTCCGTCCTGCCAAGTGCTCCCACAGCAAGCAGCTTGCTATGGGGGCACCCAAGGCACTGCTCTGTGTGATCATTTAGACTCTGAGCCACAGCTCGGCCCCACCCAACTCTCTCCTCATTGTCTCCCTGACTTTAATTGACAGCAGTGGAAGTCAATGGCGCCCACTGCTGTGTCTCAGCCAATTAGAAGGGAGAGTCCCAGACAGCTGAGTCTCCACTGCAACATTTCTGGATCAAGATGAGTATAGAATGTATTAGGATAAACAAAACCTTCTGCCTTTTGAACCACTTTAAGCACTTCTCGGCCAACATACATATACAGGTGGCCCCTTAGTTACAAACATCCAACTTACAAATGACTCCTACTTACAAACGGAGGTAGACAACAGGAAGTGAGAGGAAATCTACCCCTAGGAAGGAAAATTCACTCCTGTATGAGTTATTATGGGAAAAAGGTGTTTCCATTGATGCTTTATCACCAATCCTTGTTTCCACAACAACCCAAAATTTTCGAAATCCAATTATCATTGGGACAGGAAGTGAGGTGAAATCTTCTGAACAGAAATATAGACAGCAAAACAAACATTACAGGGGTGTTAAGCCTTCCCTATGCTATCCAAAAAGCTTAAAAATAGTTGTTTTGGCTGAAGCTACAGTTATAAAATGTACCTGTTCCGACTTACTAACAAATTCAACTTAAGAACAAACCTACAGACCCTATCTTGTTTGTAACCCGGGGACTGCCTGTATATACATCCATGTGAATTAGTGGTGATATCTGTATCATGGCTGCAGTTCTAATCTAAGGTAATATCTTTCTCAGCTGGCTGTGCCCTTTCCTGTAAAAGAGCAGCTAAATTAGTGCCTGATCCCTTTTACAAGCAGGAGAAGCCCCCCCCCCCCACTGCGTTCTACTGTTTCTGGGCTCTGCCATACCACCAGGATCCTGGGACCACTATGAACAGTCATGCCAGCTGACCATAGAGATGAAGGAGGAACTTCCATTCACCAATCATCTCTATGGTATATGAAACTGGAAGCAACAATGTTTTTTTCACTTCCGTTTTTTGTTTACTGGCCATTACTGGCTAGTAAAGCAGCCAATCAAACTGATCTTGGTTTGATTGGCTGCTTTAGAGAGCAGAGGTCAAAAATACTCTAGATCTCTCAGTAAAGAGAACCTGTCACTGCCCATACTATCACAAGGGATAGTGTTCATCTCTTATGATAGCAATAAAGTTGATAAAAAAAATAAACAGACATGTAAATAAAATAAAGAATAATAAAAAAATGTAAAGTGCCCCTATGCTTCCGTGCAAATATGAACATGCACCTAGTTCCCGCACTCATATGGAAACGGTGATCCCATCGCACATATTGTCGCGAACATCAGAGTAAAAACAATAATTCTAGAGTCAGACCTCCTGTGTAACTCTAAACTGGTAACCTGTAAAGTCTTTTAAAGTGTCGCCTATGGAGATTTTTAGGTACCTAAGCTTGTCATACTTCCATGGGTGTACACAATTTTAAAGCGTGACATGTCAGGTATCTATTTCCTTGGCATAACCTCATATTTTTATATCTTATCACAAAATTTGGTATTATATTGTGTGTGAAAAGTTTGTGTTTGATAAACCTCTACACAAATGTCCTGTGACATAAAATTGAAACACCCAGCATTTCATTCTCCAGGGATTGGGCTTTCAGAAAATGTATATTGCTTGAGGGTGTAAGTAATTTTATAGCAAAAACAATATGCAGATTTTTACATGCTTGTGAGAAATTGGCCCAGTTTAGAATAGGTTAAAACATTGGGAAACCTGAAAAACTGTACATACGCTACTAAGATTTAGCAATCTTTGTCATATGATATGTTGATTCTTTCCAACACATCTCACCTAACACTCTTCATCAGAAGCATAGTTTGAGCAAACACAAAGTGAGATTTATAGCTGAGCACCTACAGAAGTTATAAGAGCCATGGTGCTGCAGTCCCGTGATGGTAGGGTCCCAAGCAAGAAAGGGACAACTATAAATGTACAGATCAAAAGGGCAGCTTAAAGATCTTAGACAAGGTACATAGTAGGGCAATCCAAAGGCATGGCCTGCTGCAACAATCCAACACCAGGGAAGACACAGATCAACTATATTGATATAATTTTCTGAGGACAAACAATTAAAGCTGCTAAGACATAAAGGCTTTCACTGATTTTCAAAGATGAAATCCCACTGCCTCCCACCCCATATACTGCACAAAGGATACAATGAACATATCCTTAATTGCATCTGTTTGTTCTTTGATAATGTGCTTTATAACATTTTAGGGACATATCCATACTTGACATTGCATTAATACTCACTAAAATGCAGAGTAATCTGCTTTACCACAATTCACAGCAATGCAGCTGCTCTACGAATGGTGCACTGAGGTGAGATTCATTGTGAATAGCACTCCAACACACTGTGCAGTTGACAGCAATGCACCGCAGCACATCGGCATACCATGTATTATGATGCAATGCTAAAAAAATGGACACATACTTTTTTTCATCTGTTGGGGTACATTGGCAGTCCATTTAGAATAAATGGGTGGCCTTAACGCAGTGCACATTAATGAGACTGCAGTAATGCACTGTTAGGAAAAAGTAAGTTTGAATTGGTTCAAGTTGTTTTGCAGTTGCGTTTTAACATGAATGCTCAAACATTTCTTCACAGATCTGCTCAAAACGAAAAAGGAGTGCTAGAGCAGCTTCAAGCTCTTCAGGTTCTCTTTCTGATCCAGCAACAGTAACTTCACCTGGGATCATTACCAGTGCTGACACCAGTAAGTACAATTGCACACAACATTAATGTACACTAATGGCATGGGAGATATTGAAGTAAACCTTCACCTTTAAATAAATGTGATGCTGCCCTGCCTACTCCCCCCTTCCTTTCTCACAATTGGATGTCAATGGTTCAATTGTATTTTAATTTTTTTCCCTGCAAAGCAGCACTTTCTAATTTCTTGCCTAGTTGAGACTGGCATGTGTTCTCTCCACCCCCTGCCCATGTGCAGTGGGCGAGCTGTGGGGCTTAGGGTCCTGAGCGAGCCATGTGGCACATCTGCACATGCACAGGTCCTGCTTCATATCTGCGCATGTGTGGGTTTCTCCTTCGCATGTGCAAAGATGGCAATTGTGGAAGTCCTAAACTTTGCTCATCCTTGGGAAATGTTACATGTACAGATATGTGCCTGAAGGCCAGTAACAGCCCTTTGGCATATCTACACGCACACACCATAATGGTGGCACCAGTGGAACAAATGGACAGAGGACTGAAGTTCCTCTTTAAATGTATTTGACAGTTGAATCCATAAATGAAAAGACATACAAAAAAACAAAACAAAAAAAAAACCCAAACTTATTTTTCATAATTTTACCACCGCTAGTTTTAAAACAATTGGTGTAATAGTAGATAGAAGTATAAATGTCATTCAATAATTTGTCCCATTATATTGAATCTAAATTTATGATTTAATAACGAACTAAAATAAATGAACAGGGCCTCATATACACAGGTGGTCAACTCCATCTTGGAAGCCCAGAAAGCACACGTTCAGGTGCCTGTCAAAACCTTTCATGCTGGGAATTTACATACATACGTGTGCCTGGAGACAACCAAAACCAAAAAATAACATTTAAGTGTCTGAAAACCGCTCAAATGAAAAAATGAACACAGCATATCCCTCTATAATGTTTACTAGCCTCAGTCCAACTGAGTGTGGTTCCTCTCTGATCTCTCCTTTCTCTACTCCCTGCATGGTTCTCCTCTGACAGTTTAAAGCCTAGCACACACGGGCCTAATGTGGGCTGGCATTGGCCGGTTCAATAGAAACCGGCTGACATTTGGCCTGTGTGTGTGGCAGCTGGTCCAATAGAAGCCGGCTGAGCGGCTGACGAAGACTCATGACCAAAAACGGTCTGCCGACTGACTCCCGGTCAGCACTCTCGATGGCTGAGGGGGCTGACTGGAGTGTTCTAGCGGGGGGGCCATCCCCCTGTCAGAACACAATAGCACAGTAGGGGAGATCGCTGTACTAACATCGGAGTGTTAGTACAGCAGCTTTGGCCTGTGCTCATAGTTCTTTTTTTATTCAACCTGCTGGGTTGAATGAAAAAACTAGTGGTGTGTGCTAGGCATTGCTCAAGACCACAAAATATAAGGTGATGCCCATGTCTGCTGGAGCTGAGAAAAATCCTTTCCTCATCTGTGTTTTAGGAGGCTATACTGAAGATGGCTGCAGATAAACAGGTAAAATTGTGTGCAGGAGGATTTGTTTCATCTTTGTGTATCACCTGTGGCTGTTCACTTCAGTTGGTATCTGTAAGGGTATACAATGGCCTCAAAAATAAATAGTAAAGAAAGTATTTAAAAATGTCTAAAGAAAAAAGGCAGGTACTTCCTGCCAAACGTGACATTCTATACAAAGTTTGTCATGACATGACCACGGCAATGTGTTTAGACGTGTTTGCTGGTAAAGTTAACTTGCCAGTGGTTGGTTGGTGTGGTTAAAACATGGATCAGCTGTCTGTTTTTACCTTGCCCTGGCTGCTCATGTTATCAAGGCCTTAGAAATACTTAAAGTGGATGTAAACCCTTCAATATACCCAGTAAAGTGAATATTATCAGGTGATATACAGAGAGGAAACAAATACTCCTACATAAGTTGTGCCTGTTTATCTGCAGTCTTCACTTCTCTACATCTGTTCAAAGTGCAGAATTTATACAGCTTGTCTGAACTTTCAAAAAAAAAGGGATGGAGAGCTGACATTTCATTCTGCAGAGCTCAGTGAGGAGAGCACTGAGAGCTGATTGGAGGCAAGGGACACCCTGTCAATCAGCTAGAGGTCCCTCCCCATCACAATTTTTTTCTTGGTGTCAGAAGACCTTGTGAGAAAAGATTAATGCTGATAACAAATGAATAAAGCACCAGACAGAAGTACATAGAGGGATATGCTTTGTTCATATTTCATGTCCGAGGTTTTAGAACCACTTAATTTTCACCTTTGATATTATGGTACCATTATAATGCAACACATAAATATTTTTACTCAAATTATAATCACACTGATTTTCAAATATTCCCATTGCTTCTCGGGTGAATATTTTAGGAAGCAATAAAATTGAATGTTTTTCTCAATGTATATGACATACACAGTGGACTTTGATTCAAGATGGTTTCAACTAATTTTCTATATTAATGCAAAGTATAGAATTTATAACTACTGAGATATAATGCTTTAGTACTATAGTTCAGTCTAAATCATTGATCCTAAATATTGTAGCATAACAATAATTTACCATTTTCACCATAGATAATCCTACCGGTACATCCTCCGGTAAGTAGATATTCATTTTTTTATTGTCAGATGAATGCTATATTGTATTATAATAAATAAATTATGCAGTACTTATTCAACAAGAGTAAGTAGATTGGAATACAAAATCAGCTGTGCCACCCCTTCATTGATAAATCATAAAAACATAAAAAACTATACACCATGCTCATAAGTGAACACATAGAAATCTGTGTAAACATATAAATAAATAATCCTTATAATAATCCTTATAATCATAAAGTCCAAAAAATGAGTCCACTAGTTTTCAATAGTAATCCATCAGGACACATAACATGTGCATGAATAAAGTGATAAGGTGCTTTAAAGTGCTTCAAAACGTGCTCAAAAGCCGATCCGCAGTGCTCAGTGCCAGTCCCCACATGTAGCCCCACTCACCAGAGGTAGTGAACCCCTAGCTTTTTAGTCTAGGGGTCAGGTAAAGCTGGATACTGGTGGTGGCTGGATCATAACCCACAGCCGAGATAGCTTTTCCAGATGACAAGATGCTCTCATCCAACCATTTCTCTGAGAAATAGAAAGAGCCTCATGGTGAAGTACTGTAAAACTTGTTTATTGCGCATATATAAAAATTACTTACAAGAGATAAGAAACAATTCTCATTGATAAT
>BLSH010317492.1:406429-428382 GCA_018402905.1 Glandirana rugosa
TACTTTTAGGCTGGAATACAAAATCAGCTGCACCACCCCTTCATTGATAAATCATAAAAACATAAAAAACTATACACCATGCTCATAAGTGAACACATAGAAATCTGTGTAAACATATAAATAAATAATCCTTATAATAATCCTTATAATCATAAAGTCCAAAAAATGAGTCCACTAGTTTTCAATAGTAATCCATCAGGACACATAACATGTGCATGAATAAAGTGATAAGGTGCTTTAAAGTGCTTCAAAACGTGCTCAAAAGCCGATCCGCAGTGCTCAGTGCCAGTCCCCACATGTAGCCCCACTCACCAGAGGTAGTGAACCCCTAGCTTTTTAGTCTAGGGGTCAGGTAAAGCTGGATACTGGTGGTGGCTGGATCATAACCCACAGCCGAGATAGCTTTTCCAGATGACAAGATGCTCTCATCCAACCATTTCTCTGAGAAATAGAAAGAGCCTCATGGTGAAGTACTGTAAAACTTGTTTATTGCGCATATATAAAAATTACTTACAAGAGATAAGAAACAATTCTCATTGATAATGGAGTCTGACGGCGTCTCCTCAGCATGCGTTCCACCGTGAACGGAAGTGACGTCGTTGAGTGCGAGAGACCGGAAATAACAGCTCTTTCTATGTCTCTGAGAAATGGTTGGATGAGAGCATCTTGTCATCTGGAAAAGCTATCTCGGCTGTGGGTTAAGATCCAGCCACCACCAGTATCCAGCTTTACCTGACCCCTAGACTAAAAAGCTAGGGGTTCACTACCTCTGGTGAGTGGGGCTACATGTGGGGACTGGCACTGAGCACTGCGGATCGGCTTTTGAGCACGTTTTGAAGCACTTTCAAGCACCTTATCACTTTATTCATGCACATTTTATGTGTCCTGATGGCTTACTATTGAGAACTATTGGACTCATTTTTTGGACTTTATGATTATAAGGATTATTATAAGGATTATTTATTTATATGTTTACACAGATTTCTATGTGTTCACTTATGAGCATGGTGTATAGTTTTTTATGTTTTTATGATTTATCAATGAAGGGGTGGTGCAGCTGATTTTGTATTCCAGCCTAAAAGTAAAAATCCTTTGGGGACTTGTGAGCAGCAGCAGCCTCCTGTCTGGACCTACTGTTGTTTCCTATTGGGGGGAGCAACTTTGGGTTCCGGACATATATTAATATATCACACAGCTGTAGCGCAGAATATTTTGTACACTGTAAGAGTAAGTAGATGTTTTATTCAAAAATAATAATATGTACTAAGTGGAACCGAATGCATATTTATATGACAAATAGCAAAGCTTTATAAATGTACAGAAAGAAACAGTTAAATGATAGCCATTGCAGCTACCTCTACTCTGCTATAATTCTGTACACTCAAGTAATGTGTGCAAGGAACTCTTTAAGACACTTTGTTAATAACTGTTCATTAACCTTCCTGGCGGTATTCCCGAGTGTGGCTCGGGGTGGAATTTCAGTACCATTAGCGGTAACCCCGAGCCACACTCGGGATTGCATTGCTGGATCCAGGCAGCATTACTCATCTTGTCCCCTGGATCCAGCGATGTCCCCCACCGTATCAGCGGACTGTGTCCTCCGCCCGATGCCTCTGTGTGCCGGGCTCCGTTCCCTGCGAGCGTCGCATCGCACGGGGGCGGAGACCAGCGGCAAATTCAAATAGTGAAACACACAGTACACATACAGTACACTGTAATCTGTAAGATTACATTACTGTATGAAATCATTTCACATCCCCTTTGTCCCTAGTGCTTTGTCCAGTGCCCTGCATGCACTTTTATATTATACATGTCATTCTTTCTGCCTTGAAACTTGAGAATGTCCATGGCAACCAAAAAGTGTCCCTTTACGTCAAAAGTGGTTTTTGATCAGCTAGAAAACACCGATAGTAAATAAGAATTATTTGCAGAATTGAGTGATACTGATTTTTGGGGAAATGTATCATCAGACACTGAAAGTGACGACAGCGACAATTCTGCAACTGAGCAAATTTCAGTATTTTTAGTTTGATTACATTATTGAATACATTTTATTACTATTACGTTATTATTTTTGATAATTATTTTTAGTTATTTATTATATTATAATTTATGATTTCATGTTTCAAACGTTTTCATATCCGGGATGTCTACTAGACTCTTCTTTGGACAGATTTAAGTGAGTTATTCCTAAGAATTACAGGCCTACAATATAAAACGCCAAATTTCCATGCAAAATAATTTACAGCTTTCAGCACCAATAATCTGAAATAATCATACCGCCAGGGAGGTTAATGTTTAAAGCTGATCTCCAAGTGTATTGTCCCTTTAAATAGTTTGTTTGGGCCATTCATGGGAAGTTTGTATTCCATTAATGAATACAAAACTTTATCTGATTGGCTGAGGCAGAGAGGCAGATGGATGACATATTTTACCCTTATTTAGGGTGTAACGTGTAACATGGTGCAAACTCCCCAACCTCCAAACATTCCATTTCTGTGACAGCGGATGGGGGTTCATCTCCCCGTCAGCAGTTGTCACAGAGATCTCTGAATGAATAAACTACAAGCTCCATCTGCCACCATGGCAAATGGATTTGTAGTTTTCAATGGAACATGAGTATAGTGATTACCACTCTTGTAGCCCATTGAAAATTTCTCCAACTCTCTAACTGAAAGTCCATACATTGGTACATAGAGCTGAATGAATAGTCTGCTAGAGTCTGGCATTACTCCTGTCATCCACTGATCGAGGTTGTAATGCTTTGCAATCTGATTTGCAAACATTAATAAATGCATGTTTTTTTTTTGCAAATACAGTATCTCACAAAAGTGAGTGCACCCCTCACATTTTTTGTAAATATTTTATTATATCTTTTCATGTGACAACACTGAAGAAATAACACTTTGCTGCAATGTAAGTAGTGAGTGTACAGCTTGTATAACAGTGCTAATTTGCTGTCCCCTCAAAATAACTCAAAACACAGCCATTAATGTCTAAACCCCTGGCAATAGAAGTGAATACACCCCTAAGTTAAAATGTCCAAATTGGGCCCAATTAGCCATTTTCCCTCCCCGGTGTCAAGTGACTCATTAGTGTTACAAGTTGTCAGGGGTGAATGGGGAGCAGGTGTGTTAAATGTGGTGTTATCTCTGTCAGTCTCTCATACTGGTCATTGGAAGTTCAACATGACACCTCATGGCAAAGAACTCTCTGAGGATCTGAAAAAAAGAACTGTTACTCTACATAAAGATGGCCTAGGCTATAAGAAGACTGCCAAGACCCTAAAACTGATTTGGTGGCCAAGCCCATATAGCAGTTTAATAGGACAGGTTCCACTCAGAACAGGCCTCACCATGGTCGACCAAAGAAGTTGAGTGCATGTGCTCAGCGTCATATACAGGGGTTGTCTTTGGGAAATAGATGCATGCGTGCTGCCAGCATTGCTACAGAAGTTGAAGGGGTGGGGGTCCAGCCTGTCAGTGCTCAGACCATATGCTGGACACTGCATCAAATTAGTCTGCATGGCTGTCGTCCCAGAAGGAAGCCTCTTCTAAAGGTGATGCACAAGAAAGCCCACCAACAATTTGCTGAAGACAAGCAGACTAAGGACATGGTTTAAGATAAACTTATTTGGTTCAGATGGTGTCAAGTGTGTGTGGCAGCAACCAGGTGAGCACAAAGACTAGTGTGTCTCGCCTAATGTCAAGCATGATGGTGGGAGTGTCATGGTTCTGGGGCTGCATCAGTGCTGCCAGCACTGGGGAGCTACATTTCATTGAGAAAACCATGAATTCCAACATCTACTCTGACATACTGAAGCAGAGCATGATCCCCTCCCTTCAAAGGGCAGTATTCCAACATGATAATGACTCCAAGCACACCTCTGAGATAACCACTGCCTTGCTAAAGAAGCTGGGGTGTAAAGGTGATGGACTGGCCAAGCATGTCTCCAGATCTAAACCCTATTAAGCATCTGTGGGGCATCCTCAAAGGGAAGGTGGAGGAGGGCAAGGTCTCTAACATACACCAGCTCTGTGATGTCATCATGGAAGAGTGGAAGAGGACTCCAGTGGCAACCTGTGAAGCTCTGATGAACTCCATGCTGAAGAGGGTTAAGGCAGTGCTGGAAAATAATGGCAGCCACACAAAATATTGTCATTTTGGGCCCAATTTGGACATTTTCACTTAGGGGTGTACTCACTTTTGTTGCCAACGGTTTAGACATGACTGTGTGTTGAGTTATTTTGAGGGGACAGCAAATTTACCCCTGTATACAAGCTGTACACTCATTACTTTACATTGTAGCAAAGTGTAATTTCTTCAGTGTTGTCACATGAAAGATATAATAAAATATTTACAAAAATGTGAGGGGTGTACTCACTTTTGTGAGATACTGTATATGTGTATTTATTATTTTTTGTAAAAGTTGATCTTTAATTTTTCTTACTGAATCACAAGTGAAGTAAGTTTACACACGGGCCGAAGGTCGGGTAAAAACATCCAGTTCAATAAAAACTGTGTTTGGCAGCCGGTCAAACAGAAGCCGGCTTCTGTCGGATGAATATGCTGAAAAACCAGCAGTCAACCGGCTGAGAGCGCTGATGAGGGCATCCCTCTGTTAGAACACAATAGCTCAGCAGGGGAGATCACTGTTCTTGA
The DNA here is from genome assembly GCA_018402905.1 of Glandirana rugosa. Taxonomy (NCBI): domain Eukaryota; kingdom Metazoa; phylum Chordata; class Amphibia; order Anura; family Ranidae; genus Glandirana; species Glandirana rugosa. The sequence continues at coordinate 411,092 of BLSH010317492.1, forward strand.
ATAAAAAAAAAATGGTGGCGTGTACTAAGCTTAACATTGTAACAAAGCAAAATCCCTTAGTTGATCAGTGTAAATTTGCAGCCTCCAGATATTTAGTTTAGATCACTTTAATGTTAGCCTGGTTCAATGTGGGCCCAACTTGATGGAATAATTCACTTACCTTTACTCAAGTGGTAGTAAAGTATTTTTTATGCGCAGTGTTTGTTTTTTATGTGCATGGTGGTTAGTCTTGGGCAAATATTGTGTGATACCACAGGCAAATACCAAGGTCGCACATTGACATGTGTTCAAAAATATCTTTAGAGAGAAAATTGTTTTTACAATGCCTTGTTAAAAAGGACATGCTAGAAATAATAATAATTAAAACAATTGTATTTACAATTTAATAATGTTGCCTATGGTGACTAAATACATTTAGCTGTATTAACTATAAAAAAATGACTGTTAGAGGTAATGCGTCCCTTATAGATAACACGTTAAAAAATAAATTATATATAATATTGGTTAAAGTATTAATATTATGAATGCTGGTATTTAAATATATTTTAAAGGTAGTTATCTAAATCTCGAGGAGCAGTATAGTGAATTTAAAAGTTAAAAAAAATGTAATATTGTGGACAATCATTTTCTTTATGAAATTTAGGTAATTCAACATACATGTTGCATCTGCGGTAATACAGGATATGTGAAAAGAGAGAATGTTTATCCTCATCACATTTTGATACCTGAACATTAAAAAGATGTAAAGCATTAGTAAATAAAAACATGACAAACATTTTGTGTGAACAATCTAAAGTATTTATATGACTTTGAAAAAGATGGAGTATGCTGAGCTTTGCATCCTTCCCTCTGCCTCACAATCGTCTCTGCAGACAATCGAAAGGGATTGTGTTCACTGCAGCTAAATACTTCTTCTTTGTAGTGTGCAGAGCAGTAAGTAGTCACAAATTGAATGGGCAGCTCCCACTCAATGATATTTATGTAATCTCCCCACTCCTCAACTCACCCCCTTGATCTCCTCACGCATCACAAACTTACTGAATGACATATTGGTATGGATGTCACGCCACTTTCTCAAACTCAATCTTTCTAAAACTGAACTTGTTATATTTCCTCCTTCCCGGTCCCCTGCCCCCCCTGGATTTTTACTATTAAGATTAATAGCACAACCATTGGTCCCTCCACACATGCCAGGGTACTGGGTGTAATTCTTGACTCTAACCTCTCCTTCAGCCCCCACATCCAATCACTGGCTAAATATTGCCACCTTAACCTCCACAACATCTCCAGAATTCGAAACTTCCTGACTAACGACACCACAAAACAACTTATTCACTCCTTGGTTATTTCCCGCCTTGACTACTGCAACTCTCTCCTTAATGGCCTACCCTTACACAGGCTATCCTCCCTTCAGTCTATTAAGAATGCTGCTGCTAGACTCATACACCTCACTAACTGATCCGCGACTGCTGCCCCTCTCTGCCAATCCCTTCACTGGCTTCCCCTACCCCACAATGTAAAATTTAAAATACTAACCACAACATACAAGGCCATCCACAACATTGCCCTCAGCTACATGACCAACCTCATCTGCAGATATCACCCAAATCATCCTCTCCCCTCCTCCCAGGACCTCCTGCTCTCTAGCTCCCTTATTACCTCCTCCCATGCTCGCCTTCAGGACTTCTCCAGAGCCTCTCCAAACCAATCAATAAACTCTGACTGTGATTTTTTTTTACCAAAAATATGAGGATATGTATTTTAGCAAAAAGCTAGAAATATAGATTTTTTTGCAAAATTGTTGCTCTTTTTTTGTTTATAGCGTTGGATCAAAAATGATGCAGAGGTGATCAAATATCAAAAAGAAAGCTCTATTTGTGGAAAAAAAGGACGCAAATTATGTCACACGACTGCACAATTGCCAGTTAAAGTGAAGCAGTGCCGAAACTCAAAAAGTGCTCTGATCACCACACTAGTCCCAGTGTTGCTAGACCAGTGTAGCCAAGAACAGTGTTTGTGATCGATGCCACACCAGTGACAATGTCAGCAGACCAATGCAGCCAACTACCAGTAGGCTAGGCTTGTTTGGCGTATACAGGGACTGCTATAGATGATTATGCATTAAGCTATATTCCCTGACCACTCGTACAGAGGCGATACACGAAATGCAATGTATGGTACATAGTCAGTCCTCACATTAAAAAAGTCTAACATACAGTATGTGGTATCCCCATACTCTGGAGAAGTATTTTTTGAGTAAAATTATTGTATGCACATGCATATAAAAATATATCTTTTAGAACTTACAACTCTGTATGCCTCTTAGAAAATACATTGGGCATTTGCTTGTTTGGTCATTTTGTGGGTATTTCCACTGTCCTGTGCTCTAGGGCAGTGTTTTTCAACCTTATTTCAGTCAAGGCACCCTTTTGAATTGTATACAATCCTGGGACACACCAGTCTGAGGGTTCGTTAATACCAGGAGGTTCATCTGAGTGTCACATTTTTTGATTAGCTGCTTTATGTGTGTGAAACAAGCAAAAAGGGACTGGCATTATTTTTAAAATTGGGCAGCACCAAAACATATGGTACTATGGTTCCATGCATTTTAAAAGACACAAACATACATGCATTTGCTGAGTGCGGGGGAGTGTCATTAAGAATCAATGGCACCCATGAGCATCTTCAAAAGTGCAGTTTTGCATGTGTTACCGCACTGCGCCTGTTGTGAACAATCCCTAAAATGTAGTCTGTAAGGCAGAGTTCAGTGGTTTCTAGATGTTAAATCTTTCCCCCCAGATCCCCCTCCTAGAACAAATCCCCCCTCCCAAATCCCTCCTCCTTGTGCCTACAGGAGTAGTGACAGCAGCAGAGAGGAGTAGAGAGGAGGAGGTGTGCCCCCCCCCCAGCTCCTGTCCCTCCTGTACATTCCGATCTGTGCGATCCTCTGTTAACTCCTGTGTTAACTCCTCTCTCCTCCTCTCTGTACAATTGCCAGTAAAGCAGAATGCTGTGTTGGCTGTTTAACATGTCCTTAGCAACACATGATGTAATCGGTTAGTAGGACCCAGGCCACATAGCTTTCTACACCCTGTTCCAAAAAATGTGATAGGTAGTCAGGAAATTAGGTGTGTATTTGGGTATAAGCTAGCGTTTGCGTATACATGCATATATTATATGGGCTTATGCAAAAAACAGAACACTTTCTATTTTTTGCATATGCTCATAAGTAATATTTATGTTTACATGAGCACCAGCGTATATCTGCATACTGCCATGTAATGTCATTCTGCCATGTATAGTAATGTCTATGGCCTGCTGTATATAGCAACTGGGTTTTCTGCCCAAATTTATATTGCATGGGCTCAGGTGCCCATGTTCAAGAGTCCCAAAAGTCAACCTTAAGTCAACCACAAAATAAAGTTAAAGAAAAAAAAAATCTCAAAACAATAAAAAAAAAAGCAAAGGGGTTGACTTGCCAAAAAGATAGCAATCCAAATTAAAATAAAGGTTCCTACTATGTTTGTCAGCTTTCCCTATGTTTTACCCATTACAACTTCTAATTCCCTAACACTATGGCTGCTCTGTGGCCCTCCCTTTAACATTGAGAGGACTGACTTAACCAAAAGCCCCCATATTGACCCTTGTTACCCAGCTGGCCATAGTTCCAAGGCCATGCAGTGCAGTATGAGAAAACATTCTCTGCAGTGAATCTGCACAAAAATTCCCTTGAGATCAGGAATCTACAAAACCTCAGTATCGAACATACCTGGGCTCAGGTTGAGGCAGGTTCGATGAACATTGTTAAAGTTTGGATTCCAAATTCAAACACTATTGAAGTCAATGGGGGTGGAATGTTAACCATTTGACCATTTTAGAGGCTGATAAAAAAAGGATGTCAATAAATAAATATCTAGCAAAAAAAATCTGTTTGGTGGGGAGCAATAGTTTTAAAGAAGTGTGAGGGGCTACTTCAAAATGCAAAATTAATTTTAAACTACATGCCCGGGGGATGCTGTTTAACCTGCCTGTGAAGTGGTGCATCTGTATGATGTACAACCTACTGCAGCAACACTGACATTTACAAATAAAAAAAAATGCTGCTTAAATTGCTGGAAAATGACAGCTTCCTGCTACTTTGTTATGTTTGTAAATAAAGCAACCAAGGGTTCCCTTCATCTATTCCATGCTCTTATCCTAGATTACATAGCTGGGCCATGTTTACATTGCCAGGGATTAATGGTCAGCAAATGAATGGAGCCGGGTGATGTCACTGGTTGCTAAGGTCATGGAAAGTGCTATCACTTGTTCCTTCTTTAACAACCATTGACGGATGGGGGGAGTCACTAGCTGCTAAGGACATGACATGTGCTAGAACCCAGTGCTATCTTAAGAATTATTGACAGAAAGCTGTTTTATTTAGCAGCTGAAGAAAAAAATGCTTCTATATATATGACGTTTGGCTCACACCGAACAAGAAATAAGTTTGACATTTGGATGAATGCTTGAACAGCGAAGTTTGGTTCAATAATCTTTGAGTATGGTGTGCTGCTTAAAAAAAAATCAACCAAATCAACGTATAAAGCACATGAGTGCAACAAACGCAATAGTCTGAATACTTAACCTACTGCAATAATCATGTTATAAACAAACTAATACTCAAAATATTATGCAATAAAAATACACTAAAGTGCTTCAGGTAATAAAATACGAGAATTCAATCAAGTGAAACAAAAGATGCCTATAATGACAAATACTATAAAGGCAATGAATTGCCTCTAAGCAGTCCAATGCATAAAGTGCTTAGTTCTTATGCTTCCAGGTGAATACTGTGAAAAAATATTCAACACACAGGTGTGTCACGGTGATTCCTCCACTACAGATATTCTTACCAAATCTACTGATCTTAACACAAGGGAGATCAATATGTGCTTGTATATATGCATTCAAGTAGCACTGGCCATGGTGTCATTTGTCATCTGACTCAATATAGCCACAAAACCAAGGGTAAGAAGTGAAAATTTTCCAGCAACGACCTTGCAGTGTCCCTCCATAAATATGCCAATGGTTCCACTGAGAATAGAACAGCAGGTACCGAGGGACAGGAGGAACATGAGTGCCAGCAGGTGTTGATAGGAGAACTTTTAGCTGGAGTAGGAGATCCTGGGAATCAGGTGGAGAATATATTGAGAATAAAGTGACAAATCAGAAGCAGGATCCAAGGTCAGGTCGGAGGCAAGCTGGGTCAGCAATGGGGGAAACACACAAGAAGAAGTCAGGATGCAGGGAACAGCTGAAAGACCAGTCAGCACCTAAGCATGAGCAGAAGCATCCTTAAATAGCCTGTCTGGCGCCAACATGCACTGTGTGCGAGCCCATGCGCACTCCTGTGCGCATGCCTGTGTGCATCCGTGCGCCTGGTCCCTATTCTGCTAATAATTCTGCACGCATGCGCATTTCAGTGAGCCAAATGTCTTGTAGGCATTCTCTGACAGGCAGGGGAGCTGCAATAGTGTTATACCATTAAAACAGACAGGCACATATAGGATCAAAGGAAACACAGGCGTGTAACAAGGCAAATGCCAAGATACCAGTTCAGGTATAGATGTGACGTCACCAGCTAGGTCCTATCTCAGACAAGTCCAAGCTTTAGGCAAATGGCCTGATTTTCCATTGTTGGAGGGGCCTATCTGGTTATGTCACATCTATCCTGGGATGGTATCTCCATATTTGCCTTGTTGCATGCCTGTGTTTCCTTTGATCCTGTAATTACCTTTCTGTTTTAATAAAAAATGAGTTTTTATGGTATAACACTATAGTGGCTCCCATGGCTTCTTTATGGAGGGACACTACAAGGTAGTTGCTGGAAAGATTTCACCTCTTACCTGCAGTTTCATGACTATATGGAGTCGGATGGCAAATGACAGCATGGCTACTTGAAAGAATATATACAAGCACATATTGATCTCCCTTGTGTTGAGATCAGTAGATTTAGTAAGAGGCTGAATATCTCTGGTGGAGAATTCACTGCTGTATTCACCTGGAGGATTAAGGACTAAGCACTTTGCACTAGTTTCCTATATCCGCATTTTGTGTGGGCAGCATTTGCACGGGCATGGCAGCCTATTAATTTGCATGCTACTTTTCAAAAAATGCACCTTTTCAAAAATGACCATGCAGTTTCCACACCTGCAAAATGCGGTGCATGCTGAGATGCATGGGGTGCCATTTAGAATGAGTGCGATTTGGCTGCAGTTGATTGCGGGTGCAGGAATAGCCACACGCAGGAGTGTAAACCAAGCCTTATTCACTGACCTTCTTTGAGGCACTTTATTGCTTTTAGGCCTCATTTACACTGCTGCTGGTAAACGGACATTTAGAGGCATTTGGGTGTCTTTTTCAGCTGCCCCTAAACTTTCCTCTATGTTATCTTATCAGTGCATTTACATAGGGTCGTTTAAGGTCGTTTTCAGGCAGTTGAGTTTAAAGGCTTTTTTTGGAATGCAAAAAAGGGGGTTCAGACGCCAGTTCAGAGGCATTTGAGATGCCAAACAGCTTGTAAATGCCACTAAACGCGCCTAAACGCGGTAACTCCGTTTCGTTTACAGGCGTTTCCATTTTAAAAAAAAAAGAAATTAAAAACGCTCTTACACCTTTTAGTGTATTTTTATTGCATGTTATTTTCAGCATTTGTTTGTTTATATAACACAATTATTGCAGTAGGTTAAGTATTCAGACTATTGTTTTTGTTTCACTAAGCGCAAGATACACTGTTTTTTAATAAAGTTTGGTCAATCCCTACTTATTACTATCACAGGTAATGCATCTGCTCATTGTTAGAGTTCATTATTACTGGTCGTCAGTAATATTTACTTCTTACTACAACTCATTGATGCAAGTTTTAGGGTTTCTTAGCCACTGGGAGTCAGATTTAGCTATGGAGTGGACATTTAAAGGAGTCAGTTAGTGGAGTAATGTCTAGGTTGCTATTTGCTGTGTGTGTTGACAGGAACTCCAAGCACTGAAAATTCAAAAGGATACATTTTCCATATTGCTGATTTTTTATTTACTGTATATTTGCAGCTGTGGCAAATGAATATTTGCTGTGATTTCTTTTCTAATTCAGAATAAAGCATTTTATTTCACATGCCCATGATGTGACTTTAAAGCTCGTACTATTTTGGTCATGTGTAGCGTTTGTGTGAACCCGAACTGTAAAGTTCGGGTCCGTACCAAACTTTGGGGTGTCCGTGACCCGGACCAGAACCCGGACATTTGAAAAAAGTTTGGGTTCGGGTTCTGGGTTCGGGTATTTGATCCCGCCTGTTGAATAGCTGCAGGGCAGCCAATCAACAAGCGTTTCACTGGTTTGCCCTTAGAAGCCATCACAGTAATGCCTACTAATGGCATGGCTGTGCTTGGCCAATGCACTTTCCAGGACTTTTTTACAGTAATTTTTGTGCCGAAAAGTTCGGGTCCCCATTGACTTCAATGGGGTTCGGGGTCAAGTTCGGGTCAAGTTTGGTATCGAACCCAACTTTTTTGCGAAGTTCGGCCGAATCCACCGAACCCGAACATCCAGGTGTTCGCTCAACTCTAGTCATGTGTTAACATGCTATAGTTTTTCTTCCATTCAAGTATTCAGTTTGCTGCTGGTCAACACAGATGATCTCTGTCATTCTCTAAGCATTTTATTTAAAAATGTTCAAACCATGATAGAGAAAAAAAAATCAAATATACACCAAAATATTACCAGGGTAAAAACAAGGTGCGCTTTAAAAGTAATATTTTTTGAACCAGTTGCACAACGTCAGTGATACGTTTGAATGTGTCAATTAGTAAGACACTTGTCTAATGTAATAAAACATCGGGGAAGTGAGCCATTTATTTTTTAACAGAGAAATAGCATTGGTAGAGGCACTGAGAAATAATATTCCACTGTCACCATCTCCAACACCAAGAGTAACTGAACTAGTGCCCATTCACATTTCTACAGTGTAATGACACCCCAATCCACAAGGCCAACATACTGTACCTCTGGCGAACATGCATTACAGCATAACACAAAGCACAGCAAGCTATAGTATTACCATGCATTGTCATGTGCTGCATTGAAAATTATGGCATCTGTTTGATTATTGGTCTGCTTTAGTGCAATGCCCTTACACAACCCACATTAACATGTGACATAACACCTTTAAGCCATTTGCTTTATTGCACATGGCTGTGTCCCTGCATAGTATATTTAAGTGTCTTTCAGAAACTGAGCGAAATAGCAGAAACTGACACAACTTGTCAGGTTTGGTGACAAACAATGCCTTTTCCAGCATGATGGAGCACTTTGCCATAAGGCAAAAGTGATAACGAAGTGGCTTGGGGGGAAAAAACATGGAAATTTTGTGTCCATGGCCAGGAAACTCCCTAGACCTTAATCCCATTATGAACTGGGGGGTAATCCTCAAGAGGCGGGTGAACAAAAAGCCCCACATATTCAGACAAACTCCAAGCAAGAATGGGCTGCCATCAGTCAGGATGTGGCCCAGAGGTTGATTGACAGCATGCCAGCAATTGCAGAGGTCTTAAAAAAGAAGGGTCAACATTGCAAATATTGATTCTTTGCCTTAAACTTAATGTAATTGTCAATAAAGCCTTTGCCACTTATGAAATGCTTGTAATTATACTTCAGTATACCATAGTAGCATCAGACAAAAAGATCAAAAAATACTGAAGCAGTGGACTTAGTAAAAATTAATATCTTTGTCATTCTCAAAACTTTTGGCCAGTGCTGTACAACCAGCCCTTGGTTAACTTCTCAGACAAAAACTTCCTCTGCTGCTACATAGTACCTCCTCTCATTCACTCAAAAAGGTGTCATTAATAAAGAAAAAACTATAAAAAAAACAACAAAAAGGCAGTTTTTGACAAGTCCTTTATTTAAGAAAATCCAGAAAATAAATGTCCCCCAAAGTAGATCCCTTGACAATCACGATGAGTGCTGACTGCCGACCTGCACAAAATAAAAAATACCACATGTCCCATCACTCGACACTCATTATTCATCACTGAATGACAGGTGAGTATCCTGTCACTTGCCGAATGACAGGTAAACATGAGGACTGGGTCATCTGGTGATGTCACCAGATGGCCTTAAACAGGGTGGCCTTAAACAGTGCCCAACCTGCTATGCTACTCTAACTCGCCACTCTCATGCTTTCCTGACAACTAGCAGGGACAGCCAGCCATGTGACCAGGGGTGCAAGTGATTTTATGTGTATTATGTGTATGTGTATACAGTCTGTATATGTGTATGCAGTGCGTGCATATACAGTATGTACTGTACACACTGTGAGTGTATGTATATATATATATGTTGGGAAGTTCAGGGGTGTTAGCAACTGATGACGCATCCAGCTAGGTCAGTATGAATCTGAAAAAAAACCCAAACCCCATACATCTCTTTTAACTCCCTGTTGTCCCTTAAAGGAACCACAACCCAAATATGGGAGAAACATAGTGTCACGTACCTGAATGTGGAGCCCTAGATGATGAGGGTGGCCTCTTGCACAATTCCCATCCATGCATCCCTGGTAGTGGAGACAGGGACTTCTAGGGCAGTGGAAGGGTGCAGGTGCCTGGCAGCTGTAGGAGTGAGCTGTAGCTTGAAGACACAGGTGTCCTTCCAGTGGTGATGTAGAGTCTGGTCACAAGCCTTGTTCAGCGGGAGCCAGGCAGACAGGTGCAGAATCAGGATCGGTTTCAAGTTTGGGAATAGGCAGAAGTTGGTAATGTGCTGGCGGTGGAGTATCAAATCAGGAGACGGAGACGTGGTCATAAATCCAAGCCGGGGTCGGTAACATAAGCAAGAAGCAGATATAGCAGGCAGGGGTGATCGGAGAGAGGTGTCAGACATAGCCGGGTCAGGAACAAGAAACATTCCAGCACTGAAGGCAGGCAGACTCTCAGTTTAAATATCAGTTTAAATACAGTGCCGTGCACCAAAATCTGTGGGTGCATGCGCACGCCTATGTGTATGCACACATGCTCGCACGTATGCGCCAATGTGCATTTGCGTGTGCATTCTTGCTGGTCATCGGTTTCTATGCTTGTGACTCTGCACATTCACATTAAAATTAGTTAGCACTTACTGAACAGAAATTAGCAGCTGCTGAATAGGAATGAGCACTTACGCAAGGGAATGAGCACCCGCTGTACGAGATCCTTGACACATAGGGGTTGATTTACTAAAGGCAAATCCACTCTGTACTACAAGTGCACTTGAAAGTGCAGTTGCTGTAAATCTGAAGTGAAGATCTGAAATGAGGGGAAGCTCTGCTGATTTTATCATCCAATCACGTACAAGCAAAAATGCTGTTTTTTATTTTCCTTGTGTGTCCCCCTCAGATCTACAGCGACTGCATTTCCAAGTACACTTGCAGTGCACTTGTAGTGCAAAGTCGATTTGCCTTTAGTAAATAAACCCCCCTGTGTCTATCCAGGACCATCCTTGGCATCCTGCAGAATGTGTATACAATGTGTTCATAGGTGGTACTGCTGTGCTATGCATAAAGCGGTGATGGTGATAAATAATATCATATTAAGGGGTCTTGGCTGAAATGATTTCCAACTAGTGATAATCAAATCAAGGGATACTGTGACTTACACATAGATCTCTAATTGTAGTGAATCATACTTTTCAGAGATCCAGACTGGATTGTATGATTGTCTGCAGATTGGAAAAATCAACATGCTTATTTTCAAAATTATAAGAGATTCACTGATTCTTTATGCTTTTCATTTCAATATTTGTATGTATCTTCTTGATTTGTGAAGACACATACACTTCAGGAATCTTGATTTATGAATTATATACTATACATCTTTGCAGATTGTACAAATCATAAATTACAGTTACTGCTTATCATTTCATAGCAATGTGTATATATTATTTCTATGTAGCTTCCAGCCTGAGTATGCTTGTCATTGTCACAAAATCAGCTTAGCCATAGAGCTATTTCATTCCCTATTCCCAGTGTAATGTCCCTTGTTATACGTTAGTCTTTATTTCCTTACCCTGCCTGCTCCCATGGTTTTACCCATGTTATTGACTTTCTACTTCATCTTGTTAACATATATTTAACTTTACAGGTTCTTCCAGTGTGGACTCCAAAGAAATTGTGAGCACTGCTGTTGGCTTGGGAATAACAGTTGGCTTCTTGGCTTTACTCTGTACCCTTATGGGTGGCCTTGCATACCTTATGCACAGACGACTTCAAAAGAATAGATATCCAGAGAAGAACAACTTTCATTAAGAAACAATATAGACTCATCAACATGGGCTCATATTTGAGATAACTTCATGTTTTGTTGACTAAGGAGCAGTTTAGGTGAATACATAGTTTTAATAATTCAAGTGTAAATATTTTAATGGGTATTAAACCCAAAAGCAAACATGTATTATATTGCAGCTTATCATTTCTTGGCTGTGATGGCTGCATTTTTTTTCCTTTCTTTGACTTCCTTTCTTTTATTTTTACCTTGTGATCTGGCCAGTAAGTTTGTTGTTCTTCAACAGAACAAGCTCTACTGCAAAAGTATCAGTTCAGAGTGTTGAGCTAAACCATTTGCTACTGACAAGGATGCTTACAATTATCAGCTTTTATTTATTCTTGTAAAACCTTTATCCCAAAATAAGAAAATCTTTTTGCATGTGTTACTGTAGTGTGAGCTGGAGTTTGAGTTCAGTATGTTAGTGTATCTATAGCTGTTAGTGCATCCAACGACCCCCTCCCCCACACTGACAACTCTGCCTTCTGCTCTGCCCCTGTGCTCCTTCATGCAGAGTGGGGGCATGCTAATGCAGGAGGCATGTTACTGGCTAGATGACAAGGTGAAAACAGAGGGAAAAAGCCTAAAAAAAAAAAAAAGAAAATTAATGCACAACATCTTAGGCTTGGTAAGCTGCAATATATTACATTTTTTCTTTTGAGTTTAATACCGCTATGAGTATGATTATGATATTATAATAATCTTGTATTGCTATTTGATTTTTTTGGCAATAAAAATAAATCAATAGAAAAATTTGCATGGAATATACAATGTATTCTTCTATTAATAGTGATGTAAAATGGCAGCAGCAAAATAAAAGCAAATTACAGAAAACATAATAATATGTACATGGGCTGAGCGATTTTTACACCTGCCATCACAATGAAAATCCAGAAAATGTCAGCTATTCAGAAAAAAACTGTGGCCCTTTTATTAATAATCAGCACTGTATGGTAAAATGAATGGCACTACAATGCTTCAATGTATGTATGGTACTTGACTGTGCACATTGGTAATGTACCACTCTTACCACGGGTTATTGCAAAGCAAAAGTGAGTACACCTCTCATATTTTTATAAATATTTTATTAAATATTTTATTGTGGTAACACTGGAGAAATGACACTTTGTTACAAAGTAGTGAGTGTACAGCTTGAATAACAGTGTAAATTTGCTGTTCACTCAAAATAACTCAACACACAGCCATTAATGTCTAAATCGCTGGCAACAAAAGTGAGTGCACCCCTAAGAGAAAATGTCCAAATTGGGCCCAAAGTGTCGATATTTTGTGTGGCCACCATTATTTTCCAGTGCTGCATTACCCCTCTTAGGCATGGAGTTCACCAGAGCTTCACTGGTTGCCACTGGAGTCCTCTTCCAATCCTCCATGATGACATGACAGAGTTGGTGGATGTTAGACACCTTGTGCTCCTCCACCTTCCGTTTGAGGATGCCCCACAGATGCTCAATAGGGTTTAGGTCTGGAAACATGCTTGGCCAGTCCATCACCTTTTCCCTCAGCTTCTTTAGCAAGGCAGTGGTCGTCATGGAGGTGTGTTTGGGGTCGTTATCATGTTGGAATACTGCCCTGCGGCCCAGTCTCTGAAGGGAGGGGAACATGCTCTGCTTCAGTATGTCACAGTACATGTTGGCATTCATGGTTCTCTCAATGAACTGTAGCTCCCCAGTGCCGGCAGAACTCATGCAGCCCCAGACCATGACACTCCCACCACCATGCTTGACTGTAGGCAAGACACACTTGTCTTTGTACTCCTCATCTGGTTGCCACCACACATGCTTGACACCATCTGAACTAAATACGTTTATCTTGGTCACATCAGACCACAGGACATGGTTCCAGTAATACGAGTATTGTGAGTACCTGAGTATTGCGGGTACCTGAGTATTGCGGGTACCTGAGTATTGCGGGTACCTGAGTATTGCGAGTACCTGAGTATTGCGGGTACCTGAGTATTGTGGGTACCTCAGTGTTGGGAGTACAGTGAATACTAGTGCATAGTGAATATCAGGTGAGTGCCTGTGTATTGGGCAAGTACCTGAGTACTGCAGTGTGAGTACCCGAGAGTGGCCTGAATACCCGAGTGTTGTGAGTACCGTGTACGGGGAGTATTAGTGGAAGGCAGCCAGCAGTTAGGTAATTGGATAGGGCATAATTCCCAGTCCCCACTAAATCAATAGGTACGATGCCCGGCGGGTGTGGAGAAGCGATTCGGTGTACATCTTGTCACATGTATGCGTTCCTTGATCATGAGATCGAGGGTGAATACTGCTGTACAAAGTGTAAGAGCGTTGTTTCCCTGGAAGCCCAGGTTCTGAATCTAAGGAAGCAACTGTCAGCACTGAGACGACTCTCCATACTTAAGGAGAGTTGGGATCGTACTCGGCAGGTGTCGGCAGGGGCCAGCACAGAGGTGGGTGGAGACACAGAGGCGCAGGCACCAGAACAGAGTAGATGGGTGACAGTTAGGAAGGGTAGAAGGGATAAAGTCAGGGAGGCTGATCCTGGGCTGGAGCATCCCAATAGATACACCACGTTGTGTGATATTGTGGAAACCAGCGAGGAACCAGCATCGCTGGAGCAGAGTGGTGCCCCTAGCTGCCAGGGGAGTAACTCCTCCAGCGAGGGTGGGGATGAAGTCAGGCGAAAGGTAAGGCAGATCGTGGTGATGGGGGACTCGATTCTTAGAAACACAGAGAGGCCAATCAGTCACAAAGACCTGAAGCACCGAACTGTAAACTGTTTACCGGGCGCTCGGGTTCGGGACATCACGGATCGGGTGGACAGATTGCTGGGAGGAGCTGGGGAAGACCCGGCTGTCATGGTGCATGTTGGAACAAGTTCTATATGCAAACAAGGATTACCCAACAAGGAAGCAGTAGGTATCCGGACAAAACTACGTGGCTTGTTCACTAATGCCAGGAGTCTGGCGGACAAGATGGGAGAACTAGAGCTGCTACTGTACGAGGAGAAATTAGATTTTGTGGGAATTTTGGAGACTTGGTTCAACAGCTCTCATGATTGGCTGGCTGCCATTCAGGGGTATTCCCTATATCGCAGGGATAGGGAGGGCAAAAAAGGAGGAGGGGTATGCCTGTATATAAAAAATGACATACAAATTAATGTGAGAGATGACATTAATAGTGGTTCTGGGGGGAGGTTGAATCCTTATGGGTAGAGTTACAAAGGGAAGATACCAAGGGGAAAGTATTACTAGGAATATGCTATAGAGCCCCTAATCAGAGGGAGGAGAGGGAGGCGGACCTCCTATCACAAGTTGGAATAGCGGCAAAGATGGGAAATGTTATTATAATGGGGGATTTTAATTACCCAGATATTGACTGGGCGGAAGGTACTGCACGTTCAGCTAAGGCTCGCCAGTTCCTAAATTTCCTGCAGGATAATTTCATGGGTCAGATGGTAAATGCACCAACAAGAGGAAAAGCATTATTGGACCTTCTGATTACCAATAACACAGACCTGATCACAGACGTGGAAGTAACGGGCAATCTAGGTAATAGCGATCACAGGTCAATTAGTTTTAGTATAAATTACACATCTAGGAAACCTAAGGGGAATACGAAGACACTGAATTTTAAAAGAGCCAACTTCCAGAATCTACGCTCATTGCTGGAAGATGTTAACTGGGATAAAACTCTAGGGACAATGAATACGGAGGAAAAATGGGAATGCTTCAAGAACACACTAAACAAAGGTATTAGCCAGTGTATCCCAGCAGGAAATAAATTTAAAAGAGCTAATCAAAGACCAGGATGGCTTAATGCCGACATAAAGGCACACATAAAAGCAAAAAAGAAGGCCTTCGAAAAATACAAGGCGGAGGGGTCTCAGTCAGATTTTCATATCTATAAAACACGCAATAAGGAATGCAAAGTTGCAATCAGAGCAGCTAAGATTGAACATGAAAGACACTTAGCTGAAGAGAGCAAAAGGAATCCCAAGAAATTCTTTAAGTATATAAATGGTAAGAGAGGGAGGTCAGATCATATTGGCCCAGTAAGGAATGACGCGGGTAACCTGGTTACAGAGGATGGAGAAATGGCAAAGGTGTTAAACTCATTTTTCTCCTCTGTATTCACAAAGGAAATGGGGGGCTCAATTATACAGAACCAAAATGCTGGTCCTCAAGACAAATCACATGAAACACCCTCATGGCTGACTGAGGATAAAATCAGGAATAGGCTGGAAAAACTGAACACCAATAAGTCACCGGGCCCAGATGGCTTGCACCTGAGGGTCCTTAGGGAACTTAGCCAAGTTATTGCCAGACCCTTGTACCTAATCTTTACGAGCAGTTTTCTGACTGGTATGATACCAGCTGATTGGAAGAAAGCCAATGTGGTGCCAATATATAAAAAAGGACCAAGACATCTCCCCGGGAATTATAGACCAGTTAGCTTGACATCAATAATATGCAAGCTTTTGGAGGGAATAATAAGGGATTATATACAAGACTATTGTAATGAGAACGGTATCATTAGCAGTAATCAACATGGTTTCAGGAAAAATCGTTCTTGCCAAACTAATCTATTAACCTTCTATGAGGAGGTGAGCGATCATCTAGATAAGGGAAGGCCTGTAGACGTGGTGTATCTGGATTTTGCAAAGGCATTTGATACAGTTCCCCATAAATGTTTACTGTACAAACTAAGGTCCCTCAACATGGATCAAGGGGTGAGCACCTGGATTGAAAACTGGCTGCAGGGGTGAGTCCAGAGGGTAGTGATAAATGGGGAATACTCAGAATGGTCTGGGGTAGAAAGTGGGGTTCCCCAGGGTTCTGTCCTGGGACCAATCCTATTCAATTTATTCATAAATGATTTGGAGAACAGGGTGAAAAGCTCAATCTCAATGTTTGCAGATGATACCAAGCTAAGCAGAGCAATAAATTCTCCACAGGATGTGGAAACACTGCAAGAAGATCTAAATAAATGAATGGGGTGGGCAGACAAGTGGCAAATGAAATTTAACGTAGAAAAATGTAAGATAATGCATTTGGGTACCAAGAACATGAACACAAATTACTCACTAGGGGGAGAGCCCCTGGGGGAATCAAGGATGGAAAAAGACCTAGGGGTCATAGTGGAGAACAGGCTCAGCAGTGGCATGCAATGCCAAGTTGCTGCAAGCAAAGCTAATAAAGTGTTGGCATGCATCAAAAAAGGGATTAACTTCAGGGATAAATCAATAATTCTCCCACTATACAAGTCCCTGGTGAGGCCGCACCTGGAGTATGCCGTCCAGTTCTGGGCACCGGTCCTCAAGAAGGACGTCCTGGTATTGGAAGGGGTTCAGAGAAGGGCAACAAAGCTAGTTAAGGGATTAGAGGACCTAAGTTATGAGGAAAGATTACAAGCACTGAACTTATTCTCTCTGGAGAAAAGACGCTTGAGAGGGGTTATGATTTCAATGTACAAATACTGTACTGGTGACCCCACTATAGGGGCAATACTATTCAGCGCAAGGGAAAACAAGAAGACATGCGGCCATTCACTGAGAATGAAAGAAAGGCGTTTTAACCTTAAGATGCGTAGGGGGTTCTTTACGGTAAGAGCAGTGCGGATGTGGAATTCTCTTCCAGAAACAGTGGTTTCTGCTGGTAGTATAGAAAATTTTAAAAAACTACTAGATGCACACCTAAGGGACCACAACATTGGGGGATATACAACGTATTACTGACATAAAAAAAAACACACACATGGGTTGGACTTGATGGACTTGTGTCTTTTTCCAGCCTCACTGACTATGTAACTATGTCCTTAGTCTGCTTGTCTTCAGCAAACTGTTTGCGGGCTTTCTTGTGCATCATCTTTAAAAGAAGCTTCTAAATTTGATGCAGTGTGCGGCGTATGGGCTGAGCACTGACAGGCTGGGGGGGGGGGGGGGGGGGGGGGGGGGGGGGGGGGGGGGGGGGGGGGGGGGGGGGG
>BLSH010317492.1:438385-453901 GCA_018402905.1 Glandirana rugosa
CACTACTATCAATTCGGACGCCTCCGGTCTTTGTCCGCCTACCGTTTCCTACCATATCCTAATTATCCTCCTACCTGCCTCGAGACACGGACACGCAGGAAGAGGAAAGTGTAGGGCCTGTGCGGGGGCTGTCGGTCATAGAATGATCTCGGGGACTTCCACCTCTATCAGTTGTGACGTACTATAACAGTCCAGGGACCCAAATGGTGTGAATGAGTACCCCGAGTCCAATTTCGTCATCCGTCTGACCCCCTACAGGGACCCACAGGCTTATAATAGTTTTTTTGAAACATAGCATGACCATATTTCACAACCAAAGTATCCCTGGACATCCAGGTCTTATGTCTTATTGTAATTCTACATCCCCCAGTCTGCCTACTGCTTTAACCTGAGCCCCATGAGTAAGTGTGGTAAACCCAGGGACCTGACAATATCATGCAGTGTTGACTATCTCCACCTTCAGGGGCTCTAGTAAGATACTGGCTGTCGGGGGCGTGTCCGGGATGTGAAAGGAGAAGGACGCACAGGCACAGAGCTCCGTCCATCCTCCTATTAATCCTATACCATCCTTTGCCATCCGCCTGTTTCTGGCCTCCGCAGGCTTAACTATCATCACCCGGGGCGTGTCCAAGATGGCGCGGAGAGCCGTGTAGTGGAGGAGCTCCCGGTCCCGAACTAGATCCTTTCACCATCCTGGGGCAATTACAACCCATTTCAGCCCATTTCACTCCTCTCCACTCGCTGAATCCTCTCCCTGCTTGAAGGGGATGAGAAGGAGCGCCAAAAACCCAGGCCCGAAGAGACGTGTGGATTCCGAACTGCGGCCTCCCATATCCCCCTGTAGAGACATGGACTCTCAAACTGACCCCCAGCCGGGGCCTCTGTCGGTGGAAGATAGGCTGGATACCCTGATGCAAGCAATAGTGTCATGCCAGGCGGCACTCACAAGTAAGATGGACACGGTGCAGTCGGAGGTAGGCCTAATCCGGAGAGACATGGACCGCTTCAGGGAGCGGATCACAGAGGCGGAGCGGAGGGTATCGGCTACGGAGGACATGCAGCGGGAAGACCGAGCGGATCTGCAAGCGTTAAAGCAAAAAGTTAAAAATCTAGAAGCCAGAGCAGAAGATGCGGAAAACCGGAACCGAAGAAATAACCTTCGGATTGTTGGTCTCCCGGAAGGTGCGGAGAGAACGGATCCGGTCGCCTTCACCGGACAGCTGCTCCCAGCCTTACTTCCTAAAGCCCGCTTCTCTCCACATTTCTCGGTGGAGCGAGCCCATCGTATGCCATCATCGAGGGGACCGGTGGGGATGCCACCCCGCACATTTATTTTCAAGCTGTTGCACTACCGTGACCGAGACACAATCCTTCGGGAAGCAAGAGCACAAGGAGAACTAAAATTTGAGAATGGTAAATTGCTTATCTTCCCAGACTATACGGTAGAAACTCAACGCCACAGGTAATCATTCAATCAGATCCGAGCTAAGCTACGTGAGAAGGGGATAAAGTATAGCACTTTGTTCCCCGCAAAGCTGAGAGTGCAGGAAGGTGATCGGGTCAATTTTTTTACCTCCCCCTCGGAGGCGATGCCGTGGTTGGAGCAGCGAGTGAGTAGGCCCTGAAACGCCTAGTTATTCCCAGTCAGAACTGCCTGGTCTGCAGCTGTTTATGTTTCACTTGCCCTTGGTATTTAATGGGAACGCGGATGCGGTCAGAAAGACTATCGTCCTGTGTACTGTGTTTGATGCCTAGTAGGGTGGGGGAGCCTACGGACTTCGACCCTAGCCCGCCTGGGACGGCCGGACCCTGTGTGTTCGGGGATTACCCGTGATGGGAGGGAGGGGAGCTCCATCAGGGGGTGCTGCTGAGCGGGCCCTACGACCCCAGCTCTCCTATCTTCTCCCCCCTCCCTTCTCTATCCTCCCCCCTCCTCTATCTCTCCCCTCCCTGGGTGGGGACGGGGATCCCGCCATGCTGTGACCGCAGGAGGGAACTGTTCGGGCAGTGGGCTTGAATCCCGGGGAGATGCCAAGTCTACACAGGTTCCGATTCGCTCACAAACTAATAACTGACTGTGTTCGGTGGCAAAAACAGTGATCCTGGTTTGTATGCGGCCTATACTGACTGGGAAGGTTAATTTACAGTTGGTAACTACTAAGTCTTTGAACCCCTGGTAAGCCAGGAGAAAAAGCCCTCAGATATCCTATCCGGGACTACACACCACCGCAGAGGAGGATATTCTGCGGGGGGGGGGGTGGCATACCTCTTGTTCATGAGCCCCAGTTAGCTAGACAACATGTCTGGAAGGTTTGGGAGGTTGAAATCTCTTCTGGTTCTGATGGGGGGGATGGGGTGGGGGGAAGGGGTTTCGTGTTGGAGTAATGTTATGGAAGGTTTGGGAAGTTGAAATCTCCTCTGGTTCTGATGGGGGGGATGGGGTGGGGGGAAGGGG
Source organism: Glandirana rugosa (assembly GCA_018402905.1). NCBI lineage: Eukaryota > Metazoa > Chordata > Amphibia > Anura > Ranidae > Glandirana > Glandirana rugosa. The sequence continues at coordinate 440,841 of BLSH010317492.1, forward strand.
TTTCGTGTTGGAGTAATGTTATGAATATACTGTATACCTTGCACTGCTTTTATGGTTGTGTTTGTGCTGAAACCGTAGACCATGTGCGCCTGGGCTGGGCTCTCCTCCTTTTCGGGACTGGGAGCACGGCGCAGGTGCTCTATGATTGGGGTGCGTATCCTTACAGACCACTCTTGCAGAATACTAATGTCACTTGATATATTATCTTGGAATACCCGGGGCCTGAGCTCTCCGGTCAAGCGTTCCCTGGTTTTCCAATTCATTAAAAAATATAGTCCCCACATATGTGTCCTTCAGGAGACACACCTGTTGGGAAGGAAGACCTTGGGACTAAAAAAGGCCTGGGTCGCCCACCATTACCACTCCACCTATTCAAATTTTGCCAGAGGGGTCAGTGTGTTGATACGCAAATCTTTACCGTTTAATCTGATAAATCTTGAACTTGACTCTGAAGGTAGATATGTGATTATCCATGCCTTGATTGACTCCTTAGTATGGGTCCTGGTGGGCTTATACCTGCCGCCCCCGGCCTCGATCTCCATACTCAATCAGATTACCAGCAAAGTGGCGGCTTACGCAACCGACAATGTGATCATTCTAGGCGACTTTAATGTAGCTCCGGACAGCGCCTTAGACAGATTGACGCAGACAAAACTGACAAGTTCGGGTTTGGGGGTCTGGGCTGACACTTATGGCTTAGAGGACGTGTGGAGATGGAGAAACCCCTCAAAAAAGGCATACACATGTCACTCTGCCTCATTTCGAACATTCTCCCGTATAGACTTAGTATATGTGGACAGGTCACTTCTTCCCAGAGTCAAGGATATTCAGATCCTGCCTAGGGGAATCTCTGACCACGCCCCAATGCTCCTGAGTTTGAATACGGCTGTAAACCCTGCTGACAGGCTGTGGATGCTCTCTAGATATTGAATTACCGATGTGGCGGTGGAGAGTGGTTTTTCTAGGGCGGCGGAGGATTTTTGGCGTGTCAACCCCGGTACGGCCCAAGGCTCGATAGTATGGGAGGCTTATAAGGCCTTCACCCGCACGCAATATCCATTACTTATAAGTCAGGTGAGGAGGGAGAGGAAAGCCGAACTAGAGGAAACAGAGAGGGAGGCGGGGCGGCAGGAAGCTTTATACGTTAGGACCCGAGACCTGGACCATTATAATCGCATGGTCCAACTGACCCGACGGGCGGTGGGGCTTCGGACTGCACTGACGGAGAAAAAGCTTCTATACCAGACACAGCGCATATTTGAGCAGGGGGAACGAACGGGCAAGTTGCTAGCATGGCTGACTAAGGAACAAACAGGGGGGACTGCCATTCCTTTCATCACTGACCAGCTAGGGGCCCGCCTGACTGATCCGGGAGACATAAATATGTGCTTTCGGTTGTATTACCAAACTTTATATAGTTCCCGAGCAGATTATACAGAAGGTGACCTGGCCTCATACCTAGAGATGATAGATACCCCGGTACTTACAGAGACCTACCGCAGGAAACTTGACGCCCCGTTTACTGAGATAGAAATTACTAAAGCGCTCCTGTCCTTACAGTCGGGTAAAACGCCAGGCCCAGATGGCATACCGGCCGAATTTTATAAACACTATGCAGAGTCGCTGGTGCCTAGACTCAGAGCGCTGCTAGTGGGATCCTTTGATGCGGGGGCTCTGCCAGTCTCTATGAGCGATGCAATTATTGTGGTAATAACCAAACCGGGGAAGGACCCCGCCCAGTGCTCGTCATATCGCCCTATATCGTTGTTAAATGTCGACGCAAAGATAGTGTCAAAAATACTGGCTAACAGGTTGAACGCGGTGATTACTGAACTGGTGCACCCTGATCAGACGGGCTTTATTCCAGGCAGGGGTACAGACATAAACATCCGGAGATTATATGCGCATATGGGGGGGGCGGATCTGGAGACGGGGGGAGTGGTGGCCTCACTCGACGCCGAGAAGGCTTTTGACTCGGTCGAGTGGGGCTACCTCTGGGCGATTCTCAAAAAGTTTGGGTTCGGGCCGGGCTTCGTGTCCTGGGTGAGGATGCTTTACGCAAATCCAAAGGCAAGAATACGCACCAATAACACCCTTTCCGAGCCCTTCCAGCTGGGGAGGGGCACCCGTCAGGGCTGCCTGCTTTCCCCAGGCCTGTTCGCCCTAGCGATTGAGCCGCTCGCCATATTGCTGAGAGCGGAACAGGAGGTGAAGGGTATCCAGGTGGGGTCCATAGAAGAGAAGGTAGCGTTGTACGCTGATGATTCGCTGCTGTTCTTGGCGGACCCGGCGTCCTCGCTTCGGGTGGCACTGCGGCTTTTTGAACAGTTCGGTAGATACTCTGGGATCAAGGTCAATTGGGATAAATCCATACTGTTTTCGCTCCACCCTGACAGACCTAGGGAGGCGACGGGTACCCCCTTGAAATGGGTGGAGGAGTTCATCTACCTCAGTGTACGGGTGGGCCCCAGAGTTGGGGACTACGTGGAACGAAATATTAACCCGTTAGTGACACAGTTTGCTAGTAAGTGTGGGGCTTGGCGTAGTCTACCCCTGACACCGGTTGGGAGAGTGAACCTACTTAAAATGGTGTTCCTTCCTAAATTTCTATACTATTTCAGGAACACTCCCCTGTTGTTACTTCGATCCCTCTTTGCTAGACTGGAGGGGATTATTGTATCGTTCGTATGGGCGGGTCGGGTTCCTAGAATAGCCAAGAAAGCGCTATATTTGCCGCTCTCGGCCGGAGGCCTGGCGATGCCTAACTTTCAGCTATACTATTGGGCTGCAGTCTTGGTAACTGTCCGATGGTGGTTTTCCCAACCGCGCGACAATTCAGCGGTGCGGCTGGAGGCGGCGATGTTGGGGTCCTATGCTGCTCTCAGCAATGCAGTGTACAGGGGGGTAGGGGCCCATCCCCGACTTCCCACACCAATGAAAACCACAATTACAGTTTGGCGGCAGGCAAGAGCTATATATAAAACACCGAACCAGTTTTCCCCCCACATGCCCCTCTGGAATAACCCGTCCCTCCCACACTTAAGATCAGTGCCTGACCCATCTTTGTGGGCCAGGAAGGGGATTACCACACTTAAACATATCCTTACCGATGGTAAATTGAAATCCTTTAGAGACCTGAAGTTGCAATATGCCATACCCGGTAAATATGAATTCCGTTACTGGCAGTTACAACATGCTGTGAGAGCACAATTCCCCGGGCGGGTAGTCTTGGAGCCAGACCTGATAGAGCGACTACTTATCTCAAAAGTAATGGGTAAACCTCTTTCTTCCTTGTACTTGTACCTAACAGTGGCGCACGACAAAAAACCGACTAGAACAATGGACAAATGGCGTACAGACGTCCCAGACCTTGAGGAGGACGAATGGGAAGATTGCGTACTAACGTTTATACCTACCCTGATATCTGTCAAAGACAGATTCACGCAATTAAAGTTTTTACATAGAGTGTATTATACACTGCAAAGACTAGCGACTATATATCCTCAAAGGGATCCACGTTGCTCCAGATGTTTGCTGGAGCCCGGCTCTTTTTGGCATATGGTTTGGGCCTGCCCCAGGGTAGTAAAGTATTGGGAGGACGTTGCGGAGGTATTGCAGAGGGTGACTCAGCTGCATATCCCCCTAAATCCCCATCTGATGCTGCTTAGCTACACGGGAGACATTGAGTGTGACAAATATGCCAAACTGACTCTCACCTTTGCACTGTTTTATGCCAGACGTGAAATACTGTTGAGGTGGAAGGATGTGGAGGCCCCCACCAGAGGGGCATGGACAGGAGCGGTGGACAAGGCATTGCCCCTATATAGAATTACCTACGAGAGTAGGAAGTGTCCGCACAAATTTGACAGGATTTGGGCAGGGTGGATTGAGATGATAGAGGGTCCTGAGGCTTGATTCCCCCCCCCCCCCGGAGTTAGAGACTAAGAGACAAGGTGTCCTGTGAGTTTGAACTTTGAAAATATCCGATCATATTGCAAACACTCTGGAAATGCACTGGTTCTAAATGTGACTGTTAAACTTTGTAAGGTATTTTGCTTTCAATGTCTGTAATGGTGTTAATTTACAATAAAACGTTTCTGTTAAAAAAAAAAAAGGGTGACGAACCACATAATATGCCCGCAACAAAAAAGGGATGGGGGCAGCTTGTTGCCGACTCTGACCAACTGGCGCAATAATTCCCACGGGGGACGCTTTATATACTGAGCCCCTTTTCTAGAATATTTCAGTTGGTCATATGACCTTCTGGAACCTTCTCAGAAGACCATGTGACATTCCAGAATGTCACATGACACCATTTTCCCTGTCTCAGGGCAATTTAATTTTCTTTTCTCTCCCTTTTGTTTATAAATGTATTTCAAAACCAATGTGGGAAGGGGACGGCCACATGCCCATGCTGAGGGGCTCAAATACTTAAGCCCTTTCAGTCCATTCTCCTGACCCTCTGTCTGGACAGTGCTGATTGGCCCTGTGCTGAACACATGAACTCTCCCAAGAAAAAAAAAGAAAAAACTCTCTAGCAATACATACCAAACTGTACTGTGCATACTGTAAGTGCAATCACAAATGTAGCAGAATTTGAACACCAAAGACTAGGTTAAAATATAGTGCATAGTTTGTAATTTACATGAACAAAATGACAGAATGATAAACCAGATTGAAAACAAACAGCTAAATAAACTGACATAAGAGCAGACACTTTCAGCAGCTCCACTTTTAAAGACTCCCATGGTTCTCTAGAATTAAAGCAAATAATTTGTTAATACCTGGAGGTGCTTGTTCAGTAGAGTAAATGGCACTGTGTTTTGGGGATAAGTTGAGCTTTGGGAGCATGCTCACATTACATCCATATTTTGTATGTAACGTTTAACATGCTGTAGCAGAACACCCCTCCCCCCAGATCCTCTCCCTGTGACAGGGGTTCTTCCCCTGCACTCGCTGTCACAATTTAAAAACAGCTCGGCCATGTGGGGCTTCACCCACAAGGCCATGTCTTTCATTCACAGAGTTCCGTGAATGAATGAACAAAAACTATTCTCTGCCACTGTGGCAGACAGCTTGTAGTTCTCAATGAACTGTGAGGGCGCTAGTCAGCACAGTTCATTGATTCTTCCTGCAGTAACTGTCTGCCCGTATAGGAGGTATGGGCAGACAGCTACACTGAGGGTCTGCAGGAGCCTAGAAATGGGCCCGTGATCTACTGATCATGGGTACAATGCTTTCCAGGCTCCTGTGGGGAAAAATAACAAATGCACAGTTTTTTTCTGCAGAAATATGTGCATTTATTATTTTTCCCCAAAAGGGAAACGTATCCTTTAACCACTACAGATCCGTGCTATAGCCAAAAGACAGCTACAGCGTGGACCTGAATTGCCGGGAGGGCGTCGATGGACGTTCTCCCATGCTCGAGATGCCAGCGCGCCCCTGCGAGTCAATGAGACTTGGCTGATCACAGATCAGTGTAAGGGGCCAGTCCCGACCCCTTACCACATGATCGGCTGTCAGCCAATGACACCTGATCATGTCATGTAAACAAGAGATCGTGAATCGGCTTTTTTTCCCTCACACTGACAGCGTGAGGGGAAAAAAAGCAGATCACCGGCTACAGAGAGAGGGACATCGGTCCCGCACATGGAGAGGCGCTGCTGCTATGCAGTGCCCTCCAGTGCCATCTACCAGTGCCCACCAGTGCCACCTACATGTGCATGTCAGTGCAGCCTACCAGTGTCCACAAGTGCCACCTATCAGTGCCCACCAATGCCACCTATCAATGCCCACCAGTGATGTCTATCAATGCGCACCAGTGCTGCCAACCAGTGGCCTTCAGCGTCTCATCATCAGTGCCACATATCAGTGCTGCCGATCAGTGTCACCTACCAGTGCCTGCCAATGCCCATCAGTGCCGCTTATCAGTGCCACCCATCAGTGCTCACCAGTGCCACCTCATCAGTGCCCACCAGTGCCACCAATCAGTGCCCATCAATGCCGCCTTATCAGTGCCCATCAGTGCAGCCTATCAGTGCCAATCAGTGCCCATCAGTGCTGCCTCATTAGCGCACATCAATGAAGGAGAAAAATGACCTATATATAACAATCTATGAAACTGTTTTTTTTTTTTAATGCAAGTATTATCACCTGACTGGAGGTACATGCACATGGAATTCATCATTAGGACATACCTGTATATGAGTGTTTTTTTCAACACCAGAATGAAGTTAGACATTTTCACTGGTTTCCCAGTCATCAGATCTGAAAGCAACCCATAACATTTCTCTTGCTATCTCATTTAAGGCCGACCATACATGGTGCAAATTTCTTTCCTGCAACCATCAACACAGATAATGCTGACAGTAGAATCCCTCCTGCCAATCTAGTCTGCTGTGGGGAGGGGGGAGAGGAAGCCGTTCCCACCGTGAGAAGAAAATAATTATTTCTAGTGACTATAGCAGCTGCTAGCTATACCGTATATACTCGGGTATAAGCCGAGTTTTTCAGCACATTTTTTGTGCTGAAAAAGACCCCCCCTTAGCTTATACCCGAGTCAGTGTCTGTGGGTGATCAGTAGTTTCACATTAAACAGAGCCATGCTGCTTCTAAGAGCCATTCTGTGCTTGTAACTGTGACTAATCACATTGGAATGTAGAGAATGCTGAGAGAGGTGTCAGATTTTCAGCTTGATGTCGGCAGGTGGGCGGGACAAGCTGATGTTAGCTGTTCAGTCCCGCCCACCTCCTGATCTCAGTGAAGAGCTGCAGCTCTCTCTCAGCATTCTCTACATTCCAATGTGATTAGTCACAGTGACAAGCACAGAACGGCTCTTAGAAGCAGCACAGCTCTGTTTAATGTGAAACTACCTTACTCATCCCTTATGTGTTCTGGCTACAGTCTCTGTGTCCTGGCTAAAATCCCTGGATCCTGGCTAATATCCCTGTGTCCTGGCTAATATCCGTGTGTCCTGGCTAAAATCCCTGTGTCTTGGCTAATATCCCTGTGTCCTGGCTAATATCCCTGTGTCCTGGCTAAAATCCCTGTGCCCTGGCTAAAATCCCTGTGTCCTGGCTAATATCCCTGTGTCCTGGCTAAAACCCCTGTGCCCTGGCTAATATCCCTGTGTCCTGGCTAATATCCCTGTGTCCTGGCTAAAATCCCTGTGTTCTGGCTCCCTGTCCCTGTGTTCTGGCTGCTGCATTTCCCACCCTAGGCTTATACGCGGGTCAATACGTTTTGCCATATTTTTTGGGCAAAAGTAGGGGGTCGGCTTATACACGGATCGACTAATACATGAGTATATACGGTAATCGTATGAGAATCCGGCAGGCTGGTTGTACCCAAGTTGATACTGTATCTGTGCATAGCGGTCATCACAATATCAAAATTAGGCAGCACACACTAGGCATGTGCAATTTGTTTAGTTCCGAATTAGTTTTTTAACAAATTTTTCAAAATTTGGTAGTTCAGACAAATCCGAATTTCCGAATTTTGAATTTCCAAATTCTACCGAATTTTCGCTTTTTCGGATTTAAAAATTCAGTAATCCAAAATGCGGTAATTTGGAAATTCGGTAATTGGCAAAGCCAAAAATCCGAAATTCGAAAATTCCACATTTCGGAAATCCAAAAATTCGAGATTAGAAAATTAGAAAATCGGAAATAATAACTAACTAATAATAGCTTAACTAATTTTACTAACTATTAAATTATAGGTACTGGAATTTCCTTGTAAATTTGGCTGTTAGTGATAAATTTCGTAAGTTTATTAACAGCCAAATTTGAAAGGAAATTACAATACCTATAATTTAAAGTGATTGTTAACCCCCCCCCCCCCAAAAAAAAAATGCTGCTCCTGTCTCTTTAATGTGCAATTAGCAGCATGGTGTTTTTGCTTTTTAAATTATACCTGTTTGATAATGCCAGGTCATGACCCCCCCCCTTGAGTGCTGACACCCCTATCATATTAGCTGATCTTGAGAGCCCCGTGGTCAGTGCAGCCTGTGTCACTAGCAGCTCTCCTATTCTCCTCTGCCTGTTTTCAGCTCTCCCCTCCTCCCCCTCCCTCTCCCTCTCCCCCTCCCTCTCCCTCTCCCTCTCCCTGTCAGTACGTAGAGTCTCTTTTCTGCTCTCATAATTAACTTTTAAAGCCCCTATGTATTAGAACAAGAAGTTTTCCTGTGTCCATGTTATATCATAAATATTCTCATCTATATAGATAACACCCTGGCTTCCTACACACAGCTCTTTCTCCTCTCCAGCTCGCCTCAGCAGCATTGCTCGACCCTGCCCTCAGGAACTCTTTACTGAGCAGAGGAGAGAGAAAAATGACAACTGATCAAGGAAGCCTGTGTCTTATCTATACAGATAAGTATATATATGTTATAACACAGGCACAGGGGAACTTATTGTGCTAATACAGAGGGAATGGGAGCATTTTATACAAGTGGCTTAACAACCACTTTAATAGTTATTTATTAGTTAGCTATTATTTTGGAATTTCCGACTTTCGAATTTCCAAATTTTCATTTTTTTTACTTCCAAATTTCCGAACTTCCGATTTTTCAAATTCGACATTTTCAAATTCCGATTTACCAAATTCGCGAATTTCCAAATTTTGTATTCAGACAGCAGGGACTCCACCTCTGCCCAAATACACAGACCAGAGCTGCGGATTTTTGGTCCGTATATACCCTGCTTAAGAATTACGCAAAATCTATAACATAAGAATGGGAAGAATAAATGTTAATTATTAACTCTTTATTTACGGTTCTTGAAAGCAGGGAGTGAGAAGATTTGCACATATTTAACCACTTGCCGACCATGTAATGTAAATACACGGTAGCAAGTGGCACTCAGTGTTCTGGGAGGACGTACTATAACGTCCTCCCAGAATCGCGCTCCTGCGCACCCTCTGGGGGCGCGCACCTGGGAGCATCCGTGACCGCCGGGTCCGTGAGACACGGCGCATCACAGATCACGGTAAATGGCTGCTTGGAGCGCCCATTTACCACGTGATCGCTCCTTCAAATGACGGAGCATCACATGTAAACAAGTCGGCGGAAGTGCCGGCTTGTCTCTCCCCTCTCCGCACCGATCGGTGCAGTGTGACAGGAGAGGGGGAGAGAAGAGATGCAGCGGTGCTGTGGGCAGGATCTGAAGTGCCCACAGCACCGCTATGTGCCAGTCAGGGACCCCTCATCCACCCATCCAGCTTCACCCATGCACCCTCATCCGTGCCCACCCATCCGTCACCCATACATCCATGCCCACCCATCCGTGCCCACCCATCTGTCACCCATGCATCCATGCTTACCCATCCGTCACCCATGCATCCGTGCTCACCCATCCGTGTCCACCCATCCATCACACATGCTCACCCATCCGTCACCCATGCATCCGTGCTCACCCACCCATGCCCACCCATCTGTCACCTATGCATCTGTGCTCACCCATCTGTCACCCATGCATCCATGCTCACCCATCCGTGCTCACTCATCCATCACCCATGCATCCGTGCTTGCCCATCCGTGCTCACCCATCTGTCACCCATGCGTCCGTGCTCACCCATCCATGCTCACCCATCTGTCACCCATGCATCTGTGCTCACCCATCCTTCACCCATGCATCCGTGCTCACCCATCCGTCACCTATGTGTCCATGCTCACCCATCTGTGCTCACTCATCGGTCACCCATGCTCACCCATCCGTGCTCACTCATCTGTCATCCATGCATCCATGCTCACCCGACCGTGCTCACTCATCTGTCACCCATGCATCTGTGCTCACCCATCCCTGCTCACTCATTCATCACCCATGCATCCATGCTCACCCATCCGTGCTCACTCATCCATCACCCATGCATCCGTGCTCACCCATCCAGCCATGCTCACCCATGCATCTGTGCTCACCAACCCAATCCTGCTCACCCATGCAGCCTCATCCGTGCTCACCCATCCAGCCTCATCCGTGTGCACCCATGCATCCGTGTTCACCCATGCATCCGTGCTCCACCATCCATCCGTGCTCACCCTTGCATCCATGCTCACCCATCCATCCATGCTCACCCATGCATTCATGCTCACCCATGCATCCATGGTCAGCCATGCATCCGTGCTCTGCCATCTATCTGTGCTCACCCATGCATGCATGCTCACCCGTGCATCCGTGCTCCGCCATCCATCTATGCTCAACCATGCATCCGTGCTCACCAATCCAGTCATGCTCACCCATGCAGCCTCATCCATGCTCACCAATCCAGTCGTGCTCACCCATCCAGCCTCATCCGTGTTCACCCATGCATCTATGCTCCACCATCCATCCGTGCTCACCCATCCATCCGTGCTCAGCCATCCATCTGAACTCACCCATGCATGCGTGCTCACCAATGCATCTGTGCTCACCCATCCATCCGTGCTCAGTCATCCCCATCTATGGCTTATTCACCCCCATTCGTGTTCATTTATGTCTCATTCATGCTCATCCATACCACATCAGTTCTCATCCATGACACATCCATGCCACTACAGCACCCATCAGTGCCATTACAGTGCCCATCGGTGCCACTACAGCGCCCATCAGTGCCACCACAGTGCCTCACAATAATGTAATAGGTAGTCAAATTAGATTTGAAATGTATGCCCCTAGAATGCCTGATGGTGCACCCTGCATGTTGGGCCTCTGTATGTGGCCAGGCTGTGTAAAAGTGTCACATATGTGGTATCGCCATACTCGGGATAAGTAGTAGAATATATTTTAGGGTGAAATTTTTGCTGGGTACATGCTGTGTGTTAGAAATATTGTATAAATGGACAACCTTGTGTAAAAAAAAAATGTATTTTCATTTTTTTCTACATTTTCCAAAAACTTGTGGAAAAAAAGAACCGTTCAAAAGATTCATTATGCCTCATAGAATATACGTTGGGCTGTTTACTTTCCAAAATGGGGTAATTTTTTAGGCGTTTCAATTGCCCTGGTGCTCCAGGACCTTCAAAAGTGCAAGAGGTAGTCAGGAAATTATGTTTAATTTATGTCCTTAGAACGCCTGATGGTGCTCCCTGCATATTGGCCTCTGTACGTGGCCAGGCTGTGTAAAAGTGTCACACATGTGGTATTACCATACTCGGGACGAGTAGCAGAATATATTTTAGGGTGTCATTTTTGCTATGTACATGCTGTGTGTTAGAAATATTGTATAAATGGACAACCTTGAGTAAAAAAAAATGCTTTTTCATTTTCTTTCCACATTTTCCAAAAACTTGTGGAAAACATTAACCATTCAAAAGATTCATTATGCCTCAGAATATACATTGGGTGTTTACTTTCCAAAATGGCGTCGTTGTTTGGGCGTTTCCGTTGCCCTGGTGCTCCAGGACCTTCAAAAGTGCAAGAGGTAGTCAGGAAATTATATGTGTAATTTATGTCCTTAGAACGCCTGATGGCGCTCCCTGCATGTTAAGCCTCCGTATGTGGCCAGGCTGTGTAAAAGTCTTACACATGTGGTATCACCATACTCAGGAGGAGTAGCAGAATGTGTTTTGGGGTGTAATTGGTGGTATGCATATGCTGAGTGTGAGAAATAATCTGTTAATATGACAATTTTGTGAAAAAAAAACTGAAAAAAAAAATCTTCATTTTGCAAAGAATTGTGGGAAAAAATGACAACTTCATTTGGGGGGTATTTGTACTTTTCTGTCTTGTTAGGGCCTCAAGAAATTAGATAGGCCGTCAGTGCATCAGGTGTGATCAATTTTCAGTGATTGGCACCATAGATTGTAGACTCTATAACTTTCACAAAGATCAAATAATATACACTAATTATTACCAAAGATCTATAGCAGTATAAATTTTGGCCAAAATTTATGAAGAAAAATTACTAATTTGCAAAATGTTATAAAAGAAATATTTATTGCTCAAAAAATAAACACCCCAATGGTGATTAAATACCACCAAAAGAAAGCTCTATTTGTGTGAAAAAAAGGACGAAAATTTCATATGGGTACAGTGTAATATGACTGAGTAATTGTCATTCAAAATGTGAGAGCATTGAAAGCTGAAAATTGTTCTGGTTAGGAAGGGGGTTCAAGTGCCCAGTGGTCAAGTGGTTAATAGTTTAAAGAAATGTGAATAGGACAAAATCCCGCTAAACATTGTTTAGGACTTGTAATGTAGCTAAAAAATGCAAAATAATCGGACAAGTGCACTGGCATCACGTAAAATCCCGAATACAACTTTATGAAAATTGACATTTTTTACATACAAAGGAACTGTAACAGGGTGTTACATATAATGCAAATTAAAACTCACTTATACCAATAGGCACAGATGTCCAACTATCGAACCCTTACTGCAAATGTAGATGATGCCTCAAATGTTTAGAACAGCTTACGTGTTTCAAGGAGTATACCCTCATCTTTAGCGTTACCCGAAAAGCACTACATTTCCTTTAAAAAGCCCTTCCCTGATCCAGCATGATTTAGTAAACCATGCCCTTCCAATTTACATAAAACCATGTTCATCAAATTAAAAACATATATTACTTTATGAAAATTTATATTAACAGTAGAGTTGAGCGAACACCTGGAAGTTCGGGTTCTGCTGGTCCGTCCGAACTTCGGGACAAAGTCCGGGTCCGGGTCCGGACGGAACCCGAACGATCGCACGGACAACGAACCCCATTGAAATCAATGGGGACCCGAACTTTTAGGCACAAAAATGGCTGTAGGAAAGTCCTGGAAAGCCCCAGAGGGCTGCAAAAGGAAGTAAAATGGGGGTAAGGGTAGGGCAAGTGCCCTACAAAAAAATGGGGACAGGGAAATAACTGTAAATATTTTAAAAAAAATAAAAACATAAAAAAAGCAAAAATGGAGGTGAATGTGGATCATCTTCAAACTGTGTCTGAAAAGTATTAATTAACGGTAGAAGCCATATAACTGTTCTAAAATCATCTTCAAACTAGGGCAAGTGCCCTACAAATAAATGGGGATAGGGAAAATAAATTAAAATCAAATAAAAAAATGGGAAGGGGGATGGATGTAGAGTAGGAGCCTAGAGGTT
>BLSH010317492.1:460825-472432 GCA_018402905.1 Glandirana rugosa
CAGGCCCCAAGACCATTAAAATTACTTTTTAAACTTTTTACGACATTTTTTCGGGTCCTTCCAGGATCTCCAGACGTTTTTCTTCCTTTTACACCCATTCCCACCCTGTACACGGGATGTTTCTTTACCCCTGTCACTTTATTGAAATTTATAAAAATTTTTTTATTTTTGTATTTTTACGTTTTTACCTCTAGTAGAAGTTTTACCCAGACTTTTCATAATTAATTGTAATCTCCGGTATCTTGACAAGATTTTAGTAGAAGTTTGATACAGGTATTTCATATTTATTCGGGTCTTATGGGTATAGTGACAAGACGTTTTACACACATAGTGATACTTTTCAGACCCATTTTGAAGATGATCTCCATTTTTGCATTTTTATGTTTTTATTTTTTTAAAAATATTTAAAGTTATTTCACTGTCCCCATTTCTTTGTAGGGCACATGTCCCACCCTTACCCACATTTTCCTTCTTTTTGCAGACCTCTAGGACCTTCCTGGGCTTTTTTACAGCATTTTTCAAATTTTTCATTAAAATTACCAGAACCCCGGACCCGAACCCGGACTTTTTTTGAAAAGTCCGGGTCCGGGTCCGGGTCCCGGACACCCCAAAGTTCGGTACGGACCCGAACTTTACAGTCCGGGTTCGCTCAACTCTAATCTTTGTCTTTGAGCTTTACTATTCTTTATTATGTAATAAATGCTTATGTGAAATCTTTTTTATTTATTTTTTTATTTTTTAGTGTGTCAGTTTTTAATAAGAAAGCATAGCGGCTGGCAGGAACACCAGGGATTGTACACAAAGTAAGCAATACAAAGATAACAGGATGCTTTTTCATACAAGTACATGGTACAGCAGGAACATATCAGGAATATGAAAATTTGGGGTAACAAACACTTTAACTAATGAATCTGAAACAAAACATTTTTTTGTGCACATCTCTACTGACTATACTGTATATTTATGTTTAAAGATTTTTATTCGTTATTAAGAGTTGCAAGTACATCAAAACATTCAAGGGTACTTTGGAGAAAGATAGAAAAATGGCCTCGCAAGACCGATCATCTCCGAAAAACAAGACAGAATTGAACAAAAACCAACTAACACTCCATAAGATTGAATCATAGAATGCATCCATAGAGGGGCTTTAAGGCGAAGGCATCTGCTCCCCCTACTCCACCCCTAATGGGTACAAGCTGTGGACCAGGAGGATCAGACTACCCACAGTCCAGTGAAGCCAAAGTGTAGTGAACAATATGTGCTGAGATGCATTTCCGTTCTAACAATAGATCTTACCTTTAGTTATAACTGAAAACCTGGATGTCTGATGGTGGTGTAGACTCTAGCCTGCAGACTGTTTTGGCCAGCAGTCCAAAGCACCAAATCAACCTCAAAAGTACTAACAAATGAGAGAATAAAAGAAGAAATAAGAACAAGAGACCAGAGAGAGAAGAAGGACAGAAAAAGTGGAAAGTGAGTGAATGAATGAATGGCACCAGGGAGCCTCGGCTTCAGAAAGGACAAAAAGAATAAAACAAAGAAAGAAAGGGTTAATGAGAATCATGGGGGTAGGTTTAGATAATTCTTCCAGGGATCCCAGATCAGATCAAATTTGGGAGCTGAGTCCAGAATAATGCATGCAAACTTCTCCTGTATCATGAACCAGGAGACCTTTTTTATGGCCGCGGACAATGACACCGCGGGCCAGTGCCAGGCCCTGCCAATTGTAATTTTGTCTCCCAACAGAATAAAATTAATGAGTTTGAAAAGGGATTTGGAGATATCAATAGGCCTATCATTTAGAAGAGCTGTTTCTGGATTTTTAGGAATAGGCTTGCCTGTGATCTTACGTATCAAATAGAAAATCTTATTCCAGTAGCCCCGAATCCGAGGGCACTCCCTCCAAATATGGAGGAAGGAGCCCACATGACCGCATCCTCTAAAGCACAAGCTTGAGGAGTTAGGGTACATAACCGCCAACCTGGTCGGGACCAAGAATCAGCAGATGAACACCTTTAATGGCTTCCCTCAAAGCTATATTGACTATCCCCTTGGAAGAACCTTGGAACAGGGAGAATCACTTTTCTGAAACCCAGTTTACGTCTAGATCTTTTTCCCAATTCTTTGCATAGGAAGGCTTGTCCGAGCTCTCCAACAGCGATGAATAAATCAAAGAGATACCTCCTCTTTGGGTTTCTAATTCAGAACACCATTTTTCGTAAGGGGTAATGTCTGTGGAGCCGTTTCTAAGCTTCCACAGGGAGGATGTGAAATTATGTATTTGTTGGACCTAAATGTCTCGGAGGGGGGCAATCCTAATTTGTTAATACAGTGGGTTAAGGTCATGGGACCCGTAGAGGTCAAAAAATGTGCTATTCTAAATAATCCTTTATTTGTCCACCATTTAAAGGCCCGGATCTCCAGACCCCGTGGGAAACTAGGATTATTAAAAAGGTGATTGAGGGGGCAAAGATTGGAGATTAAGTGGGGAATCTAAGAACAGAATCGCTAAGGGCTATCGAGTGGGACAGGGTGGGGGCTAAGATAGGGGGTCTCAGCTTATGGGAAGCCCCTACCAGGAAATCAATAGTATTTAAAGGGACTGCTTGTCTTTCCATTGTTATCCAATCTGTTTTTTCCCCTCTGCCGTAAATGGCTGAAAACTGTGCAAGCTGGGCAGATTGATAGTATTTATGGAGGTGAGGGAGCCCCAGGCCCCCCTGGGAGCATCTCCTGTAAAGGGCGGTAGCTGGACACCTAAAGCCTTTTCGGCCCCAAATAAATTTCAAAATTTGTGATTGCAACTTTAGTAAATTAGGTTTTTTATGGGGATGGGGAGAGAACGGAAGACGTATAAAATCCTAGGTAGTAAGGTCATCTTTACTGAATTTATTCTGCCAAGCCTAGAGAGGTCCTCTTGTGCCCACTTCGAGAGGTCTGCAAATAGCTTCCGAAATAATGGAAGGTAATTGACACCATAAAGTTGGCAACTGTTAGCTGCCAGGTTAACCCCCAGGTAAGGAATCTGAATACTATTCCAAGTAAATTTGTAAAGCTCCTTAACCACTTCAAGACTAAGCCTTTTTCTCGAATTCTGTGCTTACGAGTTAAAATAAAATTACTTAGAACCCCCAAACATTATATTTTTTTTTCTAACACCCTATAGAATAAAATGGAGGTCATTTAAAAACTTTATGTCACACTGTATTTGCGCAGCGGTCTTCCAAGCGTGCTTTTTTTAAATAAATTCAGTTTTTTTAATTAAAAAATAAGAAAACAGTAAAGTTAGGCCAATTTTTTTCCATATTGTGAAAGATAATGTTACGCTGAGTAAAATGATACCCAACATGTCATGCTTCAAAATTGCGTCCGCTCGCGGAATAGCGACAAACTTTGCAACTTAAAAATCTCCATTGGCGACGTTTAAAAAATTCTACAGGTTAGCAGTTTTGCGATACAGAGGAGGTCTAGTGCTAGAATTGTTGCTCTCGCTCTAATGATCGCGGCAATACCTCACATGTGTGGTTTGAACACTGTTTTCATATGTGGGCTGGACTTACGTATGCGTTTGCTTCTGCGCGCGAGCTCGGCGGGACGGAGCCCTTAAAATTTTTTTTTTTTTTTTAATTATTTATTTTGCTTTTTACTTTTTATTTTTACACTGTTCTTTTTTTAAAAAAAAAATGTATCACTTTTATTCCTATTACAAGAAATGTAAACATTCCTTGTAATAGAAAAAAAGCATGACAGGTCCTCTTAAATATGAAATCTGGGGTCAAAAAGACCTCACATCTCATAATTACGGTAAAATGCAAAAAAAAAATCTGAAAAAAATGACAGCCCAAAAAAAAAAAAAAACAGGCCCTTTAACCACTTGCCGACCGCCGATCGGCATCTGACGGCGGCAAAGTGGTTCGTTCCCGCAAAACGCCATCATACGACGGCGGCTGCGGGAACGAGGTTAGTGAGCGCGCGCGCGCCGCCGGAGGCGCGCCTGCGCACTCACTGTGTTCGGAGAGGGCCAGGGAGCGGGTGCGGCGGCTTTGATTGCCGCCGGCTACCCGTGATGGCACCCCCGGAGCGAAGGAGCGGAGGTCCGTGTATGTAAACACGGACCTCCGCTCTGTGTGAGGGGGAAGGGCTGTGATCACAGCCTTCATGTATACGAAGGCTGTGACCACTTCCCTTCCCCAGATAGTGCAGTCCCCCTACAGTTAGAACACGCCCAGGGAACATACTTAACCCTTAGAGCGGCCCCTGCAGGTTAACCCCTTCACTGCCAATGGCATTTACACAGTAATCAGTGCATTTTTATAGCACTGATCGCTGTATAAATGCCAATGGTCCCAAAAAAGTGTCAAAATAGTCCGACATGTCCGCTGAAATATCGCAGTACCGCAAAAAATCGCAGATTGCCGCCATTACTAATAAAAAATAAAAAAAAAATAAAAACAAAAATGAATTCTCATCATCCGTAAACGCGACCACTTTTGTGCAAACCAATCAATAAACGCCGATTGCGATTTTTTTATCGCAAATATGAGGAAGAATATAAATCATCCAAAAATGGTGAAAAAAAATGTTTTTTTATATTTTTTTTTTGATTTGTATTTTAGCAAAAAGTAAGAAATTTGGGTTTTTTTGCAAAATTGTCGCTCTTCTTTTGTTTATAGCGGCGAAAAGAAATGACGCAGAGGGGATCAAATACCACCAAAAGAAAGCTCTATTTGTGGGAAAAAAAGGACGCAAATTTCGTTTGGGTACAACGTCGCACGACCGCGCAATTGTCAGTTAAAGCGACGCAGCGCCGAATCGCAAAAAGGTTTCCGGTCCTAAAGCTGGAAATCCTTCCGGGGCTGAAGTGGTTAAGACCGTTGGGCGGACGTGACTTCTGACGTCATTTCATGCCATGTTATGGAGCCGAGTGAGCAGCTTCAGCCGCTCAGTCCGATCCCAGACACTGGGGGGAGAGGATCGGATCATCTCCGCCGCTGCCGGCGGGTCTGGTAAGCAGCGGAGATGACCGGAAAGCGGCAGAAGAGGCACCTCTCCCGTCGGTGATAAAAGTGATCTCGCTGTGAATCCGCCGCTAAGATCACTTTTATCTTACAGGGAATCGCCTGCAGCTGCAGGCACCATTCAGATATCACCACTCAAACCCAAGGACGTCATATGACGTCCGGCGGTACGGAAGTGGTTAAGGCGCTGTACTATCGGCTCCGGAATTGAAACATTCAAAGCCGCTGATTTGGACCAATTAACATTCAGCCCGGATACTTCTCCAAACTCTTTTAAGATTTTGATTACTCGGGGGGTAGAGGTGGGGGGGGGATGTGACAAATAAAAGCAGATCGTCTGCGAATAGGGCAAATTTGTGAATTTGAGAGCCACACCTTACTCCATGAATATCAGGGTTTACCCTGATGGCAGTTGCCAATGATACCATCGCGATAGCGAATACTAAGGGAGAAAGAGGGCACCCTTGTCTAGTGCCTTTGAAAATACTGAATGGATCTGAGAAATGGTTTTGAAGCTTAACCTGAGCTGAGGGGTTAAAGTAGAGGGCTCTCAACGTCTGGAGGAATTTCAGGCTGAACCCCCATCTGCCAAGAACCTCAAACAAATAAGCCCAATCAACAGTATCAAAAGCCTTTTGTAAGTTCACAGATAAAAGAAACCCTTCCTGGCTTCCCATCCCAGTTGGATTTTAATAGGGAGGTAATGTCTACTGCTCTGCGGATCTGATCAGGATCTTGTCTACCCGGGATGAAGCCCACCTGATCCTTGTTCACATAATTCCCTATGAATTTTGATAGTCTGTTGGCCATAACTTTAGTCAGAATTTTGAGGTCGTTATTGATCAAACATATGGGCCTGTAGTTGGAGACATCAGAATGGTCCTTGCCAGGTTTGGGGATGACTGTTACAAAGGCTAAGTTGGCCTCATTTGGCAACTTGGTTCCTGATTGGAGAGAGTTAAAACATTTTTTCATATAGGGAGCGAGAGAGGGGGAAAAAGTCTTGTAATAACCCTTAGACAATCCATCTGGGCCAGGAGCAGAACCTCTCTTAAGGTTTTTAATAACCCCTAGTACTTCGGCTTCAGTTATCGGGAGTTCGAGTGATTCTGAATGGTCTGCTGTAAGTTTGGGGAGCGGGATATTGTTTAAAAAAGAGGTGAGAGAGGAAGGGGAGGCTGATCTCCCCGACTCATAGAGATTGGCATAATATTTCTGAAAAGCGGCCATAATACGTTGGGGCTTCTGTGTCAGTCCCCCAGTGGAATCCTTCACTTTTGGGAAGGAGAAGGATCGGAACCTAGGGGACAGCCTGGCAGCCAGCTACGGGCCTATTTGGTCTCTTCGAATATAAAAGTGAGCTTTGGACCATTGAATTTGTTTTTCAGTGCTGGTGGTTAGAGCAAGATTTAAAGCCACCCTCCCCTCTTACAGCAGAGCTCTAGTTTGGGGATTAGGATTCTTCTTATGGGATCTAGCGAGGTCATGAAAATGATGTTCTAATTTCTCTATCTCAAACTTCCTCTCCATTCTGAGCCTGGCAGAAAGCTGCATAATCTTGCCCCCCCTTTGTGCGCCGCCCAAAGAATGGAGGGTGAGACTTCCCCGTTGTCATTCAGTTGAAAGTAGTCTTTGAGCACCTTCTCTAACAAAGTACAGTGGACTGGGTTGTTTAGAAGGGATTCGTTCAGTCACCAGTGAGGTATACCCCGTGGTTCACACTCAGTTCTAACGCTTATGATAACTAACGAGTGATCTGAGAGTCTTTGATAAGAACTTTTGAGATTATGGGGATAACTTGAGCGGGAACAAAAATATGATCTATCCTAGCTAAGCTCTGGTGGGGAGCAGAGAAATGAGTGAAGTCCCTCACCTTAGGGTTAAGTTATCTCCAAATATCAACTAAGCCTAGAGAGTGAAGAAGTTTGGTTATTTTAAGGCTGTGTTTTGGTGGTTGGAGCAGGCGGCAATGTCTCGTCCCCGATTTGTCCAGCATATGGTCCAGGGCAATGTTTGAATCCCCCCCCCAGAATCACTTTTCCAGAGAGGTGAGGAGAGAGCAATTCAAGCATATTTTGGAGGAATTTGGCTTGCCCCTGATTAGGAGTGTAATAGGATATAAAGGTATATTTAGAGCCCCCCCAGTGACCCTGTCAGAAGGATAAACGTACCCTCTGAACCTTTAATTACGTTCTGTGGAGTGAAACTAACGTGTTTAGCAAGAAAGATTCCCTCCCCTCTAGTCTTATCAAGGGCATTCGCTAGGAAGAAGAGAGGGTATTTAGAATGCATAAACTTGGCATTATGTTGCTCAGTGAAATGTGTTTCTTGTAGAAGAAGCACATCCAGATGTTGGGAGTGGGAAAACGTAAAGTATTTTTTCAGTTTTACTGGAGAATTAAATCCCTGGACATTATGTGTTGCGATTCTCAATGTATTTAAGGGGTTAGTATGTGCCATCATACTTTCTGAGTTGAGTGCCATGCATCGCTGAAGAAGAGCTTACCTGTTCCTGAAAGCGGATAGTTGGGGACTGTCCCCACCAGGGTCCAGAAAAAGGTATATGTTGTTTGTCAAAGGCTGAGCCTCTCTGGTGCCTTAGATGAGAGGTAAAAGTTGAGAAACATAAAAAGAGAGAACATCTTAGTGAGATAGAGAAGAAGGAGAACACAGGAGGGGGGCGGCAAAAACCAGCCGCTTGCCCCCTCCCAGACCTAACACTGGGGGGTCTGAAAATCCCCCCATCTCAGGAAAAAACAACAAAATATCCGCCTACCCGGCAGAAGGACAACTGTCCGAGGGAGTGCCAGCATTAGGTTCCCTGAGACAGAGGGAGGAGCATGTTAGCCGCCCCAGCCAAAACCCCAAACCCTAGACATATGGAAATGACAAAAGCATTGAGCTCCTTCGAAAACTGCTAGAGCAAAGAACAATTATATCTTTACTTATAAGGACATCCCCCCGAAGGGAGGCGACCGTCTGGGGCCACCCGAGGAGAGCCACGCCCCTATAACAGGATCCCGCCTCTCCCTGGACGACCCCGGATCAAGAGCGAACAAAAAGAGTAACAGCAGGAGGCCCCAGATCCCAGAACCAAACAACCTCCCAGGAAAGGGAGCCTGTGCACCAAGGCTATCTACATCAGATCAAATTCCACACACTCGGGGGAGATCCTCAGGGATCACCAGGGACCGAAAGGGCAGCCAGGTCAAAAAATCAAAATATTAACAAGTTCCAAATAAGTGTTAAAGTGGTCCAGATGCCTCTGTGGGCAAAAAAGAACAGACTTTAGGCGGAACCGATGAAACAAGGAGGGTGGGAGTCTTTAGGGCGCTTGGAAAGTTTGTTCTTCCAGAGTGGAGGTATTGGACTGTGTGGGGATGGACGTTTAGATGACCCTGTATTTTTGGGGGGCAAGGTGGAGGAAGGATTCAGGGAAATAAGATTGAGCCGGATTAGCAACTGCTCCCCGTCTTGGAAATTGGAGAAACTATGATTCTTGCCTTTGTAGTTAAATGACAAGCGAAAAGGAAAGGACCATCTATACTTGATGGTTGATTTGTTAAGGACTTCCAGCAGAGGCTTCAAGGATCTTCTCCTTTGAATGGTAAAGGGGGATAGATCTGCAATTTGGTGGCCGTGGATAGCGAGATTGGGAGAGTTCCTAGAGGCTTTCATAATCTCCTCTTTTACACTGCAGAAATGTGGTTTAACCACAATGTCTCTAGGTAGCCCGTCCTGGCGAGGGGGTTGAAGTGCTCTATGAACACGATCGAGTTCCAGGCGGTGTTCGGGGATGCCTGGGATGATTTCCTTAACAAAGCTTCTCACCGATTCATGCACGTTAGTGATGGACTCGGGGAGACCCCTGATTCTAAAATTATAGCGTCTGGAGCGATTTTCCAAATCATCTAATTTAGAAAGAGCCGAGTCCAGTTGATCTTGTAGGTCTTGAATATGCCTGGACACTGTTTGATCAGTTCTCTGTTCTATTGCGTCAATCCAGGACCCCAAATTTTGCAGTTCATTTTGAATAACCAATGTGATTTGGGAGGCTGTTTGGGCCAGGCTCTTAGAGAGCATTTTAGAGAAGACTTCCATCATTAGCTGGAATTCAGGATGTAGTGCTGGAGAAGAAGGGGAACCCAGGGTGTCCAGTTGGGTTGGGCCAGAGGTCTGCTCCCTGAGTGGAGTAGTTATTAGCTCACCAAGGGTTCTCTCCAAGAGAGAAACAGTAGATGCTGGGGAGAAAGCTTGGGATGTAGGTTGGGCCCCAGGTAACGGCCCCGGGGAGGAAAGGACCTGGGAGCCCCCATCCTGGCCGGCTTCCATTTCCTCACACCTGTCCCCCATCGCTGTTTGTGAACCTAAGGCTATGTGTGAGGCCTCTGGGTCAGGGTCATTAAAGCCTTGATGGCGTGACAGATCCCTCCTCACTGCCCCTAGTTGCATAGATCCTGTTTAGTGGTGTGGGAAACAAAAGTGGACCCCTTTAGGCAATAGGGAACTGTCAATGTGAAAGTTATTGGCCCCTTATGACTCCGGAGGGTGAACTGAGGATGGTACTGGGGTCAAGAGACAGGCTGTTGTGGCGGAGGGCAGGGGTCCGCACCTTAGTGAAGATCAGCGAGCGCTAGCTGGGTCGGGGCTCCCCCTCTCCCTCGGCTACACACTGTATAGGGCAATGAATAGGCCCGATCCATGGCCTAAAGTTAGCTGCTGGGGCCGATATAGAAACCGATACTGCTGTTTTCGCGGCCCTGCTCTTCTGTGACTGCCCCCGATGACCAGAAAGCAGGGAGAGCAGGGTTCCATGTCTCTTCACGAACTCCCCCATCACAAGCTCCTGCCGGGCACCCGCTTCTTGCTAGCGTGGCGGCGGGTAGGCCCAAGCCGCGGCCTCTCCTAGTCTAGCCAGGCCGGGCTAGATGTAAACTACGAGGGTCGCGAAGATCCGCGTTGCCAAGCAATCCCCCCGGTAGTCCTCACCTCTGGAGCACCCTGGGAGGTGGGATCGAGCTCCACTTCTGGCTATGAAGGGTCTGGATGGCTGGGACGGGTCGGAGCTCCGGGCTCGAGCAGCCATCCCGGATGCTCCGCACATGCACACTCTATGTGAAATCTTTTAAGTGGGAATACGTTATTTATTTTAATCTGATGTAAGAATAAAGGAAACTGTAAATCTTAAAATATACATTCAAATTGAATCTCCTTCTAAAGTGGATGTAAACCTGAAAAAAAAATAGTTTACTGACACTTGTACAGGAGAGGATATCATGTCATCTGTGCCCAGTCTTGCCACAAAGAGTTAATCCAACTCTGAGTAATCCCCTTATCTTTTTTCAGTAAGAGAAAGATCGACTAAGGGAGAAAAAGGAGTTGTTTCATCCAGTGCTGTGTGAGTGACAGGTCCTTTCCTTATCTCCTGCACGGAGCAAAACAATCGATTCGATTTAAAATAGAAATGAAAGGCAAAACATTTTCATGTAGATATAAAAACATTATAAATACTGTACCTTTTTCCCTCTGTTTTCAGCTGCATATGAGCTGAGGAAGGAGAAGCAACAGTGCACTGAGCTTCCGAGTGAAAGGCTGTGCTAGGGAGGCGTGTCAGGGCAAACTTGACCATTGGGAGAGAGGCTGAGTTCCTAGCATAGCTAGAGAACTGACCATAGTGTGCTCTCCTCCTTAGTGTGGTCAGTTTTTAATAGGAAGGCAGAGGGACTAGCGGAAACACCAGGGATTTCACACAAAGCAAGTAATACAAAGAGAACAGGGTATTTTTTCAATAAGTACACGGTACAGCAGGCACATATCAGGAATATGAAATGTTGGAGTAACAAACACTTTAAGAGAAAAGAGGAAATGGGTACATTGCAAAAAATACATTACAACATGTTAATCTGTGATATTGGAATAAACATGTTCCCTTCTTTTTTTTTAAATCAAACAGGTTTTATTGTCGACAATCACAGTACAGATACATCTCAAATGCTTTAGCAGTAAAGTACATCATGACATAGATATCCATTTGTCCCTACAAGTACATCTTCATCATATGTGCATCTTAGGGGTCCACCCGCTCATACTCCCTGTAGCAGCCGAAGGCTAACCAACTCCAGGGGGCTCAGACCAGGAGTATCCAGCCACGGCGCCCATAGTTGCTCGAATCTACCCAGTCTGCCCCTGTGCTGATATATATAACGCTCTAGTCTAAGAGTGTCACCCATATGTGTAATCCATGCTTTAGTAGAAGGTGGGGTGTCCAGTTTCCATTTTAGCAAGATCATTTTTCTGGCTTGAAAAAGGGCCCTAGAGAACGCCAGTTTAGTTGTTTCATCGGATATAACCCCCCCTAAAGCACCCAATATGCATAAAACGGGGTCCATTGGGACATTCGTACCAAAAACACTATTAAGTGTATCCATAACTTCCCTCCAGTATCTGTGGAGCTTCGGACAGCGCCACAGAAGGTGGATGAGGTCCCCAGATCCCATCCTACATCTACCACAGACAGGGCTCTCCATAATTCCCATTCTATGCAGTAACACTGGTGTGCGGGGGACTCGTAAAAGAATATACAATTGGG
>BLSH010317492.1:472442-487130 GCA_018402905.1 Glandirana rugosa
CATAATGCCTAAAATCGGGGTAAACCCTATTACGTTGTATGCTCCTCGACCGGTTTAACGTTGTCCCCGTCTCTACCGCCCATAAACCTTATTGCGTAGAGTGAGTCTATAAAGTATTACCGACCGATGAGAGGAAAAGACTAAACGTCAGGTTTATACGAAATGGAGGTTTGTACCGTAAGATGATATACGTTGAAGCTGTACGCCAATATCGAGTCCCTCGTCGTCGTCTCACCAGTGTGAGCGGATGAGGTTATAAGGTAAATTAATTTCGTCGTCACCCTTGATTCCCTAAATAGAGTGTCACGATGTCATACGAAGATTTGTTCATGGACTGGTTGATGGGGGTCTTTCGATTCTATGAAATATCTGAGTGAGATGCGTTATTCCAAATACCCGCCATCTCTGCCCCTGTTGCAATTTGGCCAGCTCCTCGTATGTTGCATTATCCCAAATGGGGCTAAAATCCGTAATACCCTGGACTCCCTGTATCTGTTTGGCCTTGTTCCAGATCTTTTGAAATAGGACGTAGGTGGGCATCTGTTTATTTGGTTTCTGAAATTGCTGGGCCTCCAGTCCCTCCGGAACTGATCTCGCCCCCGTATCCCGTAACAGCAATGTAGCCGATGGACCAGCCGGGCTGGGGGACATGATTCCTACCAATTGCTGCAGCTGTGAGGCAAGGTAGTACAGCCAAGGGTTGGAGAATGCCAAGCCACCCGCATCCTTGGGATATTGCAGCTGCTCGAGTCAAACTCTAGGTGCCTTAGAGGACCACAGCAACAGCCTAAACAGGGAGTTCACAATTCTAAATATTTTGAGTGGGATCACTACTGGGGTGTTATGGAGTAGATACAGGAGCTGAGGCATCAATATCATTTTTATCAAATTTGCCTTTCCAGCCAGGGAAATCTTGAGCTTATTCCAGATATTAATTTTATCCCTGAATTTAGCAAGTAGGGGGTGGATATTAAGGCTACAGTAATCCAAAGGTTTGGGAGATATATGAATCCCTAGGTATTTAAATGTAGATACCACTGGAATTGGGCACCGGGGCGGAGACCCCACACCCCACGCCTCATCCAGCGGCATCAGTGCGGATTTTGTCCAGTTGATGGTGAGGCCGGAGAAGGTACCAAACGCAGATATAAGGGACATGACCTCCGCCAGGGACGCAGAAGTGTCCCCCAGGAAGAGGAGCATGTCATCTGCGTACAGCATGATTTTCTCCTGCACCTCACCATACCTAAATCCCGTGATCTGGGCACCCTCTCGTACCTGCGCCGCCCGGGGCTCAATGGCTATGGTGAAAAGCAGAGGGGACAGGGGGCAGCCCTGCCTGGTCCCCCTGCCTGGTCCCCCTGCCTAGATCGAACATGGGCGACATTCTATCCGAGACCCGTACTGCCGCCTGTGGCGCCCCGTACAGAAGCCTCGTCCATGCTATAAACGTATCCCCAAATCCAAACCTGGACAGCACCGCCCATAAAAATTTCCAGCTAACGCTGTCAAACGCCTTATTGGCATCAAGTGACAGAAGCGCTCTCCATCCTACGTTATCCGCCCCAGCCTGGAGGTTGAGGAACAGTCTCCTAAGGTTTGTAGCTGTGGATTTTCCCGGCATAAACCCCGCCTGATCAGGGTGGATGATGGTTTGGATTATCTTATTTACCCGCAGGGCCAATACCTTTGCCAAGATCTTTATGTCATTCTGTAGCAAAGATATGGGCCTGTAGGAACCTGGGTCCAGTGGGTCCTTACCTGGCTTGAGTATTAATATTATGGTCGCCCTATTCATGGAAGGTGGAAGTCGCCCCCCGTTCCAAGGCTGTATTAAAGACCTTTAACAGCTGCGGAAGGATAACCTCTCCATATGTTACATACACCTCCGCGGGGATGCCATCATCTCCCGGAGCCTTACATGTGGGAAATGTGCTCACTGCCTCTTGCAATTCCTGCAGGGATATGGGGGCATCTAAGTCCTTCCTAGCCTGTCGTGACAGCTCAGGCAAGGGAATGGATTGAAGAAATTGTTCCAGGGAGTCATCTGAATAATTCTCCCCGGATTTGTAGAGGTTTGCATAAAACCTGGCCAGTTCCGTAACTATGAGGTCAGGGTCATCCACGACCCTTCCCTAAGAGGTACGTATTGCTCCTATGGTGGAGAAGGAGGCATAGGAGCTCGCAATTTTTGCCAATAGGCGTCCCGTCTGCTCTCCCTCCTCATAGAAAGCCGCTTTACTGAAAAACCGTTTCCTATCCGCGGTGGAGGATCTCAGGCGGTCCAGAGAGGCCTGGGCCGCAATCCAAGCATCCCTCGCAGAGTCTGACGCATCCGCAATAAATGAGAGTTCCAGGCTATTTACCTGGTTCTCCACCTGTTCCATCAGTGCCCGCGAATTGCGCTTTATGCCATTTATTTCAGCTATGAAAACCCCCCTCAGGTACGCCTTAAAGGCGTCCCATTGGAGAAGGGGATCCCCCTGATGATGTCGGTCTGCAAAAAAGGATATTATTTGACTCGTCACCTTCTCATGAGAGGGAAATAGTTTTAGTCAAAAAACATTGAGCCTCCATGGGGCCCTCGGCAACAAGGAGTTCGGTCTCGTAGTCAGGTGCGCCACCAGAGGGGAGTGGTCTGAGATCCCCCTAGGGTGGTATTCAACCCCGGTCACATTGTTAAGTAAATGAACTGAACCAACACACAAATCTATGAGAGATAAAGAACCGTGGGTCTTAGAAAAGCAAGAGAATTGCCTAGTGGTAGGATGTCTCCTGCGCCATATATCCATCCAGCCCACCTCGGCCAGCAGACGGCAAAGTATCGTGCCCCGTCTACCCGTCGAAGCGGGGACAGGAGGATGTCTATCTAGCTGTGGGTCCAGATACCCATTGAAATCCCCCATTAATAGAGTAGGCACATCAGGTTTGTCTGTCTGGTAGGCTAATACCTGTTGCAGGACGTCCCTAGAAAAGGGAGGGGGGATGTACAGAAATACCATAATGAGTGTCAAGCTAAATACTTTACAGTAAAGAAACACATAATGACCCTCAGGGTCTATCTTAGCATCCAGTTCCTGAAAGGCCAGGGACCTGTGGAACAGAACACTCACGCAGCATGAATAGGCGGAGTGAGTGGAATGGTACGCCCTGCCCACCCAAGTATATCTTAGACAGTTCACTGAGTCTTTTGTGAGATGCGTCTCTTGCAAGGCTATTATCGCTGGATGGAACTTCTTAAGACACATGGAGACCATAGTTCGTTTTAAGGGGTTACTCAGTCCGCGAACATTCCAAGAGACTATCGGGGTGGTAGCCATCGTAGATTTCGGATATAGGCACACATATAGGTCATATCTTTTGTATCCATTCTCCTACGAGCAGTGTCACCCCCACAACAGGACGGGGGGGTATGTAGGGATCCAAGGTGGACAAGGGGGCACAAGACAACTGAAGCCAAGGGATCAAAGCGTACATCTGAGTTTTGTTGACAGTCCTGCGCAACGGCGCAGCAAACAAGTCCCTCCATATCAGATCATATCCCCGTTGGGGGGTTGTCTGGGATAATGATGGTACGTTCAAGGTTGCAGCCACGTGCCTCACGCACGGCCGGCTATGTCTGCTATGATATGTGCCAACAGGGCAACAAAACGAGGGGAGCCGCTTCTGCAGCTCCGGAAATTCCAGAATAGCTTTGGGGTTCCGGTACGAAGCTGGTATCGTGTTCGAAATAGCACCCACCAAAGAGTCAGGTAGCCGGAGCGCTGAGAGTGAAACTGGTTAAAGGTCCCTATATTAAGGTGTACAAGTTCTGGGAATAAAGAAATGTGCACCCTCACATCTTACTTAAGGTCTTTTAGCGTCCCTCTCTCCTATCATCTCGACGTCTGTGACGGAGGTCTTGTTCGTTGTGATCCAGCCATCCGCAGCCGTTTCGAAGAACGTGGATTGGCCCCCCATCGTGACCCGTAATTTAGCTGGGTATAGCATGGCGTAGGAAATCTGGAGGCATTGTAGCCTTTGCTTGACAGCAGTAAACTTCACCCGCCTACGCTGGACTTCGGCCGAGAAGTCTGGGTAGAATGAAATCCTGCTGCCATTGAATTGAATAGCCCCTCTCTCCCTCGCCAGGCGTAGGATCACTTCCCGGTCTCTATAGTTCAGGAGCCTGGCCAACATGGATCTGGGTCTGTTGCCAGCTGGCAGCGGTCGTGGAGGTGTTCGGTGGGCCCGCTCAATCGCAAACAGGGGAGAAAAAGCCTCCTTGCCAAATATGTCCTGCAACCAGGACTCCACAAAGGCCGTGGGATCCCGGCCTTCAACCTTTTCTGGAAGGCCCACAATGCGTATGTTGTTACGTCGCAGCCAATTCTCGATATCATCGGCCTTGGCTGCGTTTTGCATTGCTTGCTGTATGGCAGATCTGGTGTCCCTGGTCAGGGGGGGAATTTGGTCTTCCAGCTCACTGATTCTTCCCTCTGCTGCTGTTGTCCGCTCCCTGATCTTCTGGAAGTCCCGGTGCAGGAGGGAAACCGATTCAGTCAGGCCCCCAAACTGAATCTTGAGGTCATCCACGGAGGCAGTACACTTATGGACAGCCATCAGGATATCTGTCAGTGTTGGCTGGGCATCTTCCTCAACAGTTTCCAAACGAAGGGTGTCCTCAGCGGCTCCCGAACAAAGATTCGGATCGTGGATCAAGCAAACGCTCGGATCAAGGATCGGTGATGCCGCCAGAGGCAACGTATCATCCTGTCCCTCTTGATCCGCATCGTCCGCGAGGTGACAAGGGGTGGATTGGGTAGTCGCAGATAGCCTCTGAGTGTAAAAGAGCATGTCCCTGGGCTGGTCTTTGGTTGATTTGTGGGCTTTGGTCTGCTTACCCTCCTTCTCCTGCTGTTTCTCCAAGCCTCGTGCAGCACGCTGAGGGAGAGGGGGGCCGTCGCCATCTTGGGCCTCCTTAGATGCCTCAGCCGTGGGTATTTTCTCCGTTTTTCTGGACATCTTCGTTCTGCAACGTGGGCACCAGAAAGCCTGTGAGGTCTCTGGGGTATAAGGAGAGGGTCCCAGTGAATGTGGGCACTTTTCAAATACGGGAAAAGGATCGTTGGAGGATATTGTCAGCGGGAGCTCTGTGCCAAGCGTCTACTCACATGCCCGTGCAGGCCACGCCCCCCATGTTCCCTTCTTTAAATGTACAATCAATCACTCCCCCACTAGTTCATATGATTAGGATCATACCTTTCAAACCTTCATAAAAGTAAATGTAGCAGCTTCAGAGTGACAGGGACATACTAGTAAAATAGTAGTAGATTGTAATGAGTAGGTAAATTAAGAAATTCAACACACCCAGAGGTGTCATATGTTGGAGAATAGGGATGGGAGAAATTTAAACAGATTCCATTTGTACAGTGTTTATTGAAGCATGCATTAAATTCACAAAACCCAAACATAGCAGCAAATGACATTAAAGTTAAAGTGGGTCAAATACCAAATTCTTCCAATCATCAGTGCTAATAGGCAATGTATTGTCAAAAAAGGGCACAATGCACTTGGCACTGCCATGGAGGGCATTTAACAAAGCAAAACAATTTTAAAAAATATTGAATACTATACAAAAGGGAGAGGTTCCTTGTAATGTGACTTTGGGGGAGACATGGAAAACATTCCAATCTCTTAAATGACATGTTTGGGAGATTAGGTTGGGTTAAGTTTTACGAGGCATTACTGATCAGTATGATTTTCATGGGCAGCGTCAGGACACTGTATTGTGACATCACATTTTTTTTTTTTTTACTTTAAAGAGTATATTTTATTGAATAAAGAGAGAAGTATACAAACTTTGCATTATAATTAGATATACAAAAAGAAAGTTGCATCAGAAAGGAGGGCATACAAATAATATCAGTATGACATGCGTTAGTCAGATATCCATTCAACTAAACAAAATACCACCCCTATTTCCAAAAAAAAAAAGAAAAAGAACTCTCAATGCAACATAAAAACTGCAAACATTGGTATCAAATGTATTGAAAGAAAAAGAAAAAAGGGTACGACTAAACAAAGAGGAGAAAGAAAAAGAGAGGCATAAGATCAGGACCTAGTAGAAGAAAAGGAAAAGAAGAGAAAACAGAAAGTAATGAAAGATAAAAGTGATTCTGCATAAATCACAATGGGACATTCTGATCGCAATCGGTCTGGGACCTGTTATACTGTATTTATAGATAATATAACTAATCTTGCAAGCGGTAAAGGAACCAAATATTCCATTTGGCGTCATATGTCTGAGTAGAGTCATGTAGGGTATGGTAGATCTTTTCAGTTAGCATGATTTGGTCCACACAGGTTACTACCTGGGGGAAAGGAACGGTGGGCCTCTTCCAATTGAGGGCCACCATCCACTGAACAGCCATACAAATAGTATGTATTTGTTTCTGAAGTTGTTTAGGGACCCCTGGGATAGGTGCAAACAAAAGACCTTGTGCCAGAGTCAAATCTAGCTGTCTGCCGATCAACTTCCCAACCATCTCCTCCACTTTTCGCACAGGTGGGACGGAGTAGGGGACACTGCCTGAACATGTGAGAAAAAGTGCCTGGCGAGGCATAACCTCGGAAACATAATGGGGAAGTTTGTGGAAAAATCTTATTAACCCAACTTGGGGTATAATACCAATTTCTTTAATCGCCGTTTCTCTGACTGTTAGAGAATACGTGCATTTACGCATGTTCTGCCAGCGTTTGTCCCACTCCGAGGCATCCCAGACTTCATCCAACTCCTCCTCCCAACCCAAAATGTATTTTAATTTAGCATCTTCTTCCTGAGCGGTGAGCATTTTATATAGGATCGAAATGAACCCTTTCCCTCTAGGGTTATTGTGACATATCCATTCAAAATCAGTGTGGGTGTCTGAGGGGGGTAACCCATAATGAGTTAAAAAGAAGTGTCTTATTTGTAGGTAATGATAGAATTCTGCATTTGGGAGATCATATTGAGCCTGTAATTGGGAAAAGGTGGAGAAGCCAGAATTGCATCGAAAGTGTCTCAGAGCTGTCAGGTTTTTAGAGAAGAAACAGGTAAAGCAGCACTCCACGGATGAATATCAAGCTTGCAATTTATTATATCAGGCAATGCAGGTACAGGTATGCAGGTAGACACGTTTCACTCATTTTTATTTTTTTTATTTGCTTTTAAGTTATTTTCCCTATCCCCATTTTTTTGTAGGGCACTTGTCCTACTCTTACCCCCATTTTACTTCCTATTGCAGCCCTCTAGCACTTTCCAGGACTTTTTTACAGCCATGTTTGTGCCAAAAAGTTTGGGTCCCCATTGACTTCAATGGGGTTCGGGGTCCGGGGTAAAGTTTGGGTCAAGTTCGGTACCGAACCTGAACTTTTCCGCGACGTACGGCCAAACCCGCTGAACCCGAACATCCAGGTGGAGAGTGCAAAATATGCTGCAGCTCTGCACAGAAATCAATCAGCTTCAAGGATTTTCTGTCAAACTTAAAGTGATTGTAAAGATTCAGGGTTTTTTTTTTGTAAAATAACAAACATGTCATACTTACCTGCTCTGTGCAAGTGTTTTGCACAGATCGGCCGGTTCCTCCTTTTCTGGGGTGTCCCGGCGGTGCTCTTGGCTCCTGCTCTTCATCCTCTCAATGCAGCAGCAGGACTCAGCCCCACGCCCACACGGGTGCCCCCATGGAAAGTGCCTCTCCACAGGGGCACCCGTGCGAGCGTGCTCCCGAGTCCTGCTGCTGTGTCCATTGACACAAACAGCAGGACTCAGCCCTGCCCCTGGCTCCCATATCACTGAATTTGATTGACAGAAGCAGGAGCCAATGGCTCCTGCTGCTATCAATCTATCCAATAAGGACCTAAGACAGCAGCTGCAGCTGCTGGGCTCGTGCTCATCGCTGGAACGATCGGGTTCAGGAAAGAAAAAGGGGGGCTCTGGAGGGCAGCTGCAGCGCAGAAGGTTTTTCACCTTTCTCCATGTTTAAAAATGTCTACAGGTTACCAGTTTTAAGTAACAGAGGAGGTCTAGTGCTAAAATGATTGCCCTTGCTCTAACAATGACGGCAATACCTCACATGTGTGGTTTGAACACAGTTTTCATCGGGCGCAACTTCCATATGCATTCGCTTCTGCACGTAAGCTCGGCGGGACGGGTTGCTTTAATTTTTTTTTTCTTATTTATTTCACTTTTTTTTATACACTGTCCTTTTAAAAAAATGTGATCACTTTAATTCCTATTACAAGGAATGTAAACATTCCTTGTAATAGAAAAAAGCATGCCAGGACCTCTTAAGTATGAGATCTGGGGTCAAAAATGCCAGTGTCATGCAAAAAAGAAAAGAAATGTAATTTGAAAAAAAAAACTTTTCTCCTTTAAGAGCTATGGGCGGAAGTGACGTTTGACATCGCTTCTCCGCACTTCAGTGCTATGGAGCCGAGTGGGCAGCATCTTCTGCTCACTCGGCTCACAGGCATTGAGGCGAGCAGACCCGATCATCTTCGCCGGTACTGGCAGGTCCGGTAAGTGGCGGAGATGATGGAAAAATGGTGAGAGGGGAACCTCTCCTGCCCCCGATAAAAGTGATCTCGCAGCGAAACTGTTGCAGAGACCACTTTTTTCTGAAAGTGGGCCGCCCGCTGTTTAAAAAAAATACCGGGGTTACGCTAGCTATTTGCTACCATAGTAATGGTATTCAATGGCAAAGTACCGTCGTAAAATGACGGCGGGTGGTCCATAAGTGGC
The DNA here is from genome assembly GCA_018402905.1 of Glandirana rugosa. Taxonomy (NCBI): domain Eukaryota; kingdom Metazoa; phylum Chordata; class Amphibia; order Anura; family Ranidae; genus Glandirana; species Glandirana rugosa. Next base: position 481,204 of record BLSH010317492.1, read on the forward strand.
TAAAGTAGGATTATGAGCAAAACTTTTTTTTCATTTTAGAGTAATGGAGGGTTATAACCGCTGTCAGATTTTTTTTTGCCATCTCTGTCCCATTGCAGAGATTTCCCTTCACTTCCTGTCCCATAGCCAAACAGGAAGTGAGATGATATCTCTGCAAATTAAAGGAATTTCTTGGGGACCCCCAGGTCACCAGAACTAGTGTCCCCATTGAAAGATGCCTCCTCTATTATTTTCTGGGGACAACCCAAAAATTGAGGTTTTCTTTTCACTTTCACTTTCAATGATAATGGCAAACAGGACAGATAGAGAGGACAAATTTCCCTAACAGGGACACAGACAACAGTAAAAACTGACAGGGGCTCTAATCCCTCTCCACTCTGTCCAAAATGAAAAACTTAAAAAAAAAAAAAAGTTTTGCCTTTAGTTATACTTTAATCCCTGCCTTTGTGATGCAGACAGAGGTGTACAACAAAACTGGTCAATGTTTTGCAGGATTTAAAAACATAAGTGCCAGTAATAATAGTGTATTCTTTAATCTTGCATTCTTCTCTGACAAAGATTTGTGAGTATTATCTCTTTGTTTTTTTTTTTTCATCTGTGGTAGTCACATAATTAGGTTTCTTTTTATTTTTTAATATTGTAATGCTGCAACTGTATTTGCCATTTGTGCTATTAAATACATGACGCTGCAGATGAAAACTGCAGCCTGAGGATAGCAGTATTCATATGCAGACTGAAGACTTTAACTTTTGTCAGTGGAGCCTCTAGCCTTCATGTGATCGCTGTGTCAGAACTGACATAGTGATCGCATAATCTGGACCCAATTTGATTGGTTCCTGGTCATCAATGGAGACCCCAGCTGTCACTGACAGCTAAGACAGCAGTTGAGCAGCATATGGACTTATGGTGCTTATAGGCAGCGGTGCAGCTAGACATTCTTTCACTCAGGGAAAAGACTTAGTTTGGCTCCTTCCTCGGAAGAGGACAGTGCCAGTAGGTGAGTAGGGCAGTGGACGCAGTGTCAGTGTTTTTTTTTATTTTTACTATCTTATTTATTTATTATTTTTTATAGTTTTTAGGAACCCTATTGGGGGCTTTGGCAAAATATCAGGGGTCTAAATGGACCTCTGATGTCTCACTTTGAGCCAGAGAAAGGGACTGATGATAGAGATTTCCCAGTCCTTTTCTCTACAGCCTCAGCTGCATTGGACAGTGAATGAATGGGAAGTGTTCTGTGCTAAGCAGCTTCCTTTTCATTTACAATCTGTAGCATAGTAAACAGTTTACTATGCTTCAGTTATGAATGAACACGGTGAGTGATCGGTACAGACCACTCACTATGCTCATTCACAAATATTTACCACACATATTTACCAGCTCCTTCTCCCACTCTCCATCCTGAAACATCCCCTGCAGCAGCCAGTGGGAGAGTAGGAGAACAGGCAGCATTGTGGTAGAAGGGGGAGCACAAGAGGGGCCGGGCAGAAGGAAGGGGAACCTAGAGAGGAGGGGCGGCTGGGGCAGCGTTTAGTGAACCGAATGGCTTTATTGAACTCCTGCAGCAGCTGAATGCTGGTGTGAGGGAGAGGACATGTTCAACTGGTGTGATGGTAGCTTGTGCAGTGAGTTCAAGAGTGCCCCCCACCAATATAAGTACATTTTTCCCCAATTGCCCCCTTCCCCTTGTCCCAGACCTGCTCCCAGCACAGGACTGACAGGAGCAGCTCCTCTCAGTGTGGCACCCGGGGCACATGGCCCCCCAGCCCCCCCCCCAAGTTTAGGCCCTGCTGATAGGGTAGAATGTTAATTCCCATGTTCTTGAGCTTAGGGCTTTTTTCATGGATTGTGGGTGGAAATGGGTTAAACAAAGAATAAAATAAAACGAACCCAAAACTTTTACAGTTCTCATTTAAATCTTGCAATAAGCTACTCTGGTTTTGATTGTATCATATAAGATTTAACACTTTCAGCATTCAGGTTGATTTACTTCAAACATCCATTTATGTTAAAAAGAAAATTCAAGATATACAGTTTCTCACAAAAGTGAGTACACCCCTCACATTTGGTAAATATTTTATTGTATCTTTTCATGTGACGACACTGAAGAAATTACAATTTGCTGCAATGTAAAGTAGTGAGTGTACAGCTTGTATAACAGTGTAAATTTGCTGTTTCCTCAAAATAACTCAACACACAGCCATTAATGTCTAAACCGCTGGCAGCAAAAGTGAGTACACCCCTAAATGAAAATGTCCAAATTGGGCCCAAAGTGTCAATATTTTGTGTGGCTACCATTATTTTCCAGCACTGCCTTAACCCTCTTGGGCATGGAGCTTCACAGGTTGCCACTGGAGTCCTCTTCCGCTCCTCCATGACAACATCACGGAGCTGGTGGATGTTAGAGACCTGCGCTCCTCCACCTTCCATTTGAGGATGCCCCACAGATGCTCAATAGGGTTTATGTCTGGAGACATGCTCGGCCAGTCCATCACACTCAGCTTCTTTAGCAAGGCAGTGGTCATCTTGGAGATGTGTTTGGGGTCATTATCATGTTAGAATACTGCCCTGTGGCCTAGTTTCCAATGGGAGGGGATTATGCTCTGCTTCAGTATGTCACAGTACATGTTGACAATCATGGTTCTCTCAATGAACTGTAGCTCTTTAGTGCCGGGAGCACTCATGCAGCCCCAGACCATGACACTCCCACCACCATGCGTGACTGTAGGCAAGACACACTTGTCTTTGTACACCTCACCTGGTTGTCGCCACACACGCTTGACACCATCTGAACCAAATAAGTTTATCTTGGTCTCATCAGACCACAGGACATGGTTCCAGTAATCCATGACCTTAGTCTGCTTGTCTTCAGCAAACTGTTGGCAGGCTTTTTTGTGCATCATCTTTAGAAGAGGCTTCCTTCTGGGATGACAGCCATGAAGACCAAGTTGATGCATTGTGCAGTGTAAGGTCTGAGCACTGACAGGCTGACCCCCAACCCCTTCAACCTCTGCAGCAATGCTGGCAGCACTGATATGTCTATTTCCCAAAGACAACCTCTGGCGAGGGTTGTACTCACTTTTGTGAGATACTGTAATTATAAGACCTCTATCACACTAGAGATTATGTGCATACAGGGGATTCCAGAAGCAAGAATTAGAAAATTCTTCTGCATCTTCTGCCTCATTGTGTGTCCAGGGGTCACTCACCCATTCCTAACTACAGGTATGCACTGGTTGTGCAGATACATGCAAACAGCAACGGCTCTTCTTAGCCTGTTATGGCTTCATACAGAAAGCAGTCTGCTAATTCGTGCCACCGTAATCTGCTTTATTCACATAGTCTTCCATGTGCCTAATGCCCTGCAAAGGTCTTTGAACTTTGGTTAGCTGGTAGTGTTGAGCGAACCCGGACTGTAACGAACTTTGGGGTGTCCGGGACCCGGACCCGAACACGGACATTTCAAAAACCGTTCGGGTTCTGGGTTCTGGAAGTTGATCATGCATGTTGAATAGCTGCAGGGCAGCCAATCAACAAGTGTTTCACTGGTTTGCCCTTAGAAGCCATCACAGCCATGCCTGCTACTACCCACCGCACCCAGGGACCTAGCACACCAAAGGCAGCTCAAAGGCGTTCCCCCGCGTGGCAGTTCTTCAGACAATATGCTGACGACAAGACATGAGTGGTTTGCAAGCTGTGCGATGATAGTCCGAGCCGGGCATAAATGTTCTCAACCTGAGCACAACCCCCATGACCAGGCATCTAAATTCAAGGCACAAGCTGCATTGGAATAATTACCTCAAAATCCAAGAAAGGTCTCGGCCTCCTCCTGCTTCCTCTTCTGCTGCTGCCTCGGCCTCTTCCTCCACCTCTACAGTGACAGTGTCACCTGCCACCCAACAAACAGACGATATGACAGCAACGCCACCATGTCCGCCACCGTCCCCAAGCATTTCCACGCAGTCCCATGGAAGCTTACAGCTGTCCATCTCCCAAACACTGGAGAGAAAGAGGAAGTACCCCCCTACCCACCCACGATCCCTGGCCCTGAATGCCAGCATTTCAAAATTCCTGGCCTTTGAAATGCTGTCATTCCGTCTGGTGGACACGGACAGTTTCAAAAACCTGATGGCGGTGGCTGTCCCACAGTACATGGTTCCCAGCCGCCACTACTTTTCCAGATGAGCCACCCCTTCCCTGCACAAACAAGTTGGGGACAAGATCAAGTGTGCACTGCGCAATGCCATCTGTGGCAAGGTCCACATAACCACTGATACATGGACCAGTAAGCACGGTCAGGGACACTATATCTTGCTAAATGCACACTGGGCAAATGTAGTGGCGGGTGGGCTTGAGCCAGCTAGCCATTTGGCGCATGTCCTTCCACCACCGAGGATTGCAGGGCATTTCTCTTTGCCTCCTGTTGCCTCCTCCTCCTACTGTGCTTCCTCCTCCTAGACCACCTACTCATCCGCTCAGCGTAACACCTTCACTACCATATGTTTGGGAGATAAACCCCACACTGCTCAGGAGCTGTGGACGGGCATTGAACAACAGACCAATGAGTGGTTGTTGCCACTGAGTCTCAAGCCCAGCCTGGTGGTGTGCGACAATGGCAGAAATCTCGTAGCGGCTCTGGGCCGAGCCGGTTTGACGCACATCCCTTGCCTGGAGCATGTGCTGAATTTGGTGGTACAGAATATTCTAAAAAACTACACGGATATGTCAGAGCTGCTGCATAAAGTGCGGGCCGTCTGTGCGCACTTTTGGCGTTCTCACCCTGCTGCTTCTCGCCTGTCTGCGCTGCAGCGGAACTTCGGCCTTCCCGCTCACCGCCTCATATGCGACGGCCCACAAAGTGGAACTCCACCTCCACAGTTCTGGAGGAAAATGAAGATGAGGAGGAGGAGGAGGAGGAATCGCAGCAGGGTGGCACCCAATGCAGCTCGTGGACATCACTGGAGCGTGGCTGGGGGGATACAGAGGACACAGATGATATACCTCCCACAGAGGACAGCTTGTCTTTGCCTCTGGGTAGCTTGGCACACATGGCCGACTACATGCTGCAGTGCCTGCGCAACGACAGCCAAGTTGCCCACAATGTAACGTGTGCCGTTTACTGGGTGGCCACCCTGCTTGATCCCCGTTACAAGGACAACGTGCCGTCCTTAATTCCCTCACTGGAGCATGAGAGGAAGATGCGCGACTACAAGCGCACACTGGTAGAGGCACTGCTGAGGCCATTCCCAAATGACACCCGGGGCTCAGTGGAAGCACAAGGCGAAGGCAGAGGAGCAAGAGGCCACCAACGCAGCTGTGCCACTGCCAGCACCTCAGAAGGCAGGGTTAGCATGCCCGAAATGTGGCAAAGCTTTGTCAGCAGCCCGCCACAACAAACAGCACCACCAGTCGATAGACAACGTCTTAGCAGGAGGCAGCATTTCAGCAACATGGTGCAAGAGTATGTGTGCACACGCCTACACGTACTGACTGATGAGTCTGCCCCATTCAACATCTGGGTCTCCAAATTGGCCACATGGCCTGAGCTTGCCATTTATGCCTTGGAGGTGCTGGCCTGCCCTGCAGCCAGTGTATTGTCTGAACGTGCGTTTAGCACGGCAGGGGGTGTTATCACAGACAAGCGCAGCCGCCTGTCCACAGCCAACGTGGACAAGCTAACCTTTATTAACTACCTCCCGCCCGCGCTATAGCCGAATGACGGCTACAGCGCGGCTCTAAAATGCCGGGAGGACGTCAATAGACGTCCTCCCATTTGGCACGTGCTGGGCGCGCTCCCGCGGGCGCGAGCGGCACGTGCACTCGCCGCTCGCGCCCGCGGGAGCGTGCCCGCGGGTCGGGCGGACCCGATGTCCGCCGGAGACCCGCGATCTCCTTTCAGAGAGGAGGAATGGGGAACCGCCGAAGTAAAC